>ML784327.1:349678-390988 GCA_009831015.1 Picea engelmannii | reverse complement strand
GGCACCTCCAGAGTGGCTTCTGGATGTCAATGCACCGCCAGTCGGAATCCGTTGAAGAATCTGGGCAAAGTTGTCCATCATCGCGTTCCTTTGTTTCTCGAGGGCCTCCTCGAGCAACATTTTGATAGGATCTCCTGCTCCCTAATATTTCTTTTCTTCCCCCATGGGAGGTCATCGGGGTTTGCGAGGATGATCTCGCAAAGTTTTAACTAGATCGAGCCCCAACTCCTTATACCCTGATCTCGTTGGGGACATGCAAAGAAGGATCGAGAATGAGCACACCTCTCTGATACCACTGATCTAGATTTATGTAGGAACACAATGAAATATATAAAGACACATAAACTCAGATATGCAACGGAAATAATACTTCATTTCATTATTCACAAATGACTGAAATATGCTTACAGACAGAATGGAAATAAACTAGCTAGGGCGCTGGTAGCTTATCTCTGAGAAGAGATGTGTCTGCTACTCGCATCCATGAGAAGATGATTACAATGAGGCTCTAGAGGCCTTTTTATAATAGACGAGAATGCCAAAATTCATAGACATCCAAAAACCTAACCCTAGGAGATGAAGCGCCAAAAGTCATGTGGGCCCCGTTTGGGTAAGTTAGTACATCAACTTCCTGGGGTCGTAACTTTTGCATACGATCTCCGTTTTAGGCATGTGATAGCTCGTTGAAAAGGTATCATCGAGGAGATTCATTTTGGGGGCTCAATTATGCCTTCAGATATCATTGAGAACCTCGATCTCAAAAAACCTTCATTTAGGCCCTCAAAATGGCCCCGTAAGTTAAAACCTGCTAAAAATGGTAAATTGCCAAAATTGCCAGAAAATTGTTTTGATCCAGTTGGAAAAGGTGGGTGGCCACCGATATCCACCTGGATCATTCACCTTATTGTGTGCCCCTTAGAATCTTTGAGAGCGGCTGTCTCAGTCTACCCTCAAGACATCGTGGACCTCTTGAACTAGGTAATCGTTAACCTACAATTCGATCCATGGGAGGAGTGTTAGTAGGCTATGACAAGGACACTTCCACACCTCTCCCTCAATATTTGGTTTATTTGCATGGACCCTTTACTCCTTATGTGAGTCATATTAGAAAGCATTCATCAGCCTGCATTCATTAACAAAAAACAGTCAATGATCCATATAAAAAATCATACTATAATCAATGATATGTCACATATGCATAGATGAAATACTCAAACCAATACAATCCACTCCCTGACTCAATCTGGAGTCCAAGGAGGTCCATTGATGCCATCGACATCCATAATCTATCAAGTATCTTTCAAACTCATGTAAACTCATCAATAGAATATGTCAATACATATATATCAAATGAAAATAAATAACAACCATCAACATCATGATAAAAATCCATAATCGAAACAAATAACCATGTACTATAACTGGATCACTTCCATGCAAATGTCCTCAAAGAATAAGTCGATAGCATGTGCTCACAAGAGCGGGATGTTACATACACCCCCTCTTATTTTAAACTTCATCTCGAAGTTGTAAAGTATTTAAAATGTAGTAATAAGTGTATGAAAATATCTATATGTCTAATGTATCAAACAAGTAAGGAAATTGTTGATGCATATCATATGCATCCTCCCGGGTAGCCGAGTCTAGACTATAATTGCCCCATTGCACCTTGACCTAATCGACTATTCAACATCGTAGTTGTTGAATGCAATGGTCCAGAATGCAGATTGGCTATGTCATGAGAGAACCCTCGTCCGAAACCTGAAAAGAACTCATGTCAATCACATGTGTAGCATCATTAACATAATGTCTCAAAACAGATACATGAAATACATCGTGCATATGCCTCAAATAATCAAGAAAGGCTAGTCGATAAGGCATGGGTCCTTTCTTTTCCATAACTTAGAAAAGTTCCACAAACCTAGGAGAGAATTTAACACCCTTTCAAAACTTGATCGAACTCTTGTGCGGTTTTACCCGCAGGAAAATGCAGTCACCAACTTCATAACTGTGGTCAATGCGATGTGCATCAGCATAATTCTTCTTCCTATCTTGTGCTTCTTTAATCTTTTGTATTATTAATTGCATTTTTTATTTCATTTCTTGGATCACTTCTGGTCCTACTAGCACCCTATCCTCAAGTCTATCCCAACTCAATGGCGTTCGACACAGTCACCTGTAAAGAAACTCAAATGGTTCCATCTTAATGATACTTTGGTAGTTATTGTTGTATGCAAACCCTACCAGTACCAATAACTCTTCCCAACGTTTCTTTTGGTCCATTACATACATACGCAACATATCTTCCAAAATTTGGTTTGTTCTTTCTTTCTTCCCATTTTTCTTAGGGTGATACGTTTTACTAAATTTTAGTTATGTCCCCAAATCCCCTTGGAAACTGGTCCAAAATCGTCCTGTAAACATCGATCCTCAATTATATATGATCCTTCTTGGTATGCCATGTAATCTCAGAATATCACTGATAAAAACTCTAGCTATGTCTTATGCCTAATACGTCATACATACAGGAATAAAATGTGTAGTATTCATTAGAGTGTCAACTACCATGAAAATCGAGTCATGTCTCCTTATCATCAGTGGAAATCCAACTATAAAATCCATCGAAATGACCTCCCACTTTGATTTCGGAATAGTGTGTGTTGTAATAATCTTGTCAGATATATATGTTCAACTTTCACTTACTGACATTCTAGACATCTCACCACGTAAGTTACTATGTCTTTTTTCATTCCTTTCCATAAGAACAAAGGATTAAGGTCTTCCCTCATATTCGTGACTCCCAGATGAACGATGTACACTGTGCATTTCACTTCACTTAAGATAAAATTTCTTATTTCGTCATTAGGTGGTACATAAATCCTATTACTATACCTCATCAATATGTCATTGTCCAATGTATAACCTTCAAACCTCAGTATCATCATGGTGTCTTGTCCAATATTTCTCTTAACCTCTTTGTACCATTCATCGTCAGTATCTATAGCTAGAATATTTTCTCAAAGATTCTTTTGAAGAGGTATTACCGAGAATATGTGTGGTCTACAACTTAACGCATATTCCACGTTTTTCATTGTACCTTTATGTAAGTAATCTTGAAGTCGTATTTTCTAAGTAACTTTGACCAATGCCTCTTTCGTGCATTCAAGTCACTCTGCGTAAATATATGTTGTAGTACACAATGATATTTCTTTAGTTTGAATTTTCTTCCAATCAGATAGTGTCTCCAAACTCTCAAGGCATATACAATGGCCAATAGCTCCAAATCATGCATTGCATAGTTCTCCTCATGCTTTCTTAATTTCCTTGAGATGTAAGTGATCACTTCACCATCTTACTTCAATACTCTTCCTAGCACTTCCTTGGATGCATCTGTGCATACCAAGAATTCCTTGTCCATGTCTGAGAATTTCAGTATCGTCAGTGTCTTCAATAACTCCTTAGGCCTTTGAAATGATTCCACACATTTCTCAGCCCATACGAACTTCTTATTTTTCTTCAGCAATTCTATGATTGGATTTGGTATTTCGAAAAACCTTCAACGAACCATTGGTAATATCCTTCTAAACCCATAAATTTTTTTACTTCTTTTACATTTGTCAGCGCAGGCCATTCCATAATAGCCTCTACTTTCGTCAGATCCAAAGTGATACCTTCATCCGATATAACGTTCCCTAGGTAATGAATCTTTGATTTGTAAAAGGAACATTTCGACAGTTTCCTGTATAATTTGTTTTCTCGTAAACATTGTAGTACCAATCTTAAATGTTCATCATTCTCTTCCTTCATCCGAGAATAAATAAATATGTCATCAAAAAATACTTGAACAAACTTGTCCAAGTATTCGCGAAACACTCTATTAGGTGTTTTATATGTACTAAAAAAGACACTAAACTACCCTCAATTAAATTTTCAACCCGGAGTAAGTAAACATAGAGTTGTAGCAAAATATATGCCAAAGGTAGAAGGTTGGTAGGAGTGTACACTAACTAAGGAAAGCATATATCTAGGGCTAATCTACTCAAGAAAACCTATCTAATGAACAAATCCTACTAAACAAATTGAAACTAGGTAACCTAAGTACTTTTGGGGCAAGGATTGATAGATAGTTCCTAAGAAAGCAAGTAAAAACCCTATTCAAAGCAAACTAGTTTATGACAATAAGCAAAGGTAAACTACTAAGCATACTAAGAAAATGATGAAAGCAAACTACTTTTAACTTGCCAACCTACATTCAATGAGAAACTACCCTATGAAAGCAAATGAATAAGCAAGTAAGCAAAAGAACCTATCTAACCTATTAAAGCAAATAGACAAACAAGAAAAAACACCTAACTACCCTACTAAAGCAAATAGACAAGCAAGCAAAAGAACTTAACTAACCTATTAAAGAAAATAGACAAGCAAACAAAATCATAAAGCAAAAGACAAGTAAGAAAAGACTTCTCATTGAACAACTACCTAGCATAAGAGGCAAGTGAACTAAATGCCTAATGCAAAACTATTTCTCTTGCGTGAAAGGAAATTTAAATGCTCAATGCAATGCACGAAGGGAAATCTATCTTATTGAAAGCAAGAAAGACTATCAACTAAACTTATGAAAACAAGAAACTATCTCTTCTAATCTACGAAAGCATGGAACTATATTTAATCTATGAAACACTCAAATGTAATGCTAGTGGTTGTATGAATGCCTTCGGTGGTGACGGATGATATCTCGATGACATTTGACAACAAAGGACAATTCCAATGGTATAAACTCACCACTAATCTCAATGGAAAAAAGAAAGGTATGTATCAAACAATCCAACGAGAATTTAGCCATGACAAGAACAATGTTTAAATACCCTGCATCATGTATAAACCATCAACAACATAACGAGATCATCATTCTATATCTATATTTGTAAGAAAAACTAGATTCAACCATTAACTAAGAAATGTATTTGCATTTTAATTCTAGGAAAGGAAATTGTGTGAAAGGAAACTACACTATGTCTATTCTAATCATTCAAACTAAGATAAAGAAATAATTAAAAACAGAAATTTAAAGCATGATATTAAAACGTAAATTGACGATCTAATTTAACCAACAACTAAATAAATGAAATCTGTATAAACTGAAGTAAGCAAGTTATGACTAGAAACTATAACTAATTCTATCTATCCATCAAAGATCCCTGTCAAATGAAACCCAAATTAAAACTTTGTTCTCTCTAATTAAAATTCTATTTTAAACTTATTTATAAAATTATAAAAGAAAGCATAATTTAACATCTAAATGCACATGAGGGTTAGTACAGAGACTTGGGGTTAGTATGGAGACTTGCAAGCCTTTTATAATCTAAAATATTAATACATACTAACACATATCATCATCTAACCTTCAAAAGAGAAGTAAAACAGTAAGCTACAACAAACTAATTAGCACAATAAAAATATACATGTATAGAAAATAAAAAGAGAGAAATTTAAATTAGTAAATGAAAAATGAACATGAAGACAATTACCATACTATTGGTGGGGGCCCCAGCAAGTCGTAGTCACTCTCTAAAAGAACACCACCACCTTAGCAGGCCAAATTCACCATAAAAATCCAAAAACACAGTTTTGGCACTATTCTGACAATGTAAAACTAGAAACAGAGAAAAATCATTTTTCTGGCAATTATGATGCTTATGATACTTGGTTAACCATCTGATGATCATCTTGGTAGTATTTATAATCTTACAACCTAGGTGGTCGACCACAGGAGGGTCGAACCACCTCTAACTTTGACAAATTACATTAAATGCATCCATAACTAACAAAATGGAGGAACCCAATAAGTGCCCTCTTTGGACAACTAAAATCGAGTTGTCTTGAGATTAGTAGCTAGAGGGGGAGACGACAAACAAAACCCATGTGCTTGATTTTTCCACCACTGGCTGCCAATACCATAACCGCCAACTTGCCTTGCGTTTTTGTGAAATACTGGGTGCCGAAACGAGTGTCGTATCAAGTACCGGAATGAGTGTTTGATCAAGTGTCGGACCAAGAAACATGGTGCGTTTTTCCCTGTAACAACAAAAAAACATGAATTAACTCTTGGAAACCATAAAATATGATAAATTAAACTTGATTGAATCACAAAACATGAATTATACGTACCTCATGCCGATTGTATCATTTTACCATAAAATTCTTCAAAAAGATCCTTTGAAAGACAAAAAACACATATATACATATGGAAAAAAGTGTATAATAATGTCATGAAGAAGATCATATCTCGGGCTCAACATACCCCCACACCAATGATCTTGTAGGTCCCACTGCAAACAAAAAGAAGTCATCCCTCGGAACTAGGCTTGTTGAGGAGGGTCGTCTTTAGAAGCCTCTCCTTCTTGTTGTGTAGGCTTAGCCTTGTGCTTCTTATGTTTCTTTAATTGTGCTCTTAAGCTGTGGTTAGATTGGGTCATCCCATCGACCAACCATTGAAGGGAGTTAACTTTTTCTTGAAGGACTGCATTGTCATGATGAAGGTGTGCATCTATTGTCTTCCTCTCTTCTAATTGTTGGATAAGCTGATGGTTTTCCCTTTGTAGTTCCTCTATAGTTGGGGAAAAATCAGTGATCTCCAAGGAAGGCTTAGGTCCTTTGAGAGATGTGGTCAATTTATCAAATTTAGGATCAAGAGTGGGCATAGGTGAAGTAGATGTGATGGGAGATCGAAAAGGTGAGGTAGATTTTGATTTCATTTTCCTTAGTGGCTCTAATCCATCCGCAGAGACTTCTCTAGGTTGCTTATGAGGGCTCTCAAGGTCATAGGATACTTGGATAGGATCCGAAGTAGGTGGAGGCTTGGCATACGGCTTGCTTCTTATGTTCCGCGTACTCTTCCGAAAAGGTCCCTTACCAAATCAGATGGCTCCTCTCTTGTTTGTGGGAATGATGGGAAAGTCTTGTTGTATTACTTCTTGGGGCTTCTTAGGTGTAGGATCAAGAGAAAATGAAGGCATTGGGGGTCAACAATAGGCTTCTTTTGGCCTTTGTTCTTGGTCTTTTTTCCCGACGAAGAAGTAGGAATATCAACAATCTTTTGGTATTGTTCCGACAAAGAGGGAGTTTGTGCAAGGGATTTTGCAGTTTTTGGAGAGTGAGGCTTGGATGGAGAGACAGTTTTTAGGCTAAGTGTATTTTTTCCGGTCTTAATTGTCAAGTGAGGATTTGCAAATTGGTAGAGAAAGGCATACCAACTTTTCCCCTACTTCTCTAGTTCGGTAATAACGAGGATTTTGATCAAACCATGATGGAAGAGACTATTGTGGGGGTTGGTCACATTGTTCCTCACTTGAGAGAACATTTTCTCCAAGCTTTTGAGAAAATAAAAAGGGAAGTTTAAAGGTTTATTGAACAGAAAATGAGCCAACAATCTAAAGTGACAAGCTTTGAAGGTGGAGTATCTACCTTCACATGTAATTAGCCATGTGATAACGATAAGGGGATTAACCAACTCTATCTTTATCCAGTCCTTAGCATACCCTTTCGCTCCTGAAATTCTGTCGAATTCGGGCTTAAACACCCTGTTGTAACTTGAGTGCGACAATTGATGATTCTTGAACCACCTATCTCCCATTCGTGGAAGTTTTGTTGCAGCAGCAATTGACTCTTCTGTTACTGCAAAATTGAGAGACCCTACATGTGTTATCCTGCCATCAAAACCAACTGCAAATTGCATAGAAATATCGTCATCATGGCCTTGCAAACTCGACAGAAATGGACCCCAGCCAGCATGCAAGAACACTTCCCTACACTGTGCGAATTCTGGAATGGAAAACAAGTCTGCATAGGAGGATGGTTTGTGTCACTTGGGAATTGTGAGAGGGTTTGAATTCACCAAGCAAGGGAGAAATCGAGCCACACAGAGACACGAATTGGGCACGGTATAAGTACAATTGGAATAGAGGGAAAATTTTACCAAGCAAGGGTGCAAACAAGCCAATAAATGGAACGGGTTTAACACAGTCCGAGTGTGATTAGAACAGAGGGTGAATTCAACAGAGGTTGGGCACAATTCCTTAACGTAGGGTAGAGAAAATGGCAAGGGAAAATGAAACAATAGAGTGCCCATCCCAATTTTGGATGCTCTTATAGTGGAAGGTGTTGCCCACATGTGTGCACAAGATGCCATGTGTGGGAGATTCAAATTTGATGGCAAGCTTGGGAGAAATGGAGTGGTGCATACTTAGATCAATGTCCAAGTCTTTTGAATTGGACATTTGATCATAACCATATGAGGCATCTTTTAATCAATGCCTGTAACAAATTTAATTAAATGTGATTGAATTCTAGTTCCCTAGAATCTAGGACAGTTACTGGTATGCAATGCAATGGCACTTCAAATGGAAATTTAAACGGCATTTCATCTAGCACCTCATCTAACACCTCATCCGGTACTTCATCTGGTACTCCTGTGTTAAGTGCATTTTTTCCTCTTTTACTGGACAACCTGCAATTTTGAAGTATTTTCGACAACCATAGTGGTTAATGAGTAGAGGCAGAGTGCTCCATGCTTACTCATTCTTCTTGTATATGACATATAGTTTTAAAACCTATAATAAACGGGTTATAGCAGGCATAAAACATGTATTGTCAAACCTACAGTATGCAGCTTGTAATGGAATATAACCAATAAATAATGGTCTGTTAAGCATGAGTTTAGTAATGTATAGCACACAGGAGTGAAGCATTTTAAAAATAACATGACTATCAATGTACTAACCTGTATCATGGTAATAATACAAAAATTCTTGCAAATACTCCTTTCTCTAGGCAATGATCATTTGTCAGCTCATGAACCCCTCCCCCACACCTAAGTATTGTGACACCTCACAATCAAAAGTATAGGAAACTAGTCAGTATCCCCCAATAGCCAAATATTTACAGTATGTCAAGTGTAAAGATGAAATTTCACAGATTGGTCCGACGAGATAGTTAGGAGATGGCCCCACCTATAGGATAAGAGATCTTATATATAGATAAGAAGAGGTAGGTAAGAGAGTTTCAAGATAGTCTTAGAGTCATTTCCCAATGGAAAATTGATGAGATTCATTAACCTTAGCTTGACCACAAATACTCCCTATCAGCTTTGTCTGCAAGTAATGTCGTACATCAGGACAAGTTTAGATTTAGTATTTATTTTTTTCATATCATCATCCTCGCTAGGTAGAATGCCCCACTTCTAGCAAGCATGTTTAGTACTCCAGCAGGTTTACCTAGTCATACCATAGGTCGGTACCCACTGCCAGCAGACCTGTTCAGTATCCCAGTGGGTTAGCCTCTTAAACCCTCAGAGACTGGACCTCCATCCTTTAAGATTTTAGTATAATATTGCTTATGCAAGAACATGGGGGAACATCTCTGAAACAACTTTTTCTTTCTTTTATTTTTAATTGGGATGGTATTTATGTTAGAGGATGACTTTCCATTATATTGTTTAGTGGTTTTCCTGATGTAAGGGGTACTTAAGCGGATGTGTCCTATCTAAAGATATGATATAATCAAGTTATTTAGTGTGTAGTGGATGGTACCATGGAGAAAGAACAAAAAGGTATCTCTAGGCTCAACTCATTGTCTTCTTTTGTAATTATGATGATGTTTCCATGACTAACTGCTAATGAGACCTCCCTGTTACTCTTTGATAAAGACACTTGACTTACTTACATAGGCTTCTTGGAAACTCTAGGCTTGATAGTTATGGTATCACTTCCTTATACAGTGGTGAAGAGTTTCAAGAGAAACTATTTTAGAATGTCTTAAAAATGATAATTTTTCAAAAACATGGCTAATTACAGTAAGTCACTATTCATTTGATGCATTAGAAGACACAAATTTCAAGTATAACAATGTTTTGATGAAAGAACCTTTAAACAATGTACTGTTGGTGAAATAATTACTTACAAAATTATCTAGAATTGCCTTATTAGCAAAAATAAAAAAAACTATTTACATATATACAGTGGGAAACTCAGAAAAATTTTCAAGAAGAAAGGGGGACTTCCCCATCTACTAAGGCCAATGCCTTGTCAGCTGACATGACCTATAGAAAATCTTCTCTGGAAATGGGCTTATGATAAAACTTAAGTCAGTGTCCATTTACCACAAAGGAGACTTGTCCATCGTCAATTGTTTTAATTTTTGTAGCTTCATTGTCATATATAGTGTCTACCTTGTAAGGGCCCAACAAACGGGTGGTAATTTTTCCTTTGAAGTTTTTGAACAGGGAATCAAACAACAAGGCCCAATCACCAGGCTAGAAGTGTTTCTTTTTAATAAATTTGTCATGCCACTTGCTCCTCTGGTTTTGGACCAATATTGTCTGTTGGATGGAATATTGTTTGATCTTATCCAATTCATTCAATTGTAGGGCTCGCTGCTTCTGAGCCTCATCTAGGTTCAATCCTAATTCTGCGGCAATATGGAAGGTCATTACTTGGAATTCTATTGGTAAAAGTACTTGTTTCCCATACACTAGCTCATAAGGGGTATGCCCAGTGGTATTTCTCCAGGTAGTTCAGTATGCCCACAAAGCCTCTGGGGGCCTATCAGCCCAATCTCAGTGATATAACTGAACAATCTTGGTCAAGATGGCTTCCATAACTTTGTTTGTAGATTCTACCTTACCATTGGCTTGCGGGTGATATGGAGAAGATTTACAATGTTTAATCCCATATTTCTTTGTTATCTCTTTCATCATCTTGGAAGTGAATTGAGTTCCTTGGTCGGTAACAATTTCACGAGAGACATCGAAGCGGGTAAAGATTTCCTCATAGATAAATTCGACAACAGACTTTTATGTGGCCCTGAATAGGGATTTTTCCTTGACCCATTTGGTGACATAGTCCGTACAAACCAAGATATAATTCTTCCTACGGGACATGGGTGAAATTGGTCCTATAAAGTCAAGGGCCCATTTCTCGAAGGGTTCTATCATAACTTGGGCCTGCAAAGGCATTTCGTCAAGTGATGTAGGTGTACCTATCCTTTGGAAACTATCACAACTTCTCACATACTTGGAATCATCTTTGAAAATGCTAGGCCAATAGTAACCTGAATGTAATACTTTATATGTTATGCGTTTGTCAGAGAAATGGCCACCACATGGTCCATCATGACAACTTCATAGTATTTCAGGGACCTCTTCCTCTCGGACACATCTACGAATAATCAAATCAGGACCTGTGTGAAAAAGATCATGACCAACCCAAGAGTAATTAGCACTCTGTGTAATAATTTTCCACTTTTCATGAGGTGACAAATGAGACGGTAACTTCCTAGTAGCCAGATAGTTTGGCATATCTGCAAACCATGGGGTATTTATAGAAAGGGAAAAGAGATGCTCATCTGGGAAACTTTCATCTACAAGGATGTCATCATCCTCTTTCTTTATTCGGGAAAGAAAGTCAGCTACTAAATTATCCTTTCCAAGTCAGTCAAGCATAATAATACTAAATTCTTGTAATAACAAGAACCACCTAGTCACTCGGCCATTAGTTATAGGTTTATTCATGAGGAACCTAATGGTGGAATGATCAATGTGTAAAAATACTTCATAACCTATAATGTAATGAAGAAACTTGTTAATAGCATGAACAACTGCCAAGAACTCTTTCTCGGTGACTGTGTAGTTCAACTCGGCGGGGGATAAGTTCTTTCTTACAAAATAAATGGTATAGGATTGTTGGTCCTCTTTCTTCCCTAATACCCCTCATATTGCGGTGTCGGAGGCATCAGTGGATATATGAAATGGGAGAGTCCAATTAGGCCCTCCAAGAAATGGTGCCACAAACAACTTATCTTTCAGCGTTTTGAAGGCAGTTTGACACTACTCGGTCCAAACAAAATCAACATCTTTTATCAATATTCCAAACATAGGTGCAACAATCCTTGTAAAATTTTCAATAAACCGTTGGTAATGTCCGGCATGTCCACGAAAGATTCTCACCTCTTTCTAAGTCTTAGGGGGTGGGAGTCTAATAATGACCTCAAGCTTTATAGGATCAACTTTTATTCCTTCAGATGAAACATGAAGTCCTAGAACCACTCCTTCAGTTAGCAACATTTTTCATTTTTCATGACTTAGGGATAGGTTCATTTCCTGGCATCTGATGAGGAATTTTTCTAAGTTGTCTAAGGCTTCCTGGTAAGTGTTGCCATAAACTGTGAAGTCATCCATGTAGACCTCCACACAATCATGAATAAGATCGGAAAATATCCATAATACTGCTCATTGAAATGTGGTAGGAGAATTACACAATCCAAATGGTGAGGCGCTATAGGCATAGGTTCCCCAAGGACAAGTAAAGGTAGTCTTGTCCTGGTCCTCAGGTGCTATAAGAATCTGGTTGTACCTGTTGTACCCATATAGAAAGGAGAAATACTTCTTTCCGGACAAGGTATCTAGAACTTGGTCAATGAAAGGAAGAGGAAAGTAGTATTTGAGAGTGGCCTTATTGAGTTCACAGAAATCAACACAAATTCTCCATTTCCCAGTCACTTTCTTTGGAACCACTACTAGCGGGGATACCCACTTACTGTCGAAGATGGGATAGATAAATTCGACATTTAACAACTTTTGAATCTCCTCCTTGACTATATCTTTGAGTGTTGGGTTCATCCTCCTCTGGGGTTGCCTAACATGTGTCACTTCCCCCTGGGTGTATATATGGTGGATACATGTGTCAGGATTTATACCCTTCATGTCAGTGTATTCACAGGAAAATGATCCTGATTATTCTTTAAGGATATCTACTAACTGTTTATGTTGGTCTGTATCTAGCCTAGAGTTTATATGTAAAAAATTCCCTGGACTAATCTCATAGGGCATAGTATAAGACATGGCAGACTCATCTATTTTGAAAATAAAAGATGTCGAAGACAAAATGAATGGATCTAAGTGTTCTTGAAATTCTTCCCCAAACATGTACTCAAATTGGGGAAAATACTGTGGAAAATCCACACATGTAATAGCATAAATGAATTGGTTTAGCACATTTTCTGGTGTACGCCCTTGAAGTGCCCTTGCATGGTCACTAAGAAATACGAGTTCTTCCCAGTCTTCATTCTCGTATGGACATTCAAGCCACCATAGATTCTCCATAATAGGTTGAGTTGGAGGGTAAATGGTGAGCTTCTGGATACAGAGACCATTTGAGATGGTCATTTCTCATTCTCTACAACCAATAAATGCAATGACTATGGCTAGCCAAGGTCTTCCAAAAATAACAGGATGGCCTCAGGCAGGATCCCTTGAATGAATAACAAGAAAACCTATGGGGTACTACCATGAGGCTAAAGTAACCATGACATCATCTAAAATCCCATTAGGTGTAACCCTAGTCTTATCTGCTAATTCCAAAATGGTTGGGGTAGGCCGAAGAAGAGGTTGTAACTGTAATCGTTCCAAGGTAGTGGCGGTCATAACATTAATAGCTTCCCCTAGGTATATGAGAGTGTTTCCGATGGAGACCTCCTTAATGGTTATAGTTACTACGGAGTTTCCTGGATTCCCATAATTTGCTAGCTTTGGTTTCTCTGATATGTACTTAGAGATTCGTCCTACCAAATGTACTGTAGGAGGGTCATTTTGCTTCCTACCTGGCTTATTGATACACAATTATTTGACTACCTTACTATAGATTGGAATGTATTTAATGGCTTGAAGCAGAGGAATCTTGACACAAATATATTTCAATTCATTCAAAATGTCAAATTCTGATCAGGTGGTAGGTTTCTCGATTACCAATCGGTCTAGATAAGGAGGGACCTTTGTAATTTGTGAAGGTTCATTTTGGGTAAGCTTGGGTTCTTGATTCTTTGAAATAATAAAATCTTCCCACCTAGTGTCATTCGTGGGTTGTTGGGTGGTTTCTTCTTCTTCTTCTTCTTCCTAGATGACTACTGAAGGTCTCTGTCTATCTAGAACTTTTCCCGATCTTAGTTGAATTTCTTGTAATGGAACAGGAGTAATGACATATGTCGGGAAGGCCTGGATCTCAACATTGTTAAGTGGTTGAGGGGGTTTATTATTGGGATTCGACATTGTCTATGCCGGTAATAGTGTCGATTTTGGGGAGCTTGTATTTTGAAATTGTAGCGGTTGTTGTTGTGGGATGGGAGGTAAAGGTGGTGGAACAAAACCTAGCAAAAGTTGTGGAGTGTTTGATGAGAACTGAGGATAAGGATGGTTGTACATAGGGATAGGTGGATATTGAGGGTTTCCTTGGTTGTGTCCTCCCCTCCATCCTTGAATCCAAGGATGTTGGTACTGAGTAGACCAGTTTTTCCAACCTGGTGAGTTCCACTATTGTTGTTGATAATAGGGTGGAACTTGAGACTGTAGATCTGGGTATGTGGGTTGATTCCTAGGTTGCCATGGCCTCTTAGGTGCATAATAAGACTCCCCAGGGTCTCCACTCCTATAGATGGCTAATAAACTAGGTAATGATGGACATTTTTCAGTCACATGGTCCTCTATACAGAAGCCACAAACTGAAATGTTATCTAATGGGCATTCCCTTGAGGAATGCTTCCTCCTGCATCTTGGGCAATATATTCTCATTGTTGCATTTTCCTCCTCCTATTTCTTTCTTATTTTAAGGGTGTCCAACTGGGAACCTATTGTTCTTAGGATGTTTTTCTTGAATTTTTCTAGAAGGTTTCCTATCTTTGCTCTCGTAATACCACCTGAAGTAACTGGTTTTAAGCTTCTATTGTAAGGGTCTCGAACATTCTTTCCTGTTTTGGCTATACTCCTTGAGTAGTTTTTACACATTTCACATATTTCAGCAAATGGTTTATGAGATATGTCACCTAATGCCATCAGGTTAAGAACCTCTAAATATTCTTCTGAAATTCCCTTAAGGAAAAGATCCCTAATTGCATCCTCTGGGAGGTCATGGTATTTTGACTTCTGGGAGATATAACCAAATCTTTCCATATAGTCTTCAAGGGTCTCGTCTTCTAACTGTTGGACTTTAAATATGTCATTACAAGACTCTTTGGTCTTGCAGTAGTCTTGATACTTATTAAGAAAGATGTCTTTCATGGATTCCCAGGACCTAATACTGGATTCTCCCAACCCCATGAACCATCTTAATGCAGAGTCTTTGAGGGTGGTAGGAAAGACTTTTAATTTCTGGGCATCTTGCACATAGTTGTATCTCCTACACAAGATGTCAAATTCAAATAGGAAGGTGTTTGTATCTTCACTTTTTTTACCATAAAAGGTAGGCAGTGCCGAGAGAGGAATATTATTCATGTTGACATTCGGAGTGGTGTCTAAAATCGAAAACCCGAAGGTAGTTTCGGTTTCATTTCTAGTTTATTCTTCCTCTCCGTGTCTTGCATTGTTATGGTCCTCCTGATCATCCATATTGTCTTGGTTTCCAAAAAGAGAGTACCTAAGTGGTTTTATCTATGAAGAGAACAAGGTTTCCCTTTGATGAAAAGGTCTTCCTACTGATTGGATGTCTGGGACTCTACTTGAGCCGGTTGAGATTATTGGTGCCAAATTTTCTGTGTCAATTTGAGAGATAATTACATTGGCTGAGCTACCAAACAAAAGATTCACTTGTCTAGGGTCTATGATATCTTTAAAATTAGAGTTCCTTGGTGGTGGTTTAAAAGAAAAGGTTGTATTGTTTGGTTTTCTGGAAGACTCGAGTGATCTTGCCTCCTGTCCTAGTATGATTGATGCGTCAATTTCTTGTTCTATAGTGCCCCCTGTTTTAGTCCCTTCAGAGACTATTTTATCTCTTTGGGTTGAGCTAGCTCATGTTTTTCGGTATCTACCTTATGAGTCTCTAGGCATATTCATGAAAGAAAGAAAAAACAAAAAGAAAAAGATACCATTTGATTCCTAGGTCTATTCATGAAAGCAAACAAAAAGAAAAACTACTATTGGGTTTGGGGGAACTTGCTATAGCAGATGCGCATGTTCTTACCTTTCGTCTTAAAGTTCCCCCACCACCAAACTAATGCTAAGGTCTAGAAATGATCTAATTCCTAATTAATTCTTACCTTAAGACAACTTCCCGGCAACGACGCCAAAATGTTAGGTGTTTTATATGTATTAAAAAAGACACTAAACTACCATCAATTAAATTGTCAACCCGGGGTAAGTAAACTTAGAGTTGTAGAAAAATATATGTCAAAGGTAGAAGGTTGGTAGGAGTGTAGACTAACTAAGTAAAGAAGCTATCTAGGGCTAATCTACTCAAGCAAACCTATCTAATGAATAGAGCCTACTAAACAAATTGAAACTAGGTAACCTAAGTACTTTTGGGCCAAGGACTGATGGATAGTTCCTAAGAAAGCAAGCAAAAACCCTATTCAAAGAAAACTAGTTCATGACAATAAGCAAAGGTAAACTACTAAGCAAATGATGAAAGCAAACTACTTTTAACTTGCCAACCTACATTCAATGAGAAACTACCCTATGAAAGAAAATGAATAAGAAAGTAAGCAAAACCACCTATCTAACCTATTAAAGAAAATAGACAAGCAAGCAAAAACACCTAAATACCCTACTAAATAAAATAGACAAGCAAGCAAAAGCACCTAACTAACCTATTAAAGAAAATAGACAAGCAAGCAAAAGCATAAAGCAAAAGACAACTAAGCAAAGACTTCTCATTGAACAACTACCTAGCCTAAGAGGAAAGTGAACTAAATGCCTAATGAAAAACTATTTCTCTTGCGTGAAAGAAAATTTAATGTTCAATGCAATGCATGAAGGGAAATCTATCTTATTGAAAGAAAGAAACACTATCAACTAAACTTATGAAAACAAGAAACTATCTCTTCTAATCTACGAAAGCAATAAACTATCTTTAATCTATGAAACACTCAAATGTAATGTTGGTTGTTGTATCAATGCCTTCGGTAGTGACGGATGATATCTCGATGACATTTGAAAACAAAGGACAATTCCAATAGTATAAACTCAACACTAATCTCAATGGAAAAATGAAAGGTATGTATCAAACAATCCAACAAGAATTTAGCCATGACAAGAACAATGTTTAAATACCCTGGATCATGTATAAACCATCAACAACATAACGAGATCATCATTCTATATCTATACTATGTAAGAAAAACTAGATTCAACCATTAACTAAGAAATGTAATTGCATTTTAATTCTAGGAGAGGAAATTGCGTGAAAGGAAACTACACTATGTCTATTCTAACCATTCAAACTAAGATAAAGAAATAATTAAAAACAGAAATTTAAAGCATGATATTAAAAAGTAAATTGACGATCTAATTTAACCAACAACTAATTAAATGAAATCTATATAAACTAAAGTAAGCAAGCTATGACTAGAAACTAGAACTAATTCTATCTATCCATCAAATATCCCTGTCAAATAAAACCCAAATTAAAACTTTGTTCTCTCTAATTAAAATTCTATTTTAAACTTATTTATAAAATTATAAAAGAAAGAATAATTTAACGTCTAAATGCACATGAGGGTTAGTACAGAGACTTGAGGTTAGTATGGAGACTTTCAAGCCTTTTCTAATCTAAAATATTAACACTTACTAACACATATCATCATCTAACCTGCAAAAGAGAAGTAAAACAGTAAGCTACAACAAACTAATTAGCACAATAAAAATATACATGTACAGAAAATAAAAAGAGAGCAATTTAACTTAGGAAATGAAAAATAAGCATGAAGATAGGTACCAGACTGCTGGTGGCCCCCCCAGCAATTTGTGGTCACTCTCTAAAAGCACACCACGACCTCAGCAAGCCAAATTGACCATAAAAATCCAAAAACGCAGTTTTGGCACTATTCTGGCAATGTAAAACTAGAAACAGAGAAAAACCATTTTTATGGCAACTCTAATGCTTATGCTACTTGGTTAACTATCTGATGATCATCCTGCTAGTATTTATAAGCTTACAGCCCAGGTGTTTGACCACAGGAGGGTCGAACCACCTCTAAATTCGGTAAATTACATTAAATGCATCCATAACTAACAAAACAGAGGAACCCAATAAGCGCCCTCTTTGGACAACTGAAATTGAGTTGTCTTTAGCTTAGTAGCTAGAGGGGGCGATGACAAACAAAACCCATGTGCTTGATTTGTCCATCACTAGCCTCCAATACCATAACAACCAACTTGCCTTGCATTTATGTGTAATACTGGGTGTTGAAACGAGTGACAGATCAAGTACCGGAATGAGTGCTGGATCAAGTGCCGGAACAAGTGTTGGACCAAGAAACATGGTGTGTTTTTCCCTCTAACAGCAAAAAAACATGAATTAACTCTTGGAAACCATAAAATATGATAAATTAAACTTGATTGAATCACAAAACATGAATTATACATACCTCATGCCGATTGTATCATTTTACCATAAAATTCTTCAAAACGCTCCTTTGAAAGATAAAAAAATGCATATATACATATGGAAAAAAGTGTATAATAACCTCATGAAGATGGTCATATCTCAGGCTCAACACACTCCATTCATCAAGCTCATGAATACCCCTAGGGTGTTTGTCAGTATGAATGGTAGAACTGTAAACTCATAGTGTCTAAACCTCGTCTTGAATGTTGTATTAGGGATATATTCCTCTTTAATTCGTAATTGGTGATATCCTGTTCTCAAATCAAAATTTGAAAACATCGTCTCCCCTTTCATTTAATCAAACAAATCAAATATTCTTGGAAATAGATATTGGTTCTTCATCGTTGCCTTGTTCAATTGACAGTATTCAATACAAAGTCTCCATGATCCATCCTTCCTTCTTATGAAAATAAGAGACACACCCCAAGGTGACACACTTGGACGTATATGTCCCAAGACCAGCAACTCCTTCAATTTGATTTTCAACTCCTGCAACTCATGAATTGACATATGATAAGGCATTATTTCTATCAGTTTAGTTCCAGGTTTCAATTCGATGGTAAACTCCAACTCTCTTTCCGGAGGAAAACCTGGTAACTCTTATGGAAATACGTCTGCAAAATCTCTTACTACTGGAAGGTTTTTTAATCCTTTTGCCTCACCTTTTTCATTTAGCACTAAGATTGCATATAACTTACATCCTTTGTGCATGCCCTTATATAGTTGTAGGGAATAAATGAACCTCAAGGACACTCTGTGGTTTCTTCCTACAATCACTCTTCTCTATTCCACATCATCTATCAAACTTAACCATTTCATCTTACAGTTGAGTATTGCATCATGTGATTCCAACTAGTCCATATCGAACACTATGTCATAATATCATAATATCGTGACATATAGGTTGGCCTTCATTAAAAAATATCCCAAGTCAATGCTACAGTTCGTAACCTTTCCTCCAAAGTTCTATTTGGCACCCGAATCAATTTCTATGAATCTAAACTCATCATGCTCGACTGCCTTTACCTTTATTCTTTTTAGCACTGCACTAGAAATAAATCTCTTTGTAGCACCTGGATACATCAAAATAATAAAATGTTGTTCGATGATTGTACCTAACATCTCAAGCACAGTGGACTGGTGCTCGACCTGGCGATTATTCACTATTGCATGAATCTTGTGGGCCTTTCCCAAATCTCCAATTGTAGTGTTTCATGTGGATCCAATCGCTCTGGCCTTCTCAACTAAACATTATCACTAGTAATGTGCCTCTCCATATGTCCAACATTCGTTCTTCGGTCTAGTACTCCTGGTCCCCGAAGTAGAAGATGTCATCCTACTAGTATGAGATCCTAGTATGTTTTGTTAAACACACCTATATTATTTTTGTCGTGGTCGATACTGCTACTGACACGATGGTCCCCTATAGAGAGTCCTTTGTTGAGGAGTCAATCATCACGGTGTCATGAACATGGGTCCTCTATATGTATCTCGGTAGCATGATATCTCTCTGGCTAGCGTCTGATGTTGTTGTGCTCCTGATGTCTTCTGTCCAGTCGGTTTTGCAGGATTATTTCCCTAACACCCACCGGTCAACTCTTCCTCAACTATGAGGGCCTTCTAGACTACATCGTGCAATGTTTGAGGTATTAGTATCCTCACCTTCTCTCGAATGTTGAATTTAAGGCCGAACACAAACTTTTTCACCTTTAGCTTATCCATGTTCATATGTGGAACATACTGAAGTAGCTCCATAAATATGGTCTCATACTTCATCACCGTACGACCACCCTGTTGTAATACGTTGAACTCATTGAGGTCACGATCAATTAATTCTGCTGACAAATACCTCTCATGGAACCGCTCCTTGAATAATTTCCATGAGACGTCTTTGATGACCATGTTTAGTTGAGGTAGGATCATCTTCCACCATAGAAGAGTGCTCCCCTTCAGCTGAAATACCACCATGCGGACCTTCATGTTAGAGGTGTAGCCATGAAGTGAAAACAAGATTGCCATGTTCTCCAACCATGCCTCAGAGGCTAATCCATCCATGGCCCCATGAACTCGGGAAACTTCACCTTCTCAAGTTCTATGTGAATGCTACCACTTCCAATTGGAGTGTTCTCTGGAGCCTCATTGGGTATCGGAACCCTAGCCTCATATCTATCTAGTCGGTTAATCAAGGCCCCTGACATCCTATTAAAGGACCCCATCAAACCAACCACGTCTCCAATAACAACATGTTCCTGCTCGCACACTTGTTCTTCTCCTTGGGGTTTAGACCCCTCTAGCATGAATGCTACTGGAGGCGTCGCACCTCTTCCCCTAGCACCACGCCGTCTACCTCCACGGCGTCCTCTAACCATGATTACCTGCATCGAAAAATTTCAATTTTAATTAGCAATATTATTTTAATCATAAGTTTAACACAATGGAAAGTGTAACGGTCCCAATCCACAGGGTCGAACTTGGCTCTGATACCATATGTCACATACCCTTCGTTACGAAAACAAGTAAGTTCAATAGGTAAGCATTTTTTTTTAAGAAATGTTAGTACAAGTGAAATGTCTCACAACATAAATTAATAATCACAAATCAATCTCATCATAATCAACTGAAAGCAACATCACTAATTATTTAACAACCCTATCACATGAAGATAAAATATAACGAAACTACCCACCCAACCTATCATGGTTAGGACCTCCAAGACACATAAGCAACGCTCAAGTCCAGGATTCATCCGATTGATTTTCACCATTTAAGTTCTCGATACTGGCGACTATTCTGAGGAACAAGGAAGTGTCTAAATCCCAGATCCCAACACAAGCCCAACAAGACTAGAATTATCTACCATACATAAATATTAATTCTTCCTACGTAACATAACTACTTGCTTAGTCATTCATTTAGGGGAAGTGAAATACAAGTGAAGTGGAAGAGAATCATATATAAATATTTATAAAAACCATCAAAGTATAAGTTATACTTTTAAGCATTGATTCTTCCTGATACAATAATAATCTACTATAATCAATAAACCTTCCCACAATAATGGAGAGCAAAAGAGTAAGCGGAAATTACATAAAATAACAAGCTTCACAAACATAGGTACAACATTAGTATCAGATGGAAATCTAATTATACACCTAAATTCTCTTCAACAATAATACTCAAGACATTTGAAATCATTATGCACTACCAACATGTAAGAGAGAAGGATAAGAGCTTATTCAATAACCCACTACCACTTAATAAGACAAGTCTTATATAATCAAGTATGATTTACCAAGTACAAAATGACATCTTCTCCACCTCACCCTACACACTTAGGTTAGAGTTTAGAGCCCATTAAGATAATTTTGAAATTCATATCTTTTAATCAAAACACAATTATACCAAGGCTAAATAACTTCTCAAATTGAGGAGACTTAAGAAGGTCAAACTTCCTTTAGGCCCTACATACCAATCTAATACTACCTTTCTAGAAGTATGCATTAATTATTACAAAAATGCAATAGCCCTTAACAACAACGTCAAAAATCAAGGATCAATTTAATAACAAAGGTAAAGTATTTCATCGAAACTTTGTATCCATATAAAAATGTAGAAGATTCATATTTACAAGTAGTATGCAAATTCTAACCATCTCTTACCTATTATTTATTGAAGACTAAAATAATCAAATACGAAAGTAAAGGAGTCAACAGTTGCTCCTTATACAATATTAAAGAAGGTTAAACTCAAATTATATAGGAAGTAAGCACAAGACAACCCAATAATATGGGAGCGAAAAAATAAAATCATCAATCGTTATCTTTTAAAAGAAAATAAAGAAAGAGAAAAAATCAATATTGTCAAGAGGTGGCTACTTAAGTGTGGATTCATCAATCCCTTAAGTTTTGGTCGAGAGACAGACTCTGGGAAAAAAAAAAAATTAACCAACAACACAACGATCAAGTAGATCTTGAAGGCTGGAAGAACTATACTAAGACTCTACACTCGACTCATGGATTGAATCTGAAGTCGATCAAGATAACCATCATAAGGAAACAATCGACAAATGAGGTATCAACCCACTGTAAAAAAAATCGTGCACATGGGAGAGAAAAGATCCCTAATCCATGCATTACTAGAAAATTTTAATTTCGAACTTCCAACATGAAAGGGTTGGTTCTGAACCAAGGTGATTCTCCCAACATCAAATATGAAATGTAATATCCAAAGTACCCAAGAATGCAGGAGTCTTGGTTTATATTTTATCTTGACAACAGTTAATCAGAGCTTGGTTCTCCATATCTGGAAATTCAATGGTGGTTTCAAGAGTCTTAACTCTGATTCGAAACTAAAAATGGAGGTCTCACAAGTAATTTATTTATGACGGTTAACACCCAACAAACTGGCGACCAGTTCCCAAGCAACAACGCAAAACCTAGAAGGAAAAAATTGCAAGATTAATATGAGCCACATAAGTGTTGGTGTCAGAAGTCACTCCTGGATTGCTTGCAGGAGTTGAGCCTAACACCCATCAGTTTAATGTCACGATTTATTTTAAAGGGGGGATCAAATGGAAGAAAACTCGGAACGATATAGTCTCAACTCTGAAACTAGGCCAGGTATGCATGAACAAGTGAGGTCTTGATAAACTTCAAACAGTGAGTTGTAATAAGGGTGAACAGGGGGAATACTTGCATAAGAAGAGTGCGGAAGTCTGTCATAAACATCAGGTTTGTAACAGACTGGAGACGAAAGCATCTGAACGCAAGATACTCTTACATTCAAACATAGGAGACCAGAGAATACAGGAATGTCACAACAAATCCTTTATCATAACATAACTGCAACAATTCATGCGAATCATTCGATCATGAACTCTTCATCATAAGACAAAACATAGATGAAAAAGGAGAATTGTTTGTCATAAAACAAGAAATCTCAAACACAGAGGCATAACCAAGAAACCAGAATGTTTGTTAAAACTTTACAGTTGGGAGCTTTGCTCTACCATCGATGGATACCAAAATGGTGAAAACGCCTACATATACTCAAAACAGCAATAGCAACAAAATTGAGACGTTGCATTGAAAGCTTTGCGTCTACATGGCTTCTGACAATATGCAGCTGCAATCTTTGAATGATCGTGCAACTTCGACGGACGCAATCGGACTTTCTGACAGCTCTGCGGACGAAGTGACGTGCATTTAATTCGGAGCCGGACTTTCCCAGTATGGTGGAGGCGATGTCTAACCACCACCAACTACTTCAATAACTACTTCGTCCGGATTGAGAACGGCCCGGCCAACTCGGCACATTTGGGATGTGGAAGGCCCCTTGTGCTACCACCTGGATTAGTTGAACGACCTGATGAGAAGGCATGATGGCCAGCGCGGAGGATAGGGCGCGTAACAGGAGTGGTGGCACCAGCCTCATGAGGGTGTGGTATGAGGTGACGAGGAGTGAGGGGGATGTCAGAGGAAAACACATGGCGGAGGGCAACAGGCGGAAGGGGTAGGAGACGAGATATGATGGGCTTACCTTTAGCAAGAGACTGACGTGGAAAGAGCAGGACACATGGCAGTCGATGAGTGGATGATGAGATGGGAGATGGACCACGCGGACCAGGAAGGGGGGAAGATAGACAGATGTCGGTGGATGAGGACATGACGGGAAAGGGGGGCCCACGCTGGTTAATAACAGAGCAAGTGAGAAAGATGGGATCTTTTGAGCGCCATTGATCCGGGCGCGTTGATCTCAGCCGTCGGGAAGATGCATGCCCGATTCCGGATCCCCCCCTCTGCTTAAAGGTAGAAAGGCAGGGGGGGTCCGGAATTTCCTCGCGTTTTGTTGATCTGGGGGCCTAGATCTCAGCCGTCAAAGAGATGCGCCCTGGATTTCGGACCCCCCCCTCTGCTTAAAGGTATAAAGGCGGGGGGGGGGGTCCGGAATCGCCCGTACGCCGTTGATCCGACCACGTTGATTTCTGTCGTCCAGATCCACTTTCTGTTTACCACAGGCGTGCTTGCGTTCCAAACTTAGGATAAGTGGGTTTTTAACCCATTCTTTTGCATTCTAACCCCCTTACAAGAAATATTGCTAACAATAAGCAACGCAGAGTTATGGATATATACAGTGGCGTAGTCATCCTGGAGTACAAGAGGGCACAATCGAGGCTTATCTATCATGACAAACAAGATTGAGCGCACTTCTTTTGTTTTAAAAAGTCAAATCCAACAAGGAAAATAAAACAAGCATCCAATAATTAATCCTCCGGTACCAATCAAGCCAAGGAATTTATGGAGGGAGGACTCACTCGAATATTGTAAAATATATACATAGAGATCATTCCAAAAAAATGAAAGCTAACCACACCCACATATTATTATGCCATCGCAACTTCCTTATCCAACGATTCCACAAGACACACAGTAATCCAGAATTCGTTCTTAATTAAAAATAAACAACAATTGAATCGTCACCTGATGTCATTACATAGATGTGGATTTAAAAGCATTTGAAAATCCAACATCAGATTTGCCAGGGGTAAACTATTGGGTGGATAGCCAACAAGGGCATTGTTCAAGAGTTTTTAGATACTTTTGGGAACTAGGACAACAAACAAGAAAACAACGAAGGGTATATCGACGATGGCCCAATGGCGAAGCGAAGAAGGAACCTGAGGTTTTCAACAATAGTTTGGATAAAGGCAAGAGTTCAATTGAAATTTTTTAAGGGGGCATAGGTTTGGTGGCGCAAAACTATCACTTACTCTTAATAGTACTAGTCATAACATTTGACAGAAATCCAGGAAAATGCCCACGGAAAGGAAAATAAGATAGGTAATTAAGATTCAAATTATTTGATGTTTAAAAGGGAACTCAGTTATTCCAGAAATTTCCACTAAATGTACAGCCATAAGGAACTTACAAAATTATAAGAACGAATATCTATTCTTCTTCGAAAAATCAAGTAAACCAGACTAGAAAAAAAATTGCCCATTACAATTTGAAATCCAATGAGAATATCAATAAATCACTGAGTTTTTAATTTACTGTTGCGGAAAATAATATAACCAAACACATGTGAATAAACTTATTTACAACTCAAACTTAAGGATAATACCGTCACCAATGAAACTGGGCTTGGATATGTTATTTGACATACTGACATTCCTCCTTTCTACCACTTGCTAATCATTGAGACTTCATTGGTACCTCCCAACCAACACTGGGGGTACTCTTCTCCCCCCAATTACTCTAGCTCCCAGCTTGGTAAGGCCACTACTCTATCTCAAGCTAGGTATCCAAACTCTCACAAGTAAACCGAGTCAAAAATAATTTAGCATCATAACTTTACAAATAACCACTATCTCTTTTTTTTCATCTTGACCATTTGATTTATAGGAATTTCCTCACTTACACATCCCCCTTGCACAATTAATTTTTTTTTAATTAAATAAATTAGAATTATTTCCCCCTTACACTTGTCACCCTCTCCCCAAGTTGCACAAGTAATTACACATTATATTTTAATTAAAAATCAAATTCCCTCACCTTTCCTAAATGCAGTCCTTAAATCACTCCTAGTTGTCTCTTTATTGCCCCAGATTCTTATTTAATGAATGACACCTTACTAAATCTAAGTTGAGTTAAAATAGGAGTCTTGTTCTAGTTAGACTAATGTTAACTAGACTCTATATACCATTCTGTGTGTACACATATTCTTTCATGCGTTATTCATTTCTTATCTTCAATTACAATTGGTATTTTCTTCCACACATGCTTATTTAATCAAATCTTTAGGTTTATTTTATTTTACTTAATTCTTAAATTGATTCACCTCATTCTTTTTTTTATAAATCAATTAATAATTTAGTTTAGTCTCCTTACAAAAACTTAGACTTAGGCTTAAAAAAAATATTGAATAGGCTTAGAATTTTATTGGGACTTAAAATTAATAAATTCATTATTTTATTAATTAATTAAATTTGGAAAGGCCTACAGAATTTTTTTTCAAGGTTTATAAATATTCTCTCAAGCTTTTCTAGGCCACCTAGATTCATTGACTCAAGTTTTATTTACGCAATGTGCCCTTCAAGACACAACTCCATGCTCTAAGGGTGCCACTTGTCTTTGACTAATTTTGGTATTTTTCCAACCCTTGGAGTCAAAACTACATTTGGGCGACCTTGTGAGAGACTTAGGGCTTCTAAGGAATAAGGACTCCACTTTATTGCATGTCCCTTAGAATCTTCGTGAGCGATTATCTCATTCTTCTCTCATGACATCATGGACCTCTCGAACTAGGTAATCGTTAGCCTACAATTCGAGCCACAGATGGAGTGTTAGTACACTGTGATAGGGACGTTGCCACACCTCTCCCTCAATATCTGGTTTATGTGCATGGCCCCTTTACTCCTTATGTGATTCATATTAGCAAAAATTCACTAGCCTACATTCATTAACAAAACACTATCAATGATCCATATACAAAATCATACTATAATCAATCATATGTCACATATGCATAAATGAAATACTCAAACCAATACAATCCACTCCCTGACTCACTCTGGAGTCCAAGGAGGTCCATTGATGCCATCGGCATCCACAATCTGTCAAATGTCTTACACAATCATATAAACTCGTCAATAACATCTGTCAATACATATATATCAAATGACAATAAATCACAACCATCAACATCATCATAAAAATCCATAATTGAAACAAATTACCATTTGTTGTCACCCAGTCACTTGCACGCAATTGTCCTCAAAGAATAAGTCGATAACATGTGCTCTCAAGAGAGGGATGTTACACTTGTCACCTGAAGTTGGTTTAAATATGTCTTCACATGGTTTCTAAGAAATCGAGAACCATCTCAAGTTACAACATTCTTTTTTGCGTCGTTCTCGGAGATGAAGGTTCAATATTTTCCCTAAGCTTTTATGAAGATTATGTTGATGATTGTAGCTATGTGAGACATTCTCCAGGACAAAAATCTAAGAGAGAGCCCCTAAGAGGTGTTTGTAGTTCTTATCTGAGACAGAGCTGAAACGTAGAGATGACCTCCTCCTTACATAGAGTTGAGAATAACTCCAAATGATTATCCTATGTAATGCAGTGAGAAAGGAGATCTGCAGAGTTGGACGTGCCTGTGGCTGAGCACAAGGTGAACGTGTGAAATCCAAAAGTGTTGTGTGCATCGTCATGAGACAGAGATGAATATGATGTATTAGCCTCCTCTGAGAAGAGATTTCATGATCAAAATCCATATGACTCTCCTGCGTAATGTAGTGGGAAAGAAGATCTTTTGAGTGGACGTGCATGTGGACGAGCAATGGTGAACGTGATCCTAGTGGTTGAGCAATAGTGAAGAAATGGTTCTTCTGTGTAATGCAGTGAGCCAGAGATATGGACATCCCTATGGATGTGATCCTAGTGGCTGATAACTAGGGGGTGTATGATATCCCTTGCTATATTGTTCAAGAGTCGTACATGTTTGTAACCCTATTTGTAATGTAAAGGGTACAAGTCGGCCCCACCTTAATGTAATTGATAATTAATGTAAAAGATAATTAATATGGTTAATATTAATTATATTATCATATATAGAGGTCGGAACTATTGTTCCAATAGACACTTATGTTGACAGGTCAAGTCTAATATAATTAAATGTAAATTCTCCATTGAGGAATCTAATATTTTGTGTGATTTTGGAAATTTTGGCAAGTACATCTACTTGGGAAAAGTGCACACCTCTCTTGGATGCTAGTCTTCTAGGGTTTGTGAGAACCCCTTTGTATGCTAGGTTTTCTTGGTGGTGAAGGTCTTTCTATTGAATAATATAGCAAAGGATTGGATTGGTTTTCTTCCCTTGTTGAGAAGGGTTTTCCAGGATATTTCTTGTGTACTTGTGCCTAGTGTTTCTTCTTTTGATCTTGGCTATTGCAACAAATTTTCTATGGTTTAAGTAAAATGATAAAATGGAATGAACTTAATTTTTAAGCCTATCTTATTGAAAAATAAACATGGTATTAAAGCATAGGTATTGAAGAACGCATTGCACAAGCAATTTTAAGCCATCCTCTCTCTGCTGCAAAACTGTACGACCCTCCTAGGGTTTCCATAAATTTCGTACATCCTACCTTTATAAGAGGTTTCAATAATTGTCACTTGGACATTGTGGCTAAAACTACCATAGGAGTGTATTTCCTCCTTCAGCGCACCTCCAACAAGCTTCAGATTGAAATGCCAAGCATTTTGAAATTTTGGCCATAGGGTTTCTAGGGTTTTGCTAATTTCTTCAAAAAATTTAGTATTAGGGTTCCTGCAACTCATTGAAGGAGATATTAAGCTCACCAATGTTCTCCTATCTTTCAAAGGATTATTTTTGGAAGTAATAAGTCCAACAAAACCTAAAAGTTCTAGCCTAGCCTAGCCATTAGGTTTTCTAGCCTAGTTGGCAAGGGGTTGTGAAGAATCTAAAATTATGATGAACAAAACTATGATGGAAGATAATATTGATGGATCAAGCAATTTCAAGTTATTGGAAGACAATATTTCAAAGTAACACTTATTGTGGGTGATACAAAAATGTGACACTGTGACTACCTCCGTCATGAAGATGTCAAAGGACACACATCATCCATGGGCCATTGGAGAAATCATATCAGCACCCTCTGGTATGCACGTGTAAATATATTATTTGTATCATTGTCATGAGGGTAATTGTAGGACGAAGGAACCTTTTGCTGAATTCATGGATCCAAATGGATCTCAGTGCATTCAAAGGAACAACACACTGAAATTGAAGACTCTAGGTTTGATTGTTGTAATTATCATTCCTCTAAACTATGTTTGTAAAGTTGCTACATTACAAGTAGGTGTTGTAGTTATGACAAAAATCCTTAAATTGTTTTTATTCTAGATATGTACTCATTATTCTCCTTTAGGAGATATTATTATTTTGGTTCCTCTTGTTTTGATTCTCACAAACTAAGGAGTTGTCTGTGATGAGACACTTTATCCAGTGAACCCGATACAATTTCATCCGTAGTACCATCCATGAGTTGGAAACTATATCATATGGATGGATTATTGATGATTTTGGGATTTAGCAAGAGTATTGTTGATCAACACCTAGATTATTACAGTGTTGGTGATGAGAGTCTGTTTTTGATGACTTATTCAGAAAGCCTTGTTGTTGGATACAAGTAAGCTTTGACTTTTGATTGAGAGATGAAGGATATGACTACAATGAATTACTTCTTGGGACAAGAAGTATGATAGAGGATCGATGAGATTTTCTTGAGTCAAGGAAAATATACAGTGGGAATATTAAAGAAGTTCAGTATGACAGAATGGAAATCCACAGTGATGGATTTGAAGAAAATGAATGATGATGATTCAAATAATATTGATCCACAACTGATTGGATCACTAATGTATTTGGTTAACACCAGAATTAATTCATGTTATGCAGTGAATTTACTTAGTCATTCCATGAGTCAGTCGAGATAGACTCACTGGACAACATCGAAACATGTATTGAGATATCTACGAGGCACAATTAGATATGACCTGTGATATGTCTCCAGTGTAGAATTGAGTTTGCAGGGATATCCAAAATGGGAAGAGATTATAGTGGAACGGAAGAGAACATCCGATTGTTTTCTTACTGTGAATTTTCCATGGTTTCCTGATGCAGAAGGAAACAAAAAGTTGTGGCCTTGAGTACCAGAAAAGCAGAGTAGGTAGCATCGAGTGTGCGAAGCCATATGGCTTCAAAATCTTCCACTAGAAAATTTGGGTTTGTGACGGCTATTTCAATGCTCTTGCGATGTTATGTTGTGGATATTGTGATGAAGCTTGGGTCTCCCAAATGTCTCTTTGTGTGATGTGGCATGTGCGATGAACCTGACTTAACATCACAAGAGTGATGACACTAGGGAGTTGTCACAATTGCGACCAAGAAGAAATATAGTCGCCAGAATGACTAAGTAGGGAAATAGTTGAAAGAGTGACAAAGTAGGGAAATTGTCGCAAATGAGACAATGTAGAGATATCATCACAAGAGAGACAATAAAGGGAGATCGTCGCACACCCGAAAATATAGGAAGATTGTCACAAGATCGAAAAACGTAAGAAACTTTATGACGAATCAACGTTTGAAGGGGTCGTCGCAAGAGAGACAAAAATAGGGTATATTGCAACGAAATTGCTATACAATTTTTCATGATTTGTATAGAAAGTTCGTCGCAATATTTTTATGGGGGCGTCGCAATTGCGACGATAACAATTTATTTTAAAAAAAAATGATTTTTTAGCTAAAAAAATAAATTATTTTTGAGCCAATTATACAAGGTGTTATGATTGCACACTAAAGAGGTCATATAAGTGAAGTTGTTTCATTGATAGAGTGTTGGTAATCATGTGCAACACAAGAAAATTGTTTCCATGCTAGGAACCAATTGGTCCTAGTATAAGGAGGTCATTCACACATCCTCTTGTGGAAATTCTACATGATAGCATAGCTAGGAACTAGAGATAAATCCATAGCAAGAAATCGATCTAGTAACAAAATCCAACATTCATAGTTATATCCATGATCAAGAGAAATAGAAAGATGACACATTGTTTTATATTGGTCCTCTAATATTTTGGAGAACAAAAACACTCTCAAAGTTGTTTGTCGGATAATCCACAGTTGGTGTCATTTTTGTCGATGTTTCGAATAGGCACCTACTTTTTCAAATAATTAAGTCACTTATAACCTATTATGACAATCTAATTTAAAACATTAAATATAAAAAAATTAAAAGTACTTTCAATTTAAACCCTAAAACTTTTCCTTCCTGACTCTTACATCCTAATCAGTTTATTCTAATCAACTTTATTCTAAACCTAAAACCCACCTTTCCATAAACTATATCTAGTAACTAGTTCACTAATCTCTATTTAAAAACTATAACCCTAAAAAACAAACTTTTAAAAATCTAAAACCTAAAAACAAACAACCATAACTAAAGCCCCCTTCTCACTATAATTCAATTAATTAAACTTTAAATTTAATTCAATTAATTGAATATTTAATCACATAACTTAATTTTCACTTAGAAAACTTTACAAACTTAGTAATAATTTATTATATATTAATATATTATTATTTAGTTTAAAAATTAATTCAATATTTAATCACATAATTAAAAACACTTAAAATTTAATTTTACTTATATATAACTAAATAACTTTACAAACTTACTAATAAGTTATTAATTATTATTATATTATTATTTAGTTTAAAAATCAATTAATTTCTGTAGGTTTTTAGACAGCCGACCTAGGTTAAAATCTTTAAAACATCCTGCACAGTAACTATTAATTGACTGAGATCAGCATGCTATCAATTGACGATTAGTCCTGATGATGAATCCCGATTTGGATTCGAAACGTCGACAAAAATGACACCAACTGTGGATTATCCGGCAAACAACTTTGAAAATACTCACCACAGAAATCTAAAAACAACCAAAAACACTCTCAATGGGGAGGCCTAATTTGAAATGGATCTGAACACGGGAATGATTGTAAGAATCAATACGTACAAGTGTAATTTAAAAATTAATGAAGGTTATATAATAAAGGACAACGTAGGATTTAATAAATTAAATGAGACAAAGAAAAAAAAGTAAAATAAAATAAAATAGAAAAATGAAAATAGGAGAAAAAAAGAGAGAGAGCAATGGAAACTAAAAGGTTGGTCTCTTGGCCTTCACATTACCCCCAATATATCCTATTTGTCCTTTTTACATGACTCTCAAAGGATATTTTTTTCAAAGCGGAAAGTATGCATAAAGATCCATGAGTTACATTGTAACCAAGGACTCTCAAAATGAAAATTCAGTAACCATTGAAATTTGTTTTTCCCATTTGGGTTGGTTCTAGAGTAAACATTATGTCATTGTGTGACATATCATTTATGTTAAATTAATGGAATATAAGTTGGATTGGAGTTTAATTAAAAGAACAACGAGTTTCCTATACAAAATTTACCGAAGGTTAGATACTAACATGCTATGTCTCATATCAAATATGTATAAATGATGGAGGAACTAGTGAGGGCAATGGATCCACTTGCTAATATCCCTTTTGAATATTAGTAGTATGTGGTTTTAGTGTGGGTTTAAGGAGGAAAAAATGTTACCCTTGTGGATCCCTTTGGAATATTAGTATATTATCCCTTTGGCATATTAGTAGTATGTGGTTTGAGAAAATTTGGTGGTAGTGAGAACTCTTGAGTATAATCTAGCTTGCCTTGATTTTTATGTGGGACTTCATATTTAAAAGTGAAATTTTGGGAGCTAATGATTGGCATTGTTACCAGGGTTGAAAAATTTTGATTCTCTCGATTCAATAGATCTGGTATAGCATGGTGTTGGGATGTCGCATTTCTTTGAATCGTTAGTTTATAGTTGCTTGTATTGAGGGTGAGAGAAAGAAATGGTATGCAAGGCATATCAAGGTCTGAAATGGTAACTCCAATTATGGAGCACATCCCTTTGATTTTTATGGATAAATTTTCTCTAGTCGAGGAGGTTCAATATCTTGACTACTATAGTTTTGTGCAACACAAAAGAGATATTGATGGGGGTGGTGAGCATAATATTTAAGGATTGAAATAATAGAATTGGATAGAACCCTAAGAAGGGGAGTCTTTGTCAAATCATTTTCAATGGAGAGTTATATGAGGATCCTCTATATGACATTTACTACCATGATTATGAATAAAAACATCATAATTTGATATTTTTCTTGGAGATGACTTTTAACATTGTGTTATGGGTATGGGAGGTCATATTAAAAACATCTAATGCATATCGTGGGGCTTCACAAACTATAATAATTTTTTTGATAGTGGGTTCATTTCCTAATATTTCCATTGAAGGTTTAGTTACAAGTTTTGCACTATATTCATGGTGGTTTTTGTTGCTACTTGGTTCTCCTCGTTTTGTATGGAAATGCCTAGAATTTCCAAGTGGAGGCATGGAGTTAGTTGGAGAAGATGATGACATCTCATGCTCTCATTTAGTATCCACACAATTTTCATTATTTTCTTACTTATTGTAGCTTAGGTGACATGCTCTCACAAATCTCTCATTGTAGTTTATTTTTTTGACCTCATCAATGGTGTTGGGTTCCCTTTATCTTGGTATTGGTTTGTAGGACTAAGGTTTTGGCTCAAATCCTTTACATTAATCTCTAAGCATGATACTAGGGTTTTAGGTCACTACTTGTGAATCGTTTTTTGTTTTGAGGGTGTGTTTATCCCACACACCTTATTGAATATATGTGGAGGATAAACTGGGTCTTTTCTCATAGACACATTGCTCCCTTGCACATCGATGATTTTTTTTTAAAGGGACAAATTAGTTGACATATGGTCAAAACTCTCTCATTATCCTTTATTTTGTTTTCTTCATTGATGGTGTTGGGTTTCCTCTATTTTAGTAGTGGTTTGTAAGATGTGTGGAAAAACCTTGGGAATTTACAGTAATGAATGGGATACTAGTGATCCCAATATTGAAATATAAAATGGAGAATGTGAAAATGTTCATGGAATGTTTCAAGATAAAAATGGTATGGCATGTGATGCTCTAGAACTTCATGATATCATTGATCTCTCTTTTTCTTCGACTATAGTACAAAATTAAGGATATATTTCATCTAGCACTAACCATGGGTTCAATGATAATCAAATTATTGGTGCCAAATCAAAGTGAAAGGAAACTATCATTCATATATGCTTAATGAGGTTATGTGAATGAAGTATGATATTGAAGAACATGAGTGGAAATTAATCGGGGCCATAACATTGGTTTCTCTCATCAATGACAAAATTATGAAATTTGTCCATGAGGAACCAACAAAGGAGGTTGAAATAATAGGTTTATATAGGAAACTATAAGAAAAATATGATGATGACCTAAATAAAAATGCAACACTAGGTTTTGAGAAAATAAAATTATAATATTAAATAAGGAGCCCTTAAAGATTTTGGTCCTTTGTATTTCACTAGAATTCCAAGGTACCCAAATTCATGTCTATCTATATGTATATGGATGAACCTCAACCTAAGATTTCAAGTTCAAATTGTTACATATATATTTGAACATGTGAAACAAAAGAAATGAAGAAACAATCTTTATGTTGTTGAAGAAACAAAAGAAATTTCAAGGAACTAAAAACATTAAATTGTTGCCAAAATTGTGCCCTCTAATCGACAAAGTGAAGATTGGAATTTATATCAACATTATAACAATGAGGGTTTATATAATGAACCTATATATGGATTATAAAATGTAAAGACATAATGAAAAGAAGGGTAATGCTATGAAAAAATATTATAAAATATTTGGCATCACCATTTCCAACCCCTCATGTTTAATCCTTAATGTTGTAGAAGAAACAAAAGAAATTTCATGGATCTAAAAAAATTAAATTGTTGCCAAAATTGTGCCCTTTAATCGACAAAGTGAAGATTTGAATTTATGTCAACATTAGAACAATGAGTGTTTATATCATGAACCTATATATGGATTAACATGACCATGAGAATATTAAAGTAGGAAAATATGAAGAAATTCTTGAAACCCTTAATAACCCTGCACATATTGTAGACATGAAGATTGAGATGATGCACATGTGTGAAAGAGTAAATGTTTGACATTGCCATTTCCAACCCCTCATGTTTAATCTTTAATGTTGTTGAAGAAACAAAAGAAATTTCATGGATTTAAAAACATTAAATTGTTGCCAAAATTGTGCCCCATAATCAAAAAAGTGAGGAGTGGAATTTATGTCAACATTATAACAATGAGTGTTTATATCATGGACCTATATATGGACTAACATGACCATGAGAGGATTAAAATAGGAAATTATGAAGAAAGTCTTGAAACCTTGAATAACCCTCCACATATAAATTGACAATGGAAATGTGATTTTGTTTCGTTGTCATGTGAGACACAATGAAAAGAAGGGTAATTCTCTGAAAAAATATTATAAAATGTTTGACATGGCCATTTCCAACCCCTCATGTTTAATCCTTAAAACTTATTATTGCATCTTCCCAAAAATTTATTTTTGCATATTGCACTAAGTTTAAAATTTGCACATTGCTTGGAAAAGATGCTTGCCACATGTCACATGTCACAAGACTTTCAAAGTTGCATATATAATGTAACAATATTTTGGAAGTTTCATATTGCATATTCAAGTTCTATTTGTTGCCTAGACTCCATAGCCCAAGCACAAGGCACCAGGTCTTTCTTGGATTCTCACGTTATATCTTAAAATACAAAGAGATTTTCATTCTTAAAATACAAAGAGATACAAGTTTGGAACTCTTGAAACCCACAAAGAAACAAGCATGTAAACTTTAAATACAAACTTAAACAACTCAATCTCTTATATTTCATGTTGACCAATGCCTTCAAATCGCTAGGATGATATCCATGGAGCCACAAATTGATGCAGAAATTGTATGCCAAGGCCAATAGAACCAATAGAACCAAGGAGTATTGAATCAATATATACCAAGTCTTATAAGAGAAGCTAAAATTATCATTAACTATATAAAAAAATTAAATTCACAGATATATACAAGCCATAGAAATAGCCTTGTGTATATTATCATATTAAAAAGTACCCATAATGTCAATGCATTATATGCATCATTACATGTTCAGGTATATAATGTACATCTAACTGTCTTATAAAATTATTACACATCATGAATTTCTTCTAGTCTTGTTTTGTGCTTTCCAGGTCTTAAGTAATTCATCCATCTCCATGTCTTCGTTTATTGGGTTCTCTTCATCATTTGATGTTGTTTCAATATTTTTACAATGAGTACGTCTCGTCTCGTACCCACGGCGTGGATGTTTTTGTGAGAGGCCATCATTTACAAAAACCAAAAATATTAAATTTATATGGCCAATTTTTAAAGATCATTGAAGTAGTTCATTAATATTAAAAACCAAACTGCCCACAGGGGTGTAGACCGATTGACAAGTGTTGTGTAAATGGAAGGAAATATGTAAAAAGAGGTCTCAAGGTCGATTTTCACCCCGATTTACCCAGAGGGCATGCTTGTGGGTTGTGTGTTCCTCCCTAAGGGTTATAAGGCAGCCGGAAGGATTCGACCCCGTGTCATGCGAGTACGATACTGTTGTTGTTACCGATTCCCCTAGTTACAAAAAAAAAAAATTTATTTAAAAAAAAAACTATGCAATGTAATTATTTACCCGGTCCTCTAGTCGGCACCATTGGCATGGATGTCGGCCTGTTCACTTCAACTTCAGGTCGAGGAGGATCAACTATGACATTGTATTCCATTGAAACATCAAAATTTAGAAGTACAAAATTATTAACTATATGATTAATATATAGCCATTTTGTTGTTGTGGGCCTCAGTTACAAGAACATCTCGGGGTTGTACCTCACTCGGATGGGGCTGTTGGGGAGCACCATGATCTTCTGGCTGCATTTCACTATCAACGTTATGTTTTCCATTACTAATGGTTTCATTGATAGTGTTTCTCCCCTGATTAAAACAAGGTAAGACTTTAAATTATGGACGATATCAAACATTTATGTATTTTATAAGTAATGAAAGGTTAATGTGGATTGATTTTTATTTACCTTATCCCAACAATTGGATCTTGGGGTCTTCCCCATGCTTTTCCTACGATCAACCATAACTTTATAACTGTACTTGTAAGCAAGTTGGAGGTCTTCCTCCGTGGTTTCATTTTCGAAGTTGTCGCCCTGCATTGCATAAGGGTATGGTTTTTAATTTTTTTGGTTGCAATTACCTGAAAGTTATAAGGAGAAACAAATAATATTCTTAATATGTTTGGGTACTTATGATTCGTGACTGTAAGCTCGAGTAGATTCCCTGGCCTAGCTTGTGTCGGCCATGTTTGACAATCCTTTCTTTGGTTTCCTTTGAAGTTTCAGGCTACCTATCATCGAAATTTTCAAGTATGTTATATATAACCACACTTTTATTTAGATCTAAAGAAAAATAAAGCTGGTATTGAAATCAAAATATTGTAATTTACCTTGGTGTACCAGTTAATTGTTCTCCTAATTTTTTCAAAATCTTCTCTTTTGCATCGTCAATGATTGCCTTCCATTCCCTCTCTGGAATTGAGGGAGGATGCTCATACCTAGGATTTCCTACCAAGGTTCGTCTATAAACATCCTCCGTATATTTTAAATATTTGTTGGTTGCATAGGCGACCGTTATTTTATTGAACGTTTCTACTCCAAATAGGCCTTCAAGATAATCCATAAGTTCTTTTTTTAGGTTGGAATTCTGGAAATTCCACCTCATGCGTAAGTTTTTCCCAAAATCAACAAGGCCTTGTTCTCTAGGTGCCTATAAAAATGGTTGTTTCCTACACACAAAAAGTGTAACGACCCTAATTGAATAAATGATTAAAGATTACAAAGCAAAGTTAATTAAAGAAAATAAGTGTGATTCATTAAGTAATAATCAAACTAAAGATTACATTTAATGACTTGTGGAATAAATTTAAGAGATTAATAAAAAATGGGATAACAGGGATTTCGTATGCTGCAGAGGGTGGCGTATGCAAGGCGAGAAGCCCAGAAATCCCGAGAGGATAAAAATGTTAATGAAGAAACGAAGGAAGGAGGACGGGGGTGGTTGAGGAGTGAATGCGTGAGTTGGAAGGGAGGAATAAGGGAAGGTAAGAGGGGGATGTGCGCACCATTCGTCAGGGGGGGGTGGTTGCGGAGAACGGTTTGGCTATTTGCAGAGAGCCGAGAGTTTTAATGCGACTTGTGTGCTCAGATTGAGGCACGAGATTTACTGGTTGTGACATATTGATCAGGGAGGCACCGTGTTGCTAGAGGTTTTGGGCACGGAGGGCCAGGATATCCGTAGATATCCTGGAGCTAGGTCGTTTTCCTAGTTGGCAGGGTGGACATTAGTTTTGGGCAGTTATTTTCTGTGTCTGTGGCAGGACTAGACTATGTAGCAAGGCAACAAGGCAGCAAGGGAAACATAAATTAGCATCAGATCCAGGTACTTTGTCAAGTTATGTATTTATTTCTTTCTGCCATGAAATCAGTATTTATTGATAAATCTAAGCTACTGAAGTTTCTGTCATGAAAATCAATATTATGATTGAAAGCTATTGTTTCAGTTTATCTCATAAAATGTTTATGAGACTTAATGATGTTTAGAAATTTATGGGCATTACATATGGTATCAGAGCGTCTTAGTTCGAAATCTGGAGCCTAAGGGCTGAAACCCGGAGTGTTAACTCCAGCCACGCTTAACCTGTAAGAAACACACGTTCAGTTTGACCAAATAGGATGGATACAGTATGGTATCCAAGCAAATGATCTCATGAATATCATAAGCAACCGTTTTAGACAATACCCTTTAACTAGATCATATATAGTTACTACAATTTTAGCCTGAATATTTGAAGGAATGCCCTTTAAAACAGTAGCAGCAAACCACAAAGTTTGAAGGATCATTTCATATAGAAATGGCTACCTTAAAGCAACCGGATAAAAAAAAAAGGAAATTTAGCAGACTTACATTATGCAGGAACAATGAAACTAGTTGCCTGTATCAGCCTCGGTGAATTTTAAATAATGTAACAGGAACTATAGACCCTTATAAAATTTCAAACATGCTAAAGAGAGAAATTTTTACATTACGTAATGTTTCATGCAAATTAATCATTATCTCGAAGAAGAGCTGTCTGTTACATGGGAGAACGGATCTACGCCATCGAATCTCGGACGAAATCCAATTAGCCGTTAGATTTAGACAAGTTGCGCAGGGTTTAAGCCCTAGCATGCATAGGAGGAGTCATCGGGAAATCTGAGTCATCAGGGTTTTGCGAAGTTAGAATATCGAGACCTTGTGGTACTCGAAATCCCGAGAACAGATCCTAGCCATTGATCTCGGCAGGACACGTGTCATCGTTTGGGAGGCGTCGGGATTTTACCATCGGAGATTTAGGGAGTATAGAACCGATACATATTGAAAGCGCGATACGCGATTTCCTGATCAGATCTGGACCGTCCATTCTGCAGGACGCGTGTCAGGAGATCCCGTAAAGTCGAGAATCGGGAAATCGGGGTTCTGGAGGCAAGAGGTTCATACATATTGAAATCGTGATACGCGATTTCCTGATTAGATCTGGACCGTCCATTGTGCGGGACGCGTGTCAGAGGATTCCGTAGAGTCGTGGATCGGGAAATCGGGGTTTTCGAAGATAAGGAAACTGCATCGCTGGGAATCGCGATCGACGATATCTCGACGGTGACGTAAGCAAGGTGGGACCACTAGAGTCAGAGTGAAGGACAGGTGTCCATCATCTGGGAAGAGTCGGGAAACCCGTAGGAAAATCCTGGTACAACCACAGTCGTCCATCTGTGAGACAGGTGGCTACCATTGAGAACGATCAGCGATTGGCCCATCGAAAAATCGGAGTTCTTGAGGTCATGAGAACCAGGACATCGTAAGTCCCGAAACCCCGAGAATTAATCAGGACCGTCCGTCTACGAGGACAGGTGGCAAAGGATCGGGCGTCGTCGAAGTTTTGTTCATCGGAGTTTTCGATGGTAAGAAAATTGTGCAACAGGAAATCGCGATCCACGATTTCCTGATGAGATCTGAGCCATTCATTACGAGGACGCGTGTCAGGGGATCTCGAGGGATCGGGGTTCGGCATTTCAGGTTTCCTTCATACAAAGGAATCACAACCGGAGAAGTCGCGAGATCACAAAATAAGACAGGTCCCACAACCATGACGTTTAAGTGGAGTATAGGTGTCACTCCATATCGGGGTTCGGAGCTAGGAAGGTTTTATGAACGAGTGTGTAAACCTACGACATGCGATTTCCCGACGCGAGAATGGAGTTGTTCGATTGGAGGGACACGTGTCCCAGGATCTGAAGGAGTCAGGATTCGGCATTTCATACTATTGCATACAAAGGAATTGTTGCATTAGAAGTCACGATTTCGCGATACCCGATAGAATGACACGAGGAAATGGTGACGTGGAGGAGAGAAAGAGCTTACATGTGCATCAGGGATCGGCATTTCGGGATTCTCGGTGGAAAGAAAATCACGTCAGGAGAACTCGCGAAACCCGAAAGCCCAACGTAATTAACTTAACACTTAAACATTTGTCAAGGATTAATTAATGACTGTTTAAATAAGACTTGATCATATCGCGAAATCAGAGATCGGGGATTCGGGATTCAGTTTGTGCCGAATCTTTGTTGTGGGAAACCCCGAATCCTGACAGAGAGTTAGAACTATGGTCACATAGGTGCAGCCCACATGGACCTCGGTGTAGCCAGAAAGGCTAACACGTGAGGAAGAGGCTCATCGGGATATTAGGAATTCCGTAGGCACAGGATTCATGCAAATCAATAGCATGATATCTGAAATCCCGATAAGGAATAAGGCTGCGGTCACAAGGCAAGGTCGTGTGGATCACGAGTATACATTAGAGGCTAAAGCGCTGGGAACATATCGGGGATCAGGAAACCTAAGGATGTGTGCGCGTTGACATCACAAACGCCGAAACCCTGAATCCCGACAGGGTGATACCAGGCCACGGTCATGGAGGCGGGTCATATAGACCAAGGTATAGCCAGTAGGGGCTAGCCCATAGAGACGGAGCTCATCGGAAAATCGGGAATCGGGAGTCTGTGAGGACAGAGTTTCGTGACAACGAAAGTCGTGAAACCCCGAATCCTGACAGGAATTAGGACTACAGTCACTTAGGACAGGGTCACATGGACCAAAGCATAACCAA
>ML784327.1:266523-280878 GCA_009831015.1 Picea engelmannii | reverse complement strand
AAGGCAACTTCGTCGGCATAGGAGGCCAACGCGGATCGTGACAGATAGGATCATTTAACAACCGTGTCAAATCTGGCAAGTGTAACGTCGCCAAGAATGGTAGTTTAGGTTGCTGCTGATAGCTGGGATAAAAGGGTCCTGGATTTTGACTGGCACTAGGTTGCCAGGAAAAGTTTGGTTGTTGGCTCGGGTTCTGGTAGAAACCATGGCCTTGACCAGCGTAAGGGTTTTGCATCTGAGGAGACATCATTGGCTGATTCCCCATGAAGGACATAGGATGTTGGGCATTCATCGCGTTTGATGGACTTTGGGACGGATTACCCCATGCCGGTCCGGATGGAAGAGGCATAGAAGTCTGTCTGGGGTTCCATTGGCTGTGGAAAGAATTACCCCAGAACGACATTCCAGAGGATGGAACGGATCCTTGTGCTGAGTTCCAAGGTCCTGGTATATGTGCCCCCAGCGCAGGAATAGTACCCTGTGCCGGCGTAAACTGTCCAAAAACAGGTGTGCCCCCAGATGGGAAAGCAGCGGATGTGAAAGTGTTATTACCAAACGTCCCGTTCCAAACAAACGGTGACGAACCTGCCGGCTGAATTTGCGCAGGTGTTCCTTGACTCCCGGCTCCAAAAGGACTTGTGTGTACAGGCTGCCCGGTGGACTACTGATGCGATCCACCGAGCGAAGGGGACAAAGGAGGAATATGACCTCCAGCGTAAGGAAAAGCATTGAAAGGGACAGGAATGCCCCCAAGTTGACCTTGCAGAGGAGCGTTAGATCTCCCTGCCCCCAGACCCAAAGTCTGGAAAGTGGATGAAGTGAGTGCAGGACTAGTACCTGAACTAGGCATACCGTATGAAAACAGAGCGCCTGTCACACTAGGTGTGTAAAGAGGTGTGGCTGCCGCGATAGATGGGGTCGGTCCACTATGCGATGTAGTTGCGGCCGAGACCGTGGTGGCCCGGACCATCGACAAAGGCAAGTTAGGAGAAGCTTCTCCTGTGGTAGCAACGGTGATGGGAATGGAAGAATTCCCAGATGAAGTAACAGAGTTTGGTTCCATCACTGGGTTAGGCACTGACAGGCGTTCGTAAAATTGAATTGGCACAATAATGTCCGGCCAAGTATCAGTGTTTGAGGTTTCAACCAATCCAAGATTGGTGGTTGATTCATCGGGGGGTTGTTCGGGCTCAAAAGCCCCAGTTGCTTCGAAAGACCCTTGATGGTCTAGCTTCCGCCTCAATGGTGGCAGGGGTGGCTCCAGTATAACCGGCGGAAAGCCCAGAAGCCTTCGTGACCGGCGAAGCTCTGAATCCTCCACTGTGTGAGAAGATTCACGACACGCTAAGGTATTCTACATGAACAAACAATAACACTCACTAAAAGAAATCCCCTAGCAGATAAATCAAGCAAGCACTAAACTAGTTGGAAGAATAGTTACAACAACCAACACTAGAGCAACTTACCGGTGCAAGTGAAACTTGAATACGGAAGAACCCTCCGGGTATACTCTGCAAAGCATGGCCCGATGTTTGTCCTAGGTACCGCGGTATACCCCCGCTGTCACCCGTGTATGTCCCTAGAAAAGATTGGCAACTAGTTTTCCATCACGTGAACAGTCACCAGGCGGGTACAGTCGGCAGTCGGGTAGACCACAATGAGTAGGGTATCAAGCCCGAAACCTATCAAGGGTATCGAGAGAAAATGGTCCGGAAGACAACTGAGGACCTCGAACGGATTCGAGACCCACGAAGCCCCGTGGAAAATGCAAACGATGGAATCCCTTAACAAATCCTCTATATGTGTTCTCCACAACGCTCGGTCCAGCTTTGGAGGGGTTATCTCCGCTACCTTTCCTTACGCGACCTCGTGTTTAGCCCCTATGTTAGAGGGGGGTCCTGGATAACTTTACGTAACTGGAATTCTACACTCCCTATTGACAGACTCCAATGTTTGGTTTGGGTGGCCTTGGAGAATTTACTCTCCAACCTATTCCAAGGCCCTAGTCCTAAGCTAGTGTATGCACCCTACAAACAGAAAAGTCTACTTTATTTTAATTAGCATTGCTTTTAATAGGATTTTTTAAGTCACAAGGTACGAAAGTGAAACTGATGGTGTGTAAAAAGACTCAAAGCAAAATTAACAAAATGCATGAAACCAAAAACTTGTACTAGAATGCAGAACCAACAACTTTTCAATGAAAGACTTCTTTTCTTTTTCAAATTTACTAAGATTTCATGCAGTGAATGTAAATGACTTTCGCTCAGATCTGCGAGCTACTTATACTCTAAATGCACTGCAAAAACTTATGCAAAAAGACTCTTTCCTAGCTACTGATGCAACAACACAATCTTCAAATCAAGAAGAAGATGAAACAAGAAAAATTTTATTTTTTTATTTTATTGCAAAATAACGCAACAAGGAAAAATGTTGACAAGAAAAAAACCAAGAGAATGAAAAGAAAACTCTGGCTTAAAGCGCAGATCGCAAACAGAATCAGAGCACAAAAATGCGAAAAAGCAATCTAAACAGCATTGATTCCAACACTTGCCTAAAAACCATAAAACAAAGATTTTTTTTTTCTTTTGTCTTTTCTATCAAAGCGTCAACTAACAAACACAAGCTAAGGATAAGATGCCCCAACCTGTTGACTGTGCAGCTCCAGACTCTATACCCCTGAGAGGAGCTATTCTCACCACAAGAGGGGATGACTGCCCCACCCAAGCTGAAAATCTACCAATCAAGCCCGCGACTGTCACCAATACAACACGCGTGCAAACGCGTGTTGAGCCAAAACAGCGTGCGCGTACCCGCGGGCTAAGCCTAAACAGGCCGCGGGTCTGTATAAAAACTGAGAAAAATAAACACACAGGCATCCCAGACCTGAAAAAAAGGCCTCTGGTATTGACAACCAAGGTCTCTAAAAGGCTTGGATGCTATTACTTCAACAGAAAAGGAAAATTTGCAAAAAAGAAAACAAATGCAAAGAATATCCAACACAATAAGACAGACTGAAAACAAGACAATAAACCAATCAAGACCCAGACAGGATCCAAAAATCCCCCTAAGAAGGTACACTTCTAACAGGGAAGAGGAGACTGCCTCTCGAGCCTTCTGAATGCTACACGCTACTGAAACCACTGTGGCAAGCGTTCAAATGCGGGCTGCAGAAGGTCAGGGCGCGGGTTACCCGCGTGCAGGCCTTATGCAGGCCGCGGGTACCTCTGTGTGTCCTGAGAATCAATGTCAAGCAACAGCCAAGGAAAAAATGGTATTGATAACCAGGTTCCCTGCTAGCTTTTGACCTAACAGAAAACAAAAACAACAAAGAAACAAAAAACTCAACTTCTTTGAACTACCCAAGAACCTCTAATGAAATCCGGAAACCCTTAGAGTGAAATATCCCCAGTGGAGTCGCCAATTCTGTTGTGGGGTATTCTACCCTACGGACTAACAAGCTAGGGCTTAAAATTGCATGCAGATCATGACTCTTCATAAACTACTTTTAACCTTCTACCCCAACCTAAAACCCTTTTTCACAAGAAAACAAGGGAAGAACCAAATAACCTTGTTATCGACGGTTGGTGTAGATCCTCCGTTGAGCTTTATCTCCTTGCTTCTGCTTCTCCTTCCAAAAAGTGATCCTGCAATCAAGACAAAACTATGCATGCATGCTACTATTCTACTAGAGGGTTAGAGATTAAACACAAATCACATAAACATAGAAGACTCATGTATTTGGGACGGGAAAAGTATCATTTTATTAATCTCAATATGAACCAACTTACAATGATTATAGAGACCGGCCACCGTTCCTCGATCCTGATCTTGGGCTCCTCCTCTTCTTTGTCCTCCAACTGCTTTGCTTGAATTCTCCTAAAGCTTGAGGAAAGGCTAAAGGGTTGGGACAAAACGGATTCGGCAATTGGGCAGAGTTTCTTTGTTATGATTTTCCTCCTTTGAATAGTACCCCTACCCCTTCTTTTATAGGCTAGAAGGAGCTAGGGTTTTAGACAAACTCTCGGCCATGCATGGCTAGGAGTTCTAGTTAACTGACCCAAAGCTTTTCGTCCCAGCGGAAACTTTCCTGATTTTTTGCTTTGTTAGGTAAATGCGAGCTGTAGTGGGCTAGCCCACGTTCCAACGCGTGCAGTAGAAGGGCAGCAAGCGTTCCAACGCGCCCAATGTTAGGTTAGGGCGCGGGTTGCTTATTTTAAGTGGTTTTTCAAGGTTTTATTCAGCATGGCTTTGGCAAGGAAGAGACATGAGTTGGCCTGATGCTAGGTAAGCCTGTGTGGTGCATTTTAGGGTTATAACAGTCTGTCTATTCTAGCTCTGTGAAGTACGAATTTCACCCAAGTCCTGAAGAATACTATTACAGACTTTTTCTTTACTAATAGGCCTTCCTTCAAAAATACCTAAATTCCTTTGTTTCCATACTTCCCAGCATAAAAAAACCAGATATCTCTTTCCAATTATCATTCTTCTTTACTGACTTTGTTTCCACATCCTGCATTATTAGTGTGTTATCTTCCACAGTCGTGACACACTCATAATTTCCATTTTCCATTTGTCAATGTCTTTTACCATTTCAAATAATCAAGTGTGCGAGTTAAAAAAGACCTTTCAAGTCAACCCTACGCAAGACTTTCCTATTCATATAAAGCAACGAAACATACATCACTAAAGAGAATGGGAAAAGGTTATGAGTTACAATGATTACCAACAATGGGATTTAGAAGGGAAAATTTATACAAAATTCACTATGCTTACTTACTTATATATATGAGATAGTTTTATAATATTATATAATAAAAATTTAAAAAAAAAATAATAATTTAAATGTTAAGGTTAACTTGAGGTAATTTTAATATTACTTTATATATATGAAGTAGTTTATAACATTATATAATAAAAATTAAAAAATAATTTAATAATTTAAATGTTGTAGGGTTAACCTGAGGTACTTTTAATATTGGCACTTTAGAACTTTAATATGAGTACATTAATATTCATACTTTAATATGTGTGTGCATTAAAGTATTGTCATTGTAGTATTAATTTTAGAACTTTAATATGAGTATATTAATATTGATATTTTAATATATGTTGGCATTAAAGTATTCTAAAAGTATTCTCATTGTAGTTTTAATAGAACTTTAATATGAGTAAATTAATATTGATATTTTAATATAAAGTATTAATAAATGTTGGCATTAAAGTATTGTCATTGTAGTATTAATATAAGTAAACTAATCATGATAAGTGGTATATGTATATGTAATTAAATTTATGAATTAATTAATTTTTTTGGTTACTTAAAGTATTGGTAGAGATGTTCATAAAGATTGTTAAAATATTAAAACAATTAAAGTAATATTTTCATATGTGAATAAAATTAGGATGACAATTGTGTGGTTATTTTCACATTAGATTTTAATGTGTTGAGTGAACATTAGCAATAGATGCATTTCACAATATGAACGTTGTACATAAAAAAAAATTGTGATAGGATTGGTCGATTGATTCAAATTTAAATGTGTCATGTGTGTGGGGAGTCATGTATTAGAATTCGGGTATTTAATAAAAACATGTCCAATGTGCATGTGATGTAGGAGAGAAGTAACTTATCACGTATTTTCATCTTATAACCATATGGATCCAGGGTTACAACCTCAAGTTCTTGGAGTGCTCAACAAGTTGAAGAAATATCTCTAGTTAAAGATTTGAATGGTCTACTATTTCAACCTCCCTTTTCATATGATTGGTATGGAAAGATGGAAAAACTAATAGGTGTGGCTATAAGAAAAGAAGAAGAAAGATTGAGATTGATCATAATGAAAACTTTTTTTAGTTTACTACATTCTTATTATTCACATTTTTCATCATTCAACACTGTTACTTTATTTCTATTCAACTTATTTGGCATGTAAATCTTTATGTATAATTCTAAATTTAAAATGATCAGATTAATCTTAGACATATACATATACATAATGTTCATGATCTACAAATTTTGTGTGACTGCCCATGAATCGAACTAGCCTAAACATATGATAGGAAATCATGGGACTATCCAAAAAATGATCCCCCATATTGATCTTAATACAATGGCACTTCCCAAAACAATTTATGGTACCTCCATCTACAATAATTACTTGAAACTATGGTGTTGGATATACAAATAAATTGAGATATTTTTCTATTTGTAATTGATGAAGTTATGGGTACTACCAGAATCAATCAACATTGTTACCTTTTTCTTTTTATGTATCCGTGTATCTTGAGGGTTTGTGGAGTATCGATGCCAGCCATTGTATGACAAATTATTGTTGGAGTAGTATCTTCAATATCTAGATCTTGTGATGGTTCCAATTCTTTATCTTCTTCCTCTTCACATCCTATGTAGAATAGTTTTTTCTCACTGCATTTATGCCCCTTACTATACTTCTTGTCATAATTGAAACACGGTCCCTTTACTCTTCTTTCATTCATTTGTTTACATGTCAACCTTGTCATTTGAGTGGGGTTAGGAGACGGAACACAGTGCTCTCTATAGTTGTTAGTGGCCACCCTTCTAGAATCCGTATTTTTTTTCCACTTTCGTTGCCATACTGAAATCTTTCTCTAGGGATTTAGGTTCGAAGAGATGTGCCTCATGTTGAATTTTCTCCTTTAAAGTTCCCATAAATAGATCTAAAAAATTATCTTCATGAATGTTCTTTACCCTAAGACTGATCTTTTGGAATTATTGAATGTGTTATGTAAATGGGTCTTTTTTCTGAAGATTTATCAACTGACTAAAGAATGTAATTCTCTTAAATCCCCATAATGCAACCTATCAATTCATCCGTAAAAATGGAACAAGAGATAATAAAAAAAAAAAAAATCACAAATCCATTGATCCTAAACAAATTGATCATTTTCTAAATATAAGGATGCAACAAGCACCTGTTGTAATCTTGGAACTTGGTGTAGATCAAAAAATTGTTCCATCTGGAATATCCATGTTATAGGATATTTACCATAAAATTTCCTCATATCAATATTTGGAATGAAATAGTTCCTTGGTGCTGACTTGAAGCCTTGATGATGTGGATCTTGAAGTGATGAATAATTATAAAATTGAGTATTGGTGTTGTTAAATTGTGATAAAATACTCCTCATATGTGATTGAGTCTCAACACCATTGTTCTCCTTATTTTTAGTATTTCCTTGGATATCCATATCCCTTTTAGGAATCCCCTTTAAGAACATGGCTTATATGGATTTTTGCATTCCATTCATTTTATTTTCCATTTGATACATATTTTCATCCATCTTATTTTTTTATATGTGCACTATTTCCATTCATATTCTTTTCCATGGCGCTCTTATTTTCATCCAATTTTTTTTGAATTTGATCTTCCAAATCTCTTTTAAGGCATTCTTGAGAATTTTTTAAATCCATTTGGTGTTCTTTAATTGGTTTAGCCTATTTTCAAAATCATCATTTTCTTCAGAAATGATGTTTGCATTTTTATGACGAATATCAATATTATTTCTTGTGAAACCCTTTTTCATGTGGAAAATTAATAATGCTCATATTTTTCCTCTTTATCACAAATTTTGAATCACCAAAAATGGATCTTCTAACAAAAAATGTATGCCAATTGTAAGTTATGTACCTTTCAAACCCTTAATTTGGAGCATCACGGGATGGATGATCTTTGTCTTGATATATCTATGAAATTTGATCCCTTATAAGATGAATTATTTTCCTGTAGTAATCTTAAATGACTTCTTAAACTTCTAAAAGTTTCATAGTCTCAACCTTCACTGATAAAAAGTTATAGAAAAAATGTTGGTTGTGGAGCTTGATTATCTTCCTCATTAAGAGTGTTTATACCCCATGAAGACTTTACACCCCGGAAGAATGTACACTCCTCCACGCGGGGGAGTGTAGGGGGATATTGGCCCTCTTGTGGGGTCTGGAGGGGGCATCCCCTTGACTGGGGAGTTTGGGGTCAAGTGGGCCCCCGAAGGAAAAATTGTCTTGTAAATGTATATTGTAATTTCATAGTAAATCTCGACTGTTCATTATAAGGTTGTGTATATGACAGTAGAAGTTATGTTAGGGTTTTTTTCCCTAAAAGGAAACCCTCTTTTATGAGGAAAATGTATTGTCTCTATGTATCATTGCAAATATTGTATTCTGAGTGAGGAGACCATGAGAGAAAGAAGAGGAAGTTGCAGCGGGTGTGTTGTAGGTTGTATCCCTTCATTTCTTGGATAATAAAAAGAAAGGACCTGACAATTTCTCTGGTGGATGTATCCCACACTAGGTGAACCACGTATATTTGTGTCTCTATTGTATTGTGTACCTTCTGTGTTTTATTTTTGCATTTTTTTTTATTTTATTGTTCCGCAATCCTGTTTTACGAACAAAAAAGACCGAAATTTCTTGTTTAAGACTAATTTCAATATTAGTAAACAACTCCAACTTCCATGAGATATATGTCACAAATTATTATGATTCAAAATATGAAAAAATTGTCACAAGTAATTCGGTGTGTCTTCACAAAGTTCTGAAAATTTTCAGAGTCAAAAACCTCATAGAAAAAAAAAAGTTACCATGAAAATTTGAAACTCACTCTTTTAAAACTAATTTCAGGATTAGTCACAAGCCTTGTCTTCCATGGACTATATATCTAAAAGTGTAGTGAACCATAAGTGGAAATTTTGATCACCTGTGCTAGTAGATATCACCTCAATATAAAATAAAAAAATCACTATTTGAATCCTCCTAAAAAATAAGTTATACCAAAAATCCCAAGATGACTTGTTTAAAACTAAATTTAGGATGAGTCGAAAACCCTATCTTCCATAGGCTATATCATTGAAATTATAATGACCCAGAACCTGAAATTTTTACCACATGTAACTTGATATGTCTTCTATGTAACCTCCAAATTTTACTATCGGAAATGACCTTAAACAAAAATTTATAGAGAAAATTCCAAGATGAATTTATTGAATAAGAAAAACCCTATGGTAGATGCTCTAATGTCAAATGTTATTATCCAATGCCTTAAAAATGATAAAAAGTCAATGAATACATTCCACTTCGAGGGGGAAACCTCATTTTACAATATATCCAATTCAAAATACAATATGAGATGAGATAAGATTATCCTAAGATTAGGTCTCATTGGCATATATATAGGAAACAAAGGGTACAATTATAATGAAAGGGTGCAATGAAGGTTTCCAGCTGACATACAACTATAACACGGAGATTTATCTCTAAGGACTTAACAATATGAAATTATCTCACTATGAAGTCCAAAATACAAGTCATTGAGATATGATAGAGCAAGAAAACTTTTCATCCACAAAGTTCAAAGACCAACAAAGGATGATGAAATAACACTTGAAGGGAGTAGAATATTAGGATGGGGAAGCAACATCATGACAACATAACCTAGAAATAGGTCAAAGCACAACAACTTTTGTTGTTGATGAATATAGAATCAAATGGCATCGTGCTCCTTCAATGAGCAGTTCCTTCTTGGACCCATTATGTTAATTGTCTTTTTCCTTTGTTAGGTATTTTTTGATGAGTTTTCATGAATTCCACCCCCCTCTTACCCGATGGTAAACAAAGGAAAGCATTCACCCTCCTCTTAATCAATGGAAAACATGACCAAAGTGAGAATAAAAACCAAAACCAAGTGTTTGTTCTAGTAGCTAGCCAATGAAGGAGTAAATAATAGTGGCCATGGCCACTACACCCTCATATGTAGGAGGCAAATATGATGATGGAGGAGGTAGGGAAATTTTTACCCCACAACTTATAATCCTTAGAAAACTACCATCCTGTGGATGATGTTGGATACCAACAACTTGATTCATGCCTACAAGAAGAATGGTATGCCTTGAAGTATGGACAATGAAAGGCCATGCACTAGGAATAGGTGGCCAACCTCATGCTTCTATGCTATAGGTGATTTGAACCCTTGAATTCCTCCATCCAATTTTTTCTTTTTTTTTCAATCTAGTGGAATCGATAACTAGCTAGGATAACATGGGAAAATCTCAATTTCATATATGGTTCGTTGCCACTATAAACTCTAGGCTATGTGCCAACAACCCGTAATTTATAACATAGAATGAAACCTATGACTTAGCGAGTCTGAAAGTCCTGAGACTCACCTGAGTGGACCTCTATCCAAGGGGGCATCTAACCTTCTAGCCTTATCTCAATGGGCCAAAGTCTCATCGGATATTTAAACATGGGTGGGGAGAGTGCAAGGCCTACCTCCCCATCTAGTGTTTCCACAGGATCTAGAAGTTCCAAAAGAGATATCATATGGAAAAAAATATTAAGGATTCCATTTCAGTGGACGGAAGAGGTTCTACTACCCACTTGGAAAAATGGTTTTCTTTAGTTATGGAGGAGAGAAATGATAGGAGCATGATAGAAGAAGGAAAAAAAAATTGTAAATGAATTTGTTTGACATTTTATATTTACCTCACCACCACACATTGCAACCCCCTTCCCGTCAACAACTATATCACTAGCTATCATCAAAATATCTCTCTATCCATTAGTAGACATCAATATATTGCTTACGATTCCACCTTTTTTTTAATACTTTATGATCGGATGAGGATGAATGGGAAGGGGACAACTATATCACTACTTATAATTAAAAAACCCTCTCCACCCTTTATTACATATCAATATATTTCTTAGGATTCCATTTTTCTTTTGATATGGTGTAATCTTTTATGTCAAGTTATCTATTTTGAGATAGAGAATGTCAGGTTAGCCTTGACGACTAGGTCAAAGAGTGGTTTGGTTAACTTTAATTCAGTCAATAATGGGTTTACCATAAGTAGTTTATGAGCCCAGCCCATGATCATCTGTGAGATTGGTACCACCATGATCATGTGTGATATTAGGTTATCTATTTTGAGAGTTGGAATGTTGGGAGAGATCGAATGTTGTTAGGTCATATGTGAGAGCTCGAATGTTGTTAGTTGTTAGGTCAGCAGTGTCACAGATATCTAGATTGATAGATTAGATTTGTAGATTTCTGATTATTTAGAGCAAGAAATTAGTCTGAAGTTTATTTGGAGAACTTTGGGAAAAATCCATTAATGGCAGACAAGATGGAAGTTTTCGACGAAGGTAGACAACAAGAGATCTCCAATTATCCTCCTCGCGCGTTCAGAGAGATGAACATCAATTCTGGAGCTGAAAATGGTACCACTCAGCCTGCTATTTTGTTCCATCTACTAGCACCGCCGATACGAGGCGAGCTCCTGTGTCAATTGAAGTTTTACTACTGTGCCATACAAGACAGGCGGTTGCCGTTTTTTCTTGACCGAGTACAAGAAAGAATTGTCAATTTTCCAGAATTTCTGCATGGAAGAAACCGGAAACAAAGCAATGTTCTGGATAGGGTATCCGAGGATGTCGTTTACTTGTATAATGAATTTTGTCAACAATAATTTTGAATGGGCTTTCAGGGATTTTGGCACTTCCACAATTCGCACAGGATTACTGCATGAAAGTTCAACCCAACTGAAGGACGAAATCCCAAAGGAAAGCGAGCGCGATGGATGCGCAAGTAAAATCGACGATGATGAAAACAGTGCACCGGACGTGTTAAAGGAAATTACAGCAAGAGTTGGGAATCGTTTAGTACTTATTTTAGCTTCTGTGGCGGCTACAAGTGTGTTTTCGTTAGATGGAAATACCAAACATGGTCGGTTCTTCCTGATTGTCCCGACGACATTAGCAACAATTGTACATACAATATGTACAGATTTTGTACACCCAACTCATGGAAAGGAAATCTCTATTTATGCAATCATCGTGCCCTCATTGACCGCACTATTCATAACCTTATTTTCCTGCACTTCGACTTGGAGAGGAACCTGTGGTTGGACCAATTTTCGCCTATAAACAACGCCTTCGCTCGGCGTTTAATGGAATTGCCCAGAAACTGCCTTGTAGATGGTGCAAATGGATTTCTCATTTCCTCCAGATCCGGAACTCTCTATGCCATTTTTGACCGTGCCGAGATTTTTGATGATTACAGCAGCATTCATGTTTATGCTATGGATGACATGGGAAGTGGATGGATCGAAGGTTTTCGGGGGAAAAGTGTTCACACTCGACAGGGAAATCCCTTCACACTGCCTGCTCGAGCCTGCTAGATTTTTGATTTGCATTACAAGGGAAATCCCTTCACACTCGACAGGGCAATCCCTTCGCATTGCCTGCTCCAGCGCGTACAGTTCTGGGAAATCGGTGAACATGACATTTTATTACTAAGTGTACAATTTCATTCCATTTGCATGGACAGGTTGAGGTATAGGTGGTGGGTTTTCCACAAGGACGATGGAGTTAAAAGTTATGGCTGTGAGGAGATGCACTTGGAAATAATGGAGATGTTAGCTAGTTGTTAACACCAGTAATAAGCGCAGGTTGTAAGCGCTAGTTAGAAGAGTCAGTTCTTAGTTAAGAGTCAGTTGTCTAGTTGTTTTTTGTTTTGCATGTAGCCGACTTTTCCTATATAAGGATGTAATCCATCTTCATTTAATACTGTGAAGTGAGCATAGCCTCACCATGTTTGTTTGCCTCATATATTTTATCTTGGTATCAGAGCCACGGGGAGAAGTGCGAGAATTCCAGAGGTTCGCAGGTCCCTCCTCCGGAAGCAAAGATTTCCGCACGCTGCTGTGAGTTCAAGTGCGGACGTCCTTCACAATTCCCGCAGGCGGAATACACGAGAGGTGCGGACGTCCTTCACGATTCCCGCAGGCTACTACAGCATGAGGTGCGAGAGGCGGATTGCATGTGGATTGCATTGCGTGAGTTTAATTGGATTGCATGCAGAGTTTAATTGTGAGTTTAATTGGATTGTATGCGTGAGAAAATTTGCCTGCGTAAGTGAGTTTAAACGGATTGTGATGAGTTTTTATATGCGTGAGGTTTTTTGTTCTGCGTGGTATATTTTATATTGCATGAGTTTTCTTGCTTTTGGAGTATTAAAAAGGGAGTGTCACGATTTCTATTATACATGCAAATAATGGGAGGAGTTATTTACTTTTTTTTTTTATTATTAAAAGTAAATACATGCATGTGTATTAAAACAAAGATTTCTTTTAAGGAATTTTTTTTTAATACTTAAAGTGGCTAAGGAATTGTGAGGTGAACTTTATTAAAGTGGAGGTTTATTAAAGTGTTTTTTTTTTTAAAAAGGTTTGAAGTTTATTATAGTTTTTTTTAAGGAGGGAGTTATAAGTTTTTAAAGTGGAGATTTTTGGATATTAAGTTGCATGCATGCATGATATAAGCTGAGAACAGAGATAGATTGAGTCGGATCGATGGTATCCGAAGGCAGAGCGACAAAACGTTGCATATCCTTGGTGATTTTCTTGCAGAGACTAGATTGCAACGATGGCGAATCCGCTAGCAGAGACCTACCTAAACAAAGCCAACAAGTTAGATGGCTCGAACTTCATTAACTGGAAATTCAAGATGCAAACACTCATGGAGGGCTATGGTGTCTGGAACATTGCAAATGGAACCGAACTGAAACCTGTTGCGGCTGCAGGTGCGACAACAACAGTAGGAGGTGCAACAGAAGCGGTAGGAAGTGCGACAGCAGCACAGATCCAAGACTGGGAGAAGCGCGAAAACAAGGCAAAGGTATTGGTGCGCATGTCAGTTAAAGATAGCATAATTCCACATATTAGAGATGCTACAACTTCTGCTGAAACATGGACAACTCTTAAAGCATTGTATGAAACTAGCAACACAAATCGCATTTTGTTCCTGAAAACTAAATTGCTAGGCATTAAGATGGATGGAAATGAATCTGTTAGTTCATTTTTGGGTCGCATTAAAGAGGTGAAAGACAAGTTAGTAAATATAGGGGAAACTATTTCCAATACTGATCTAGTGACTATTACCTTAAATGGTATGCTAGAAGACTATCATATGTTCATAACAGGTCTTGCAGTGAGGGAGAAACCTCCCACGTTTGAAGAACTGACAGGTATTTTGCTGCAAGAGGAAGAGAGGCGTGGGAATCTGAAGCCTCCAAGTAAATATTTGGCACCGTGGTCAAATAATAGATCTGCGAGAGGGAGATCAGGAGTAAGAGGCAGAGGAGGCAGTTCATGGCAGAGAGGCGGTTCATGGCAGAGAGGTAGTTCATCGTAGAGAAGACAATCTCCAAATCAAGGTATGCAATCTGATAGGAATGAGTCAAAGAGTTGTTTTTACTGTGGTCGACCTGGACATATGGTTAAAGACTGTCATAAGAAGAAAAATGATGAGGCTAGGAATAAACC
>ML784327.1:253405-263847 GCA_009831015.1 Picea engelmannii | reverse complement strand
GGAATGCAGCAAAGGCAGTACTCAGGTATCTAAAAGGTACACTTGATTATGGTATTAAGTATACTGATGCATCTAATGTTGAGTTAGCAGGTTATTCAGATTCTAATTGGGCTGGAAATATAGATGATCGAAGATCAACCACTAGATATGCATTCAGCATTGGATCCAGGGTTGTTTCATGGAGCAGTAAAAAGTAGCCTATTGTATCTTTGTCATCTACCGAAGCTGAATATAAAGCCTTGTGTGTAGCAACTTGTGAAGTTGTTTGGTTAAGAAGACTTCTTCAAGATGTTGGAGAAGAACCAAAGGAACCTACGATGATCAGATGTGACAATCAAAGTTCAATCAATATTGTGAAGAATCTGATTTTTCATGCAAGGACAAAGCACGTTGAAGCTTAGTATCATTTTGTTCGAGAAAAATTGCAGTCAAATGAAATAAATCTTGTGTATTGTAATACTAGTGAAAATACTACTGATATTTTCACTAAGCCTCTTGGAAAAATTAAGTTTGAACTGTTTAGGGAGATGTTAGGTGTCGAAGTCAATCCATTCTCCATTAAGGGGGAGACTTGGAAATAATGGAGATGTTAGCTAGTTGTTAGCACCAGTAATAAGCGCAGGTGTTAAGCGCTAGTTAGAAGAGTCAGTTCTTAGTTAAGAGTCAGTTGTCTAGTTGTCTTTTGCTTTAAATGTAGCCGACTTTTCCTATATAAGGATGTAATCTGTCTTCATTTAATACTGTGAAGTGAGCGTAGCCTCACCGTGTTTGTTTGCCTCGTATATTTTATCTGCTGCCTGTGCCAATACGAGCAAGATATCTTGCATTAGATATCAATATTTTGGTTGTGAAGATAGAATAGTAAATATCTTGTAGTTGTTGGGTCATTGCTGAAGTTCTCAACTTCGTTGCTTTATCTTTCACTATGACCATTTGGAGTGAGGAAAAGTTTGCCCAGGAAGAGGCCGATCCTAGAATAATTATGAGAATTTTCAGATTTTGTGTACAAGATACAAAATTATTTGATTATCATTGTTTGATCTAGAGTTAGTAAAATATGTTTAAACATGACTTTTCAAGTTAAATATATTTTGGTGAAATCTCCATTTTTTGTTGTTTAAATTGTATTTTTGAACACATAAATGAATTCGGCATTTTAAAACACTTGAATAATACAGATTCAATCACTCAAATATGAAGTTTCAATCATTTTTGGCCAGATTTAAGTAAAAAATTATTTAAAAATATACTCTTAAAAACTCCAAAATATAGAACTAAACTACTTGTTAAAATATATTTGCGCATATATCAATTTAGTGTCTAATTGCTCATACATCAATTTAGTGTCTAACTTGACTTTGACTGACTTTAAAAATATATTATTATTATTATTATTATTAATCTCTAATTATTTAACTTGAAAGCTTTTTCATTTTGAATTTACTTTTTTCTTATATAAAGAAAATCATCAATATTTGTAAATATAAAGTAATCAAAATCTAGAAGGTTGTGTATTACATAATAAGTGTGGTATTACATAATAAGTGTGGGTTATAATTTATTATAATTAAAAAAAAAAAATTAAATAATTATCTCATTATGAATCTTGTTTTTATTAAATGATAGAAATATACATTGTCAAATTAGGGTTCTTTTCATCTATGTTTTTGTATAAATGGTTCAATTAATTAAATGAATTTTTAAAATTTTAATATAATTTTTCATTTTAATTTTATTTTTAATTTAGTTTAATGTATGTTTTTTTTTTAAATCAAAAAATAATATGATAATTTTTTTAATGTGTTTTGGTTAAAGTTAATATTATTTACTTAGTCTAAAAAAATTGAAAGAAAGATTGTAATATCCATATTGATTTTTACAAAATTGATGAAGTTTTTGCTAATACTTTCTAAAACATGCACACCCATTCATGAGTTTCTAACTTCCAACACCTAGGCTGCCACTAGGTAAGCTTTCTCAAGAATGCGTGTTCATTAAGAATGTGAACAAAATCCTAAGAACTTGTATGAATCATAGGGTGGTTTTTTTATAAAAAGTTGTGGCTTCAATAGTTTCAAGAATGTGTTTTACATGGTTATCAATCAGTTTGAGGTAGATATTTTGATTGAATTTGATTGGGTTTTTATTATTATTAGTTTAAATGATAAAAAAACATTTTTTCCTTATTAAATTGTAGCATAGTTAATTAATATGGCACTTAGAGAAAACCTAAAACCAACACCACTACATGAAGACACACCAAACCTAAACCCACAATTGGAAAACATAAACATGGAAATTGATAACCCTTGTACAAGACTTACAAAATACTAGAGGGCCTTCACAAGTGTCACTAGCCACATCTGTAGACACCATTGTATCTTCTGTTGCAAATTCCCAACGCCAATTAACACACATTTATGATTATAGGGCCAAAATGTATGAATATTATAGGATGGGTCTACATAAAAATCAAGTTAGAGACTTCAAAAATTCAAAACAAGACCTGATAACATTGTGTATTGACTTGAGAACTCGATTACAGCCATAGGTCATAAAGAGACGCATTTTTGTGGACTAGTGCACCAACCAACCATTTTTAGATAATTGGATGGATAGGTCGTTTATGGTAGTTGAAAAACCTCCTTGAAATAATTGGGAGGTGCCTTTGTATTTCCTTAAAAAATATGGGAATATTTTATTTTAAATCACCATGTTATCTACTTTGACATTCATGAATTCTAGGGGGGTAGTCATGGGTCCATGTAGGATAAATAAAATTATAGGTGTAACCCATTGTTGGGTCCTCATCCTCCTAGGCGATGGCCTAACCTGCTTACCTAGCATACTCCCATAGCATAAAGTATTAGCCAAACCTAAGCATCCATATCTACCTTGACACATAGCCTAGTTCAACACAACATATTTATAGCATTGTCCTACCAAGAGCGACCTTTAGGTGATGTTGGAGAAGGGTTTCGTCTTTTGGGCCTTGTAGTAGAGTCCAACCATGAGAGAGAACATGGACAAACTAGACATTCCTATCCTAGTTCATGTGACCGTCATAGAAGCTTTAGTTGTGGGATGACTTGTTATGGGCTGATGGAGGGAACTAGACATTAAATTTTCATGAAGGAGGTTAGTATCTTCATCATCTCTACATTATTCATTGATTATATGTATATATAGTTTATTGTGTTTTTTTCTACATTTCATTATATGATGTTTTTAGTTGCTACATTTGGATAACAAATCTCGGATGCTAGTAGATGCATTAATGTCAGTTTCTACCACTAATGTAGTAGTAGCAGCAACCTACTTGTTCAGTTTACCACAAACTCAGGTATGGTGGAATGAGTGATTCATGAATTAAAATGATCCTTCCTAAAAAAAAAAATCATATGTTTTTAGTCTATGCTCTAGATGCTTTTAGTTTGAATGTCCATGTGTTGCAGAATTAATTCTAACTTGATCTTTATAAACCAAGTATGCACTTCCACTTTGTTGCAATAGTTATATTGTTGGATACAATTGTGGTCTTCATTTAATTTTGTGAGAGATCCATGTGAGATTTGATCTAGAGGTTCAATACATAGAATTATCTATAGAGTGTTTTTTTAAGTGCACATGTAATAATTGTCCAATTTCACCAATATAGAATTTTCCATATGAACATGGGATTTTATAGACATATTTCAATTTCATAATATCTAATGAATCCTTCACCAAGTCTACCAAGATTCTAATGGTGTTCATGGGAGTGAATGCTATCATGATGTTCCTACTTCTTAGTATTTTTCCAATTTGATTTTTGGTACCTTTGATATATGGAAATGTGAGTCTTGGGATATCCACCTTCCTATGTAAGTGTATTATATTCATTTCTTTGTGGATTCCATTTCCAATGTACCAATCATTGTAACCATTCATTCAAAACACCATGTTGAGGTTATCTAGTTCACATTTCAAGTGTTTTTCATCTGAGATTATTGTAGCCCTTGTGGCAAGGGTGTGAATGATTCTTTATATTGTATCCGAGTGGTGACGATAGTTTGCATGAAGGTATCTCTCTATATGTGAATTACTCATGTAGAATTGATACATGAGTCTCCCATTTCTCTTCTTGTTGAGCATTACTTCCAAAAATTAAAGTTGGTTGTCCCTTTCTATATTAATGGTAAATTTTAAGTTCTATGATAAACTATTGATGTGCTCAAAGAATCCTTCAAGATCCTCTCTATAATGTCTCCATTTGGTGAAGATATCATCGATGTACCATTTCTATACTCATAGGATGAGTGTAAAGGAGTTTAAAGCCCTTACTTCAAATCACTCCATGTAGATGTTTTCAACTACTGGTGATGGTGGGGAGCCCACTACTATGCCATGAATTTTCTCATTAATATTTTCATTGTAGTTGAAATATGTTGACTTAAGGCATATCTTCACCAATTTATCATTTTCGATGTCTATGGTGTCTTCTATGACATTAATGGCATGGTCCACTAAGACCTTGGTGTGGAGAGACACAATGTCAAAGCTTACAAGAATTTTATCATCTTCTACATTTTGTATTTTGATACATTTTACAAAGGATGATGAGTCCTTTAAAAAAGTGTTTGTATTGCTAGAAGGGGGGATGAGTAACTTAGAAAGAAATATTTTTAGGGAGTAAGTAAGAGATACTATCATTTTTACAATCAATATTAAGGGGACACCATATTTATGAATCTTGGGTGCGCCATATATCCAAAGCATGTTAGAATTCTTTGGAGTAACCTTCTTCTTAATTGAATCATCAAGGGATGAACACTTGATCATTATGGACACTATACACATTAGTTTGTTCTTAGGGTCTTTATTTATTACTCTCTAGCTTCTACACGTGAGGTGCTCCATAAAAAATTTATGGTCATCTACTTCATCCATTATAATATTAGTGTCCCCCTTGTTATCCTTCAGTATATTAATGTATTTATTATTACAAGTTGCTTTAGGTTTTATCCTTAGAAAATATATTTTCATCCATTACTATTAAAATTTTGGTATTCTCGTTTAACCATAGACAATGTCACATCATTATCACCCAAACATAGGCATTCACATATGTCATCCCCGAGCACAATAAACTTTTCTTAGATAGAATGATTATGGCATGTCCAGACTAGAACCAACAGATAAACCATAACCAAAAACATCAATGTTGCAACAACATCACAATACCAATAGAGCATACCTTCACCAAGATAAGTGCACAAGAGAGAGATACCAAAAAGACTAAGTGAGGAGAGACTTCACCACCGTAACTATTGTGTCACCTTTCTCATACTTGAGCCCCCCTTTTGCGTCACCACTACAGCTGTTGCAATTGTTTCTCCTCAAACTTGTGCCCTAACTAAGTGAGTGTGTGTCAAATGGGTCAGAGCCTGCCTTTATTTATACTAGTCTATTAGGTGACTTTTCTAGGTGGGGCCGACTTGTCTTTCTGGGGTTTTCTGTTTCTTTATTATTATTATCCTTGGGCCGATTTTTCTTCTAGGGTAATTCCACATCTGTTTAATGGTTCTCTTGCTTCCAAAATATTATACTCTAAGTACAAAGGTTATATTGGAGGTTAATACCTCCCGTAATTACCAAAACATCAACGCTCCCTCTTAGATGGGTAGGTATTAACTAATATGTTCTTTATGTAATGGTCTTAAACACATCCATCCATGTCACATGGTATGGGAAATACTCACATGGTATTGTAGACCAGTCTGCAGGTAGCATCACCATAGCCACATAGGGTATCTCATGATAAAACAGATCATGTCACAAGTATCATCATCATAGCTACATAGGCTCTGTCATAGTCACACACACGGACTATCTGATGGTCATGTCACAGTCATGCATCTGGGTCCTCATCAACACATGTTGCATCTCTCTAGTGGAAACAACCTCATCATCCTCCCATACCTTATGTCATTATAGGGATTTCATCTAGCTCACATAGAACTAGGAAACCATCCAGCTCACATAGAATATGCAATATGCAGTTGAGCTAGTTTGCACAGAACTATGCTACTACCCAATCCAAAGGGAGCATGGGAAACTACAACTCACCATATCACATAGAATATGGCATCTAGTTCATATAGAACTAGTAACCTCACCAACTCACATAGAATCTAGCATCTAGTTCATATAGAACTAGTAAACTCACCATATCACACAAAATATGGCACCTGGTTCATACAGAACTAGTAACCTCTGGTTGGCACACTAGGCAATTGTTCCATAGTGACCAAGCATCTAATCACAAGGATTAGGATATGTATTTATCACACACTACCCATCTATCGCTAGGAAACACCTCCAACCACATAGGTTGGCCCTCCATCTTGAAAAGATGGGAAACTCACCAACCCCAAAGGCTCGACATATGTTGACCTTGTGCGAGGTCATGTTGACTGCTGCCACAGTCAGTAACGTGAATGTAAATGACCACTCGTTGTTACCACACTCTACAAGCTACTGCCCCAAGAATCGCATATGTGACTCATCACTCCCTTTTATAAGGGACATCCTTCTGAACCACGCCAAGTTTGTCCCTAAATTACTCAAACTTCACCCTTAACATAGGGCTGGTCAACACATCTGCTATATTCTAATTTGTAGAAACATATTGGAGCTTCACTTCTCCCTTCTACACCATATATCTAATACAATGGTACATGCTCTCACAATTCTTGGACTTGTCATGAAACACCGGGTTCTCTGACAACTTCACAGAACTCTAGTTGTCGCACCAGATACAATTCGCCTCTAACTTGAGTTCAAACAATCTTGAAAGCAGATTCTGAAGCCACATTTCTTTGCTGCTAGTTGAAAATGTTGTTTTATACTCTTCATTGTCTGTACTGAGAACCACACTAGTCTGCGTCCTACTGAACCATGAGATCATAGCTAATCCCAAAACAAAGTAACATCCTGATGTTTTCTTTCGCTATGTGACACTATCGGCCCAATTTGAATCAGTATATCCTTGCAAGCTTATCTTATTATCTAAAACATATCTAATTCCATAGTCAATTGTACCTTTCAGGTACCTCAACAAATGATTTTTCACAACCAAGTGAACATGCCTTAGTTCAACCATATACTAACTCAAAGTGTTCACCGCAAAGCATATATCTGGTCTAGTTTTCGTCAAATACATCAACGAACCAATCATCTTAATGTACATGGTGACATCCACTATATATGAATATGTATCAGGCAATAACTTCATATTTGTCACCATCGGTGTAGGCATGGATTTACAATCCATCATTTTGAATCTCTTCATAATCTCTACAACATATTTTCCTTGGTATAGGAAAATCTCATCTAGCTTTTGCCACACCTCTAGACCCAAGAAATAATGCATCATACCCAGTCCTTTCATCTCGAACACTTATGCAATATTTCTCTTGCACTCAGCGATGATTTTCTCATTCCTTGTTAGAAACAGGTCATCCAATATCAAAGGGCAACTGATCCCAAGCTCATCAATATAATTGTTTGGTATATCCTACCCTGGGTTCCTGCTTAAGCCCGTACAAATCTTCTTTCAATATGCAGACATGAGCCTCCTTTTAATGTATCTTGTGGTTGCTCGATGTGCACTTCTTCTGACTATTGGAGAAAGTGTCTCATCATAATCTTCTCCCTCTTGTTGGGAGAATCCTCTGGCCACAAATCAAGCTTTGTACATCTCTATCAGCATCATGTTTGATCTTGTAGATCAATTTGGAAGTTACCATTGACTTCCCTTATTGTCTCAAGGAAAAAATCCATATCCCATTCCTTTTGACTAGTTTCCTCCTCTTTCACTGAAACAAGGGAATCTTCTCATGAGGTCTCATATCTCTTCAAATCCTATGAAGCTTCGATCTAGCCTCCTCAACTTATGGCACCTTTCTGTCAATCCTGGAAGACGTATCTCTCTCCCATTTGAATCTGAGGAGGAACACTTTATGAATGAAAGTATCTAAACCACTAACTCTCTCTGAGATCAGACTCACTATGAGTCTACATGCTCCCTCTAAAGCTTTATTCCCTCTGATTCTATATAATCTCTGGAGCCATTTTCTCCCTCTATATGTGATGATCTCTTCTAAAGTATAATATCCTATGAATGGTCCAGGAGAGGTTTCTCCTCCATACTAGATTGTGATGGTTGACTCCCTATGAACTCTAGCTCCTTCTGAGATGGTACTTGGTGTGGCCGCATGCCTCACCATTGGTTGAGCCATCTGCTCCTTCTCATGATATGGCTCATCAATGTTATATATATTTTCATCCTGCAAAGTGTCATGGGACCATGTTGGTCTCTTCCTGGTTATTGCAACGATTTTGGATAGGCCATTCTCACTCTACTAACTCTTCCTGATGATTTGAATAGTGATCAACTGAACTAGAGGGATCTATTCATTCATCTTTGGATCCTTCTCCTTACAATAAATCTCCATATGAGATACTATGTATCTAGAAAAAGTACCCCTCTTTCCAAAAGGTTTTAACTTCATCCCATTTTTCTTTGGTACATGGATGTATACAGTCGTGTATACAACTTCTTATTTAGATAGTCTATTCCATTTCTCAAACTAGAGACCATATAATATGTTTCCTCATTCAACCATCATTATAGCTCCCCTTAGAGTTATCACCTGTGACTTTCTCGGAACAATAGAAACAACAAATGGAAACAATAGACAAGAATAATACTCTTATAATAATAACGAAAACAATAGCAAGAACAATCATCATAGTATCTCCTTCTCAGAGTTATCGCTTGTGACCTACCTGGAACAAGAGCCAAAATAAAAATGTAATAATAAGAAATAGGAACAACACTCTTCAAGTGTTGTGACCAATAATTCCTCCATGGTAACCTTCCTGAGACAAGAGAAACAAGAGAAAAAGTATTTCCAATATAATATCATTTTCATAAGAACATATCTATGTTAACAAGAATAAAAGACAATTTCATGGTAATCATCATAGCATTACCAAGGTGATCTCCCTAGAAGCAGAATAAGAAATATCTCCTAGAGGAGATTTTATTTTATCTTCAAAATAAGTATAATAAGAAATTATATCAATAGTACTCACATGCTACCAAGTATTCATTGTATCTAGCAGTAATAGGACCTTTCAAATATTATTGTCACAAATATAGTGTTTACTTGTAATGTAGAAATTATCAAGCTTGATATGTGCAAATTATAGACTTATCAATTTAATCAATCAAACCTAGAACCTAGAGTCTTATCTTCAATAATGAGTGTTGTTTATTTTATTTCGAGTCTCCTTCACTCAAGATGACAAGTATTCTCTCCAACCTGTCCCCTGTACTGAGACAATATGTTTTCTTGAAAAAAATCTGAATTAGAGAATATTATGCAAGTAAACTCTAAAATATCAACCTCAATCAATCTAATACTTTGACTAAGGTCATATTATAATGTTCACTTTGACCATAAATAATCATAACTTCAATATATCAAGATACAACTAGATATTCATAAGATCACAATAATTCCATAACAGCTAGAGGCATATCAAAAAAATCAAACTTGAAGTGTGGTGTTCCTCTAAATGTGTTGGATCTGAGATCCTTCTAGATCTACAATTCTTGTTTGGAAAAAATATCCCTTTCTCCTACAAACACCCTCAAGACAGTGATACAATTTAAACAAGTACATACCTCCAGTAGGAGCGGCAGACAGTGACAAGCAACGAAAAATCCTAAAACTTCAAATTGCTCCAACTTGCAATCTAAAGGTAGTTGGAGATGCATTAGGGTAAGGCGCACTAGCACAACCAAAAATTAGGCCCAAAATTTCACAGAAAATTCATTGGTCCAGAGGAACTACAACTAGTACTACTACTAGTGATGTTATTGGCACTGCAACTAGTGTTTCCACTGGCACTGCAACTGGTGTTGCAATTGGCACAACAAATGGTCTTGCAACCAGCACTGCCTCATTGTTAAATTTTTAATTAAAATAATGTACCAAGGCAAGTGTTTCTCTTCCCTAGGCGCCTAAGGGGAGAAATTTCTGAAATTGTGTCTTAGTCAAATTAATTTGTGAGATGCAAATTAAAAGATAACTTTATGATTGAAGTGAGGGTGAGTGAAGAGACACCAAATCTCAGCCACCCATCTAATCTAAACTCAGCCGTTAGATTAGAAAACTCCTCACCTTCCCTCATGAGGTTTATTAAGGCAAATGGGCGCACCCATTCTTGAGAAGGAAGAAGTGGAAGAAATCTTGGTGAGAGGCCAAGAGGATTTTTGGTGAGATGCCAAGAGAAAGAGGAAGAAACAGCAGTCTTGTTGAGAGAACAAGAGAGGAGCTGAAGAATTCTTGTTGAGAAAACAAGAGAGAGCAAGAGAGAGGTCGAGCTGA
>ML784327.1:194987-247589 GCA_009831015.1 Picea engelmannii | reverse complement strand
GATATTTAATTTCTGCGTTGAAAACGATGTTCATAATCCTCATGTTTCAATTCTGAAATTTATTTTCTGTTCATAAATTTATTTTCTGTTAAGTTTTTAGATGCTGAAACACCGCTGTAGCTTATGCTGAAACACCGTTGTAGTATATGCTGAAACACAGTGCTGAGTATATGCTGAAACACCAGGCTATAGCATATGCTGATGCTGAAACACCGTTGTGAGCAGATGCTGAAACACCAGGCTGTAGCATATGCTGATGTTGAAACACCACTGTGAGCAGATGTTGAAACATCGCTGTAGCATATGCTGAAATAGTGCTGAAACTGAGTTTGGCATTTAAATTTGGTAGAAAATTCAGTGAGACTGAAACTGAGTGGGATTTTGAAAATTTAACACTCATCTCCCTCTGGATCTTCAATTTATTCTTCAATCAAGCCTACTATGCCAAGGAGACCTCTTTTATCCAATAATCAATTTCAACTCATCCTTTAAATCCTAGATGCCTTGACCTAGGGTTTTATGAGAAAACCCTAATTTCTCAACTTCAGAAAATCGAAAAACTGATATGGGGAAATATTAGCCCTAATTAGGTGACCTTCTTGATGGCTTCAGTAAGTGTTCAACGAGATTGGCAATGGGGGAAATTGAGGATATTCCTTCCAAGGGTTAGATTGTTACAAAGGAAACCAACTTTGATTCCATGTTAAAATTTTGGTATGCTCATTTAACCATAGACAATGTCACATCATTGTCACCCAACCATAGAAATTCACATATGCCACCCCCAAGAACAATAACATTTTCTTAGATAGAATGATTATCGCAATTCCACACTAGAACCAACAAATAAACCCTAACCACAAACACCATTTCTACAACAGCAACACAATACCAATAGAGCGTACCTTCACCAAGAGAAGTGCACAAGAGAGAGATATCATAAATATTGAGCAAGGAGAGACTTCACCACTGTAACTATTATGTCACCTTCCTTGGAATTGTGCCCCCCTTCTGCATCACCACTGCAATTGTTGCAACTGTTTCTCCTCAAAATTGTGCCCTGACTGAGTGAGTGTGTGTCAAATCAGCCAGTGCATGCCGTTATTTATGCTATTTTGTCAGTGACTTTTTTCAGGCGGGATCGACTTCTCTCTCTTGGGTTTTCTATTTCTTTATTATTATTCTCCTTGGGTCAAATTCTCTTCTAGGGTAACTCCACATATCTTTAATGGTTCAATTGCTTCTGGAATATTCTACTCTAATTACAAAGGTTATAATACAGTTTAATACCTCCAACAACTACCAAAACATCAACAATTAGGATTTATCATCATTCATTTATTTAGAATAGTCTAATGCTATTTCTTTCAAGAAATAAATATTTAATGGTTTACTAGTCTTTATTCTTGCATTTGGAATCTTTTTCTCATGGAATCTTACTAATTTAATATTATTTACTATTGTTTTTATAAACTTGTTACATGTTAAAGTACCTTATCGTTCATTCTACTTTTATTACATCCTTTATTTTTGTTTGATGGCTAGTGTTTCAGTGCATTTAATTTACTTTTCTAACTTAGTAAACATCATTTATTGTCTTAGAAACACCCCTCACACACACACACACACACACAATCCATCAATTTTCTTCCTCTAATCCATAAATTTGGTCTAGGTCTAGGTCTTTCCATGCCATGTCATGCCTTTTCTTGCCAGGTATCACCTTGCCATGTCTAGCCTTGCATTGCCTTGTCATGCCTTGACTTGTCATGTGTTGTGCTTCCATGTATTTCCTTAAATTTCCTTTCCTTTCCTTGCTTTACCATGCGTCTCCCTAAAATTTCTTGTTTTTTCTTGCCATGTCTTGCTTTTCCTTACCTTGTATATGTCTATTTCTACATCTACATCTATGTCTAGGTAAGGTCTAGGTCTAGGTCCACATCTAGATCTAGGTATTAGCAAGGTCCAGGTCTAGGTCTATATCTAGCTATAGGTATAGGGAAGGTCTAGGTATAGGTATAGGTATAGGTATAGGTGTAGGTCATGGTCTAGATCTAGGTCATGGTCTAGACCTAGAACTAGACAATGACCTAGACCTACACCATGACTTAGACCTAGACCTATACCTAGAACATGACCTATACCTACACCATGACCTAGACCTAGACCATGACCTAAACCTAGACCTAGAACTAAACATATACCTTTCCTTGGCATGCCTTTCCTTTCCATGTCTAATCGTACTTTTCCTTGCATTGCATTGCCTTGTCTTGTTATTGTCTTGCCTTGCATTGTATTTCCTTACCTTATCTTACCTTTCCCTAACTTATACCTACACCATGACCTTGACCATGATCTAGACCTAGACTTACACCATGACCATGACCTAGACCATGACCTAGACCCAAACCTAGACCATGACCTTGACCTAGACCTTGCCTTGCCAAGCCTTGTCTTTCCATGTCTAGCCTTGCCTTTCTTTTCCTTGCATTACCTTTCCATGCCTTGAATTTCCTTTCCATGACTTCACTTTCCTTTCCATGTCCATCCTTGCCTTTGCTTTCCTTACCTTTCCATTTCCCAATAAAAACTAGTTCCTTAGTGTTGAATCTTGAGGATGCCATGGGTTTTTTTGGTATAAGTTTAAATAAAATTGCAAATAATCACGAACATCAATCCAACCATATTCATATAATACATGAAGGCCATAATAACATATAGTAATAAACAAAAGAAACAAAGATGTTACATGGAAAAATTGAGTAGCCATAATAACAAGTAGTCATCAACAAAAAGCGACAAGTATGTCACATATGGAAAAGGTAGAGATAATACAAATTATTAAACCATGTAAGAAGTCTTACAAGTTATTCACTTGTCAAATATTTTCTTAAGTATATTTATTTTCACCTATGCTTTGTCAAAGATAGGGTGACACTAGCATTTTCAAATTACTCTAGAAATAAGGTTTCTTGCATGGGAATAAAAGTCAGATATCCAAATACCCACCTAGAAACATTTTCCAATTCGCTTGGTTAACCTCCACACTATTTGGTAACTTATTTGTTACAATATTGTTCTTTGTTAAAATATGGTTTTTTTTTGTGTTTGTTTGTTGTGCTTATTTTCATGAAAGGATGGGATTCAACCCGTTTGTTTTTTTCGAAGATGGGCATTATGCCTCCATACCAAATTGTCAACATGTCCATGAATGGATTGAGGAGGCCAGTTGCAACTCACCATAAAACTATAATCGGCCTTGGATGGAATAACCATTAGTTTCATTGTAATTATGGCACTGGATTACAATTAGGGGTACCCCTCTACTGTGATTTTGTTTCCCAGAAAATTGTTTGTTGGAGGATACCCAAAACTAGGTTTTTTCTCAGTGAGGCACAATGAAATCTATGAAAAAGGGGCCGATCTTGAAGAACATTGTGTCAGGCGATTTTGGGTAGTTTGGTCGCATGGGCCTTGGAAAAAAACACATGCGGGAGCTTACGAAATGCAGTTATGCTGCTTGGTTTGGATTTTATGCCCCTATACCAAATTGTCAGCATGTCCCTAAATGGCTTGAGGAGGCGAGTCACAACTTTCCATAAAACTATAAATAGGACTTGGATGGATGAACCATAAGTTTCATTGGACTTAGAGCACTAGATTACTACTAGGGGTACCCCTCTGTTGTGATTCTGTTTAATAGAAATCCATTTGTTGGAGGATCTTTAGAACTAGTATTTTTATGAGTAAAAAAGAGAAATAACTCTACCTTAGAACAAGGGGTCGATTATGAATAACATTGTGTCGGGTGATTTTGGGTAGTGTGGTCATGTGGGCCTTAGACAAACACATGTGTGGGATCTTACAAAACTCAATTATGTTTCTCCGTTTGGATTTTATGCCCCCAAACCAAATTGTCAACATGTCCCTGAATGGATTGAGGAGGCGAGTTTCAACTCGACATAGAAATCTAACCGAGCCTTGGATGGGTTAACCATCAGTTTAATCAGATTCCTAACACCAGGTTACAGTTATGGTTACCCCTCCTTTATTATTTTGTTTCTCGAAAAACCATTTGTTGGAGGATATCAGGATCTAGGGTTTTCTTAGTGAGACCTAGTGAAACTTCTAAACAAGGGGTCGATTTTGAAGAACACCATGTCAAGCAATTATGGGTAGTGTGTTCACATGGACCTTGGAGAAACACACATGCAGGAGATTACATAACTTAGTTGTGTGGCTCAGTTTGGATTTTATGCCTCCAAACCAAATTATGAACATGTTCATGATTGGCTTGAGAAGGTGAGTTGCAACTTGTCGTAAAACTCTAATTGGACCTCAAATAGATGAAATTTTGATTGCATTGGAATCCTGACAATGGGTTACATCTAGGGGTACCCCTCCTTTCTAATTCTATTGCCTGAAAAATTGTTTGTTGCAGGATCTTCATATCTAGAGTTTTGCTCAATGAGGCATAGTGAAATTTATGTACAAAGGGTCAATTTTGAAGAACATTGTGTTTAGGAATTATAGGTAGCATGGTCATGTGGGCCTTGGAAAAACACATGTGCGGGAGCTTACGAAACTTATTTATGCTGCTCAATTTGGATTTAATGCCCCCAGGCCCAATTGTCAACATGTCCGTGAATGGCTTGAGAAGGTGAGTTGAAACTCGACATAAAACTCTAATATGGCATCGGATGGATGAACCATTGGCTGAAATGGACTCATGACATCGGGTTACAACTAAGGGTACCCCTCCTCTATGATTTTTTTCCCAAAAACCCATTTGTTGGAGGATCTTCGGATCTAGGGTTTTTGTCAGTGAGGCACAGTGCAAATTTTGAACAAGGGTTCAATTTTGAATAACATTGTGTCGGGATATTATGGATAGCATGGTCACATGGGCCTTAGACAAAAACACATGTAGGAACTTACAGGACTCATTTATGCCACTAAGTTTGAATTTTATGCCCCAAGACCAAATTTTCAACATGTCCCTAAATGGCTTAAGGAGGCAAGTTGAAACTCACCATAAAACTCTAATTGGGCCTTGGATGGACAAACCAATGGTTGCATTGGACTCTTGACACTAGGTTACAACTAGGGGTACCACTATGATTTTTTTTCTCAAAAAACCATTTATTGGAGGATCTTTGGATATAAGGTTTTGCTCAATGACGCATGGTGAAATTTCAGAACAAGGGGTCATTTTGAAGAACATTGTGTCGAGCTATTTTGGGTAGCATGGTCACGTGGGTAGCATGGCCACTCAATTTGGATTTTATGCCCCTTGAACAAATTGTCAGCATCTCCCTAAATGGCTTGGAGAGGCATGTTGCAACTCACTACAAAAATCCAATCAATCCTCGGATGGACAAATATTTAGTTGCATTAGACTAGGGATAGTGTATTACAACGAGGGGTACCCCTCCCTTGTGATTATGTTTCCCAGAAAATCATTTGTTGGAGGATCTATGAAACTAGGTTTTTTATAAGTGATTCACAGTTCTACCATGTGTGACTTTGGTTTTATGTTTTACAGATAGAGGTTAACCATTAACCATATAATTATGATTACAAGTTTATAACAACAATAATAAATCAATTATAAATTAGTAAGATATAATGAGAAATAGGTTCCAAATGCAATAATAAAGACCAGTAAACCATTAACTATTCAGTACTTAAAAGAATTAGTAATAAACTATGCTAAATATATGCAAGATGATAAACCCTAATGAGAGAGAGAGAGAGAGAGAGAGAGAGAGAGAGAGAGAGAGAGAGAGAAAGAGAGAGAGAGAAGCAAAGGTTAGTCAAGGAAAGGAAAGGATAGACATGGAAAGGCAAGTCAAGTCAAGGCAAGGAAAGTCAAGTCAAGGCAAGGCAAGGCAAGGAAAGGCATGGAAAGACAAGGAAAGGAAAGACATGGCAAGGAAAGGAAAGCCAAGGAAAGGCAAGGCAAGGATAGATATGGCAAGAAAAGACATGGCATGGAAAGGCTAGGAAAGGAAACACAAGGCAAGAAATGGAAATACAAGGTAAGGAAAGGCAATACAAGGAAAGATAAGGTAAGGAAAGGCATGGAAAGAGATGGAAAGGAAAGGCATGACAAGGAAATACATGGAAAGGAAAGACAAGGAAAAATATGGCATGGAAAGACATGCAAGGTAAGGTAAGGCAAGTAAAAGTAAGGAAAGGTAAGGCATGGCAAGACATGGAAAGGAAAGGTAAGGCATGGAAAGACATGGCAAGGAAAGGAAAGGAATGGAAAGGTAATGTATAAGTCTAGATATAGGTCTAGGTATGTAACATCCCGCTCTGGCGCACTAAGCGAACTTGTTCTTTGAGGACACTTTCTCGCAAGTGGTCTAGATTATTATGCTATTAAAACCTTTGATTTTGATTATGAGGCGTTATGGGTTGATGACATGTTGCTTTATCGATTTGACTAGACATGTGATATTGACTCAGTTTCACTGAGTGTGCAGGATTACGGACCTAGAGGATGCTGAGGCATCGATGGAACCCCTTGGACTCCAGATCGAGTCAGGGAGTGATACCATTGGGGTTTGATTGTTTTACTGTGATATTAGTGCATCTGAATGGATGATATGATATGGATATGTTCTAACATGATTTGTTGATGATGCACGCTGACGATAGCTTGCCGACCAGACTCATATATGGATTAAAGGGATAGCACATGACTGCTAGAGAGGTTGAGGGAGAGGTGTGGACAGCAACCCTGCCACAGCCTACTAGCACTCTCGCTATGGCTCGAACTGTAGGTTAACGATTACCTAGTTCGAGAGGACCCACGATGTCATGAGGGCAGACTGCGACAGTCACTCATGATGATTCTAAGGGGCGTGCAATAAGGTGGGGGCCTTATTTTTTAGAATCCCTTAGTCTTCCACAAGTTCACCTAGCGCAGTGTTGACTCCAGGGGTTATTGATGTCTACCAAATCAGTCAAGAGGTGAGTGGTACCCTTGGAGCACGTAGTGTGTCCTGAAGGGCACATCGCGCAAAGGAATAGATGAGGCGAGTGGCACCCTTGGAGCACCTAGTGCGTCCTGAAGGGCACGTCGCATTGTTGATGATAGAGGGATGAACCTAGATGGCCCTATGACAAATAACATGTTAAGTAATTTTAAAACACTTCCCTAATTAAATGTCGCCCAATACAAAATTAAGGCCTAAGTCTAAATTACGCTAGTCGTTGAACCTTGTCTTCTCAAAAAATAAACAAATAATAATAATAAAAATAATAATGACTTAAATAATAATTTTGACCTTCGTTAAATCTTGTAACATGAAGGGAGTAAGAAATTAAGTTATTCATAAAAATAAAATATGTGGTAATAAATGTAAAAAGGGGAATTAATTATTTTATCTTTTTGATAAAAAAAAAATACTAATTAAATGATAAAAGGGAAAAGGGGTTAATTTCCACACCTTCCTTTTTGAGTTCTAATTAAAAGGGGAAAGAGGGAAAAATCTTAAAATTTAGGAAACTAGGAAAAGAGGTAACATAAAAAGGGAAAAAGAGGGACTTAAGGGAAAAAGCATAAGTCAACTTAGTAAAGAATCTACCATTTAAGAGCCTTCTAATTTTAAACTGAATTAGCAACTTCATAATAGGGAAAGCCTTTAAAACTTGTAAGGGAATTTGGGGACACCTAGGAGTGATTCTAGGAGTAACTCTATTTGGGTGAGGGAAATAAGATAATTAATTAATTAAAGAAACTAATTAATGGAGGAATCTAGGGGATGGGTGACACTTGTACGGAGAAGAAATTTTAGGAATTTATTTTTAAAACTTTAATTAAATGAGATTTTAGGAAAGAAAGGAAGATCGAAACTCTATATAATGAAGGAGGAAGAAGGATGAGGGATCATCTTTTGTTTGCGTAACGTTACAGTGCAGAAATATCGACTTGACTGATTTACTTGTGGGAGTTGGGATACCCAGCTCGGAGAGGAGTGGTAGCGCAGCCTTGCGAGGTGAATTGGGAGCTAGACGAAACCTCTGGATAGTGTGTGTGGCCCCTTTATGGCTCAAGGGGCTAAGGGGGAAGAAGAGTACCCCTAGCATTGGCTGGGAGGTACCGATAAGTCTCGGCGGTTGGTGAGTGGGAGTTGCATGGAGCACGCGGACGTCACCCAGAGAGGACAAACAGGAAATGGTATGCTTTCTTCGTTTGAATGGTAGATTGTTGTAGGTTTTATGATTGGATCTGCATGTTGATTATGTAAGTAGAATGGATGTTTATATTGATGGCTGAAATATTTCTCAGCCTAGCTTGATGATTGTTCACTCTCATGGCCTTCGTTTTCCCGCATGTCGTGACCGCCTAGTGTGTGATTGTGACCTTTGTGGTTGTTAGCCTTCGTCCCTATCTCACCAGTCCTCACTTGAGCAGTTGGCCAGGAGCCTGATCTACAGTCATTGCCTTAGCGTTAAAATACCTATGGATCTCAACGCCCTGCTTTTCTGTGCGAGGATGGCGAGCGAAGGAAATTCTCGTCAACTATCTACCCCCCCTGATTGTCCCTGGCTGGTTGATTGTATTGCACCCTCTTGCGATTAGTTTGTTCATTGTTGCAATCTTCTATTGTTTTTCCTTTTCACCCTGGAGTCATCACTTACACTCTTCTGGGCCAAATGGTTATAGATAGTGGTTATGGTAATGAGCCGAGTTTTCATTTAGTTTTTGTTTATTTTTTTTTAAACTGTAGATAGAATCCTTGATTTAGCATTTCGTGTGATCCTTCTGTTTAGATCCTTGCGTTCTCCTGCATCTGTCTGCGCTATATTGGGGTCATAGAAAAGAAAAATGCCTTGGTTTCATGCCTATTTTTTTTTCACATATTTAATTGTATTCCGACTAAAAGGGTCGATTTCAGGTCTGCATTTTCTTTTACCACGGTATCCTCGAAACGTAGTTCCCTTTTTCCTTGTGTCTTTTTATTCTCTATGGCTGCCTGTGCCCAGTGCTGGATGACCTGCTCCACGTGCCTTTGCATTAGCATGAAATCCGACATTTCTATTTCCACATTGTGGTCTATGCTACCATATTCTTGTCAGGGTCACACTAGGTCAAGTGTTGAGCTACTTAAAACTGGTATTGATGGTCATACTGAGAAATTATGCGAGGTGGATCCTCATTGTCTATACTATAACCTCTCGCAGCATCGTGTAATATCTCTCAAAGCGAAAAATAAAAATGTTTATCAATTTCCTGTTTGCCTTTCTATTTGGGTCCGGGGATGAGAAACATCTTGAGATCCAACTATTTTTAGAGTCTTGCGGCCTTGGTTTCCATCTATTCACAAGCAGCCCAATCATTTTTTTCTCCAGTGAAGAGGATTGACGTTTTCTGTTGTGATTTACCTTGGCAATTGTTTTATTTAATGGTTAGCTTATCTGCGAATTGTACGACGTTTGGCTATCTCTGAAATAAAATTTAAGGCGTTATGTGAATGGTTAGTTGGTCGCTGAATTTTAAAGGCATTTTCTATTCTAGAATGGCAACGTTTTTCTTCCTTGTGGGCTGCAAGTAACCTATTTAAAAATCACCATGAATTTGTTTATTCCCCGCGTTCCAGAATTTCGACCACGTCCATTCCTTCCCTAGACAACATTGATTTTTCCTTGTTAACTACTGAGGATACCCAGGCAGTCGTGTTACTCTCCACTGCCATTTTATTTTCTGAACCTTTAACCTTCAGACAACCAGTCCCACCTGTGCACCTTGTTGTTTGGACATGATGTTTACACATGTGCTTCTTTCTTTTAGAGATTGATTGCCTTTAACAGTTGAATCTTTGTTGGTGTTCTACGTTGGGTAACTTTATATCTTTATGCCTTGGCCTATAATGTGTAATTTAGGTACAACTATTCTTTGGTAATTATTTAATGGACAATGTTAGGGTGAGAGCTTTCATAAGTTTTGGGCAGTTTCCTATTATCGGTTGGGTATGATCATGATGGCAGCTATGTTCTAGTTTCATTGAACAAATTTCTGTGAGTATTTAAACTTGATGATCCAATCTTGATTTTAGCCACACGTCACATACCTTTCCTTGAATATAAAACCCCAAACCCTAATTTCTTGTTATTCTAAAGTTTACACTTTTTCACATTTCATAGCACACCAAAACTTACCTATTCCTACAATCTATCACAATTGGTTTATTTCATCCTCTTCTTATATTAAAGTATTCATTTTCATTTCCCAAGACAGTCACTACTGTATTCTTTTCTAGAACCACCCTTCGTTATGAATTCATAACCTAATAGTTATGAATTCATTGAACCTTGACTTAGTGTGAAATAAGAAGTTACTAAAAATATTATTCAAAAATTGTTCATTAGTAAATAGTAATTGTGTGATAGGAGTTATAGCTGGATCGGTTGAATAATTAGTGAATTTAAAAAATAATATCAAATTTAAAAGACATCTTATAGTCAAATATTATTGGAATTAATATTTTAATTTAAAAGTACTTTTGTGTTCTATGGTTCTGTATCAAGTCAAAATGTGGTTTAGCAACAAGTCACGAAGTGATTGAACTTGTTTTAATGTTGTAAAATGAATTCAAAATATGGAAAATAAGTTATATATAACTCTTAAAATGGTTTTTATGATATCTAAATACTCCTCATATTACAATGCTTAGCAACCGTTTCAAAAAAAAAAAATCTTAAGCAATTTCCATACTTAGACTGAAGTTGAAATCCTTGAAGACATGTTTTTGCATTTATGAATTAGACTTGCTCACTTGATACACTTCTAAATGTTAACTTAGATTGGCATACATTGACCTAATTGCAATCAGACTTGTTGATTCTTATGTCAATATAGAATTATAATTTATGGGCTAATTGAATTGATTCACTATTGGATGAGTAACCAATGTTAAACACGAGGGTCAGTTGGACTATTTTAGATGGGAATAATGGTTGGTTGTGGACGAAGTCATTTTTAGCTCGCACTTCCCATGGAGGGTGTGGTTTCCCATTACCATAAATTTTGTAATTGGTTTGTAGACATTTATTGTGCTTGGTCTGCTTGTGTCGAGGGGGAATGTAGACACCTCCTTGTTCCTCAGAACAGTTGCCAGCCCTGAGACCTTAAATGGTCAAAATTGATGAGAACCTGGGCTTGAGAGTTTCTTATGTGTCCTGGAGGTCCTAACCATTGCAGGGTAGGACAGGTAGGTAGTCATTCTTATTTTGTCAATTGATTGTCGTCCATTGCTTCCAGTTACTGGTGTGCTTCTTAGGTCATTATGTTGTTGTCACGTGATTTGCATGCGTCATGTTCGTCATCATGTGGCGACGTTGAGTATAATGTATTTATTACCCTTGTACACATGCACACAAAAAAAAAATGCACTTGTTATGAGAGGTTTGTTGTCGTAACTAAACGGCAGGGTTGCTACAAGGTATAGGTATAGGTCAAGCTCATGGTCTAGGTATAGGTCTAGGTCTAGGTCTTGGTCATGGTCTAGGTCATGATCTAGGTCATGGTCATGGTGTTGGTCGAGGTCTAGGTCTTGGTCATGGTCAAGGTAAGACATGTAAATACATGGCATGGAAAGGAAATGCAAGCCAATGAAAGGAAAGGCAAGGATAGACATGGAAAGGAAATGCAAGCCAATGAAAGGAAAGGCAAGGATAGACATGGAAACACAAGACATGGCATGGAAAGGAAATACAAGGTAATGCTAGGAAAGGCATAGAAGGACAAGGCAAGGCAAGGAAATACAAGTAAATACATGGCAAGGCAAGGAAAGGAAAATAAAGTCAAGGAAAATCATGGAAATACAAGGAAAGGTAAGGCAAGGCATGGAAAGACAAGACAATACAAGACATGGCATGGAAAGAAAAGGAAAGGCAAGGCAAGGCATGGAAAGAAAAGGAAAGGCAAGGCATGGAAAGAAAAGGAAAGGCAAGGCATGGAAATAAAAGGAAAGGCAAGGCAAGGAAATGAATGGGAAGGAAATGCAAGGCAAGGCAAAGCATGGAAAGGTAAGGTCTAGTTATAGGTCTAAGTCTAGTTCCAGGTCATGGTCTAGGTCTAGGTCTAGGTCTAGGTCATGGTATAAGTCATGGTATAGGTCATGGTATAGTTCATGGTCATGGTGTAGGTCTAGGTCTAGGACAAGGTCATGGTCAAGTTCATGGTATAGGTATAGGTTAGATCAAGGTAAGGAAAGACAAGGAAATACAATGCATGGAAACACAAGGCAAAGCAAGGCTAAACATGGCAAGCCAAGGCAAGGTAAGGTCTAAGTCTCAGTTTAGGTCTAGGTCTAGGTCTAGGTATAGGTCTAGGTCATGGTCATGGTATAGGTCTAGGTCTAGGTCTAGGTCTAGGTCATGGTCATGGTGTAGGTATATATCTAGGTCATGTTATAGGTATAGATTAGGGAAAGGAAAGGAAATACAAGGCATGGAAACACAAGGCAAGGCAAGGAAAGGTCGAGCTAGACATGGCAAGGCAAGGCAAGGTCTATTTCTAGGTCTAGATCTAGGTATAGGTATAGGTATAGTTATAGGCCTAGGTCATGGTATAGGTCATGTCCTAGGTCTAGTTATAGATCATGACCTAGACCATGGCCTATACCTAGACCTATACCATGACCTAGACCTAGAGCTAGATGTTTCCTAGACCTAGATATAGACCTTGACCTATAACTAGACAAGGAAAGGCAAGGAAAGGCATGGCAAGACAAGGCAATGTAAGGCTATAAATGGCAAGGCAATGATAGGCATGGCAACGAAAGGCATGGTAATACATGGAAATACCTAGACCTAGACCAAATATATGGATTAGAGGAAGCAAATTGATTATAGGAAGGATTAGAGGAAGAAAATTAATTGTGTGTGTGAGGGGTGTTGCTAATACAATCAATGATGTTTACTAAGAAATAAAAGTAAATTAAATGCACCAAAACACTAGATATCAAAGAAAAAGAAAGGATGTAATAAAACTAGAATGAAAGATATGATACTTCAGCACGTAACAAGTTTATAAAAGTAGTAGTAAATCAATACATGCATCAAATATGAAATGGTTTAGTCAAAACCCTTCGAATAAACTTATATTTGCACCAATAAAATGAAATTTAAACCAAGGACCAAGCAAATCCAATGAGTTTGTTTGTTTGAGGGTTTAGTACTATGTGTGTAAAATTAGACAAGAAATAAACCAAGTCAACTTTCAAGGAATTAGACAAGAAATTTTAGACTTTGCTAACATTTATTGGATTAAATGATCTAGTGTTAGAATAATCTTGAATAAACCCTCACTACAACGAATCCTTGTGATTTGCTCCCATTTTTACTCCCTTTTTTTCTTCCAAAGATTGTTTTAATGTATTTTTCTCCAAATGTTTGAAAAATTCAGCACTATTTATCGGGATGGCACTATTTTTTTCTTTTTTTGCACCAACAAAAACATGTAGGCACTAAATTATGTGCTAATAACGTCTAAAATAACACTCGATTTAGCATTGTATTTAGTGGCAGATGTTCCTAAATAGTTAATTAGTTGAGGTGTTGGGGGTTAGGTGGATAGGGGCTTTGAGCATTATGGGATTTATGGATTTGGGGTATAGGGATTAAGGGATAAGGGATTAGGGGTTAAGTTTTAATGGATTAAGGGTCAAGAGATAAGGGATTTGGTGCTTACGGGTTAGGTAGTTTAATGGTTAATAGTTTAGGGATTATGGGCTAGGGGATTAATGTTTAAGTTCTTAGGGCATATGGATTTATGGATTAAGGGATTAGGAATTACGGTTTAAGTGTTTAAGGGTAGATGGCTTAAGGGTTAGGAGATTTAGGGATTTTTTGTTAAGGGATTAGTGATTAATTATGATTAAGGACTCAAGGATTTAGGGATTATGGCTTAAGTCTTTAAGGGTCAATGTCTTAGGGGTTAGGGGATTTAGGGCTTTGTCGGAACTCTCTTGAAATTTCATGGAGCATCTTCCAACACGCCCATTACCAATGTCACACGATGAGCAGTGAATGGGGCCAATGTTGAAATTTCTTCAAACTATTCCAGTATGTATTGAAATTTGGCATGGTTAGAATAGACACATGCCTTGATGGTATGTGAGGGTTTCAAGACTCAAGGATGCCTAATGTCCCCGCATAATGTTTGAGATTGTCCACGTTTTCATCAGTGTTCATCATGCAGTCTCATTGTCATCATTCGTCATTAACATCTATAGAATCTTTGTCGAAGCTCTCTTGAAATTTCATGGAAAGTATTCCAACATGCCCATCACCAATGTCATCCACCAATTTCACACGGTGAACAGTGAATGGCGCCAATGTTTAAATTTATTCAAACTCTTCATTCATGTGTCGAAATTTGACATGGTTAGACTAGACACATGCCTTGATAGTATGCGAGGGTCTCAATATTTAAGGATATTTTCTGATGTCCTCACATAATCTTTGAGATCGTCCACGTTTGCATAAAAATTTATCATGTAGTCTCATTGTCATCATTCATCATAATTCCCATCTATAGAATATTTGTTGAAACTCTCAGAAATGTCATGGAACATCTTCGACCAACACGCCCATCACCATTGTCATCCATCAACACTGCACAGTGACTGGTTAATGGGGTGAACGTTGAAATTTCTTCAAAATATGTGTGTATGCATCAAAATTTGACATGGTTAGAGTAGACAAATGACTTGATAGTATGTTAGGGTTTCAAGACTCAAGGATACCTGATGTCCTCGCATAATATTTGAGATCATCCATGTTTGCATCAATGTTCATCATTCAGTATCATTTTCATAATTCATCATTCCCATCTAGAGAATATTTGTTGAAACTCTCTTGAAATTGCATGGAATTTATTCCAACACACCCAACACCAATGTCATCCATCAACGTCACATGGTGAGCAGTGAATGGTGCCAATGTTGAAATTTCTTCAAAATGTGCTTGTATGCATCAAATTTGACATGGTTAGACAAGACACATGCCTTGACAGTATCTGAGGTTTATAAGACTCAAGGATGTCTGACATCCATGCATAATCTTAGACATCCTCCACGTTTGCGTGAACCTTCATTATGTGGTCTCATTTTCATCATTTTCCATTCCCATCTACAGAATCTTGGTCGAAACTCTTGAAATGTCATGGAATTTCTTCCAACATGCCCATCAGCAATGTCATCAACCAACCTGACACAGTGAGCAATGAATGGGGCCAACATTGAAATTTATTCAAAATGTGATTATATGTGTTGAAATTTTACATGGTTAGAATAGGCGAATGCATTGATAGTATGGCAGGGTTTTAAGACCCGGTGAAATCATTGATATTGAATATTCAAGTTTTGATATGAAATAGGAAACTAAAATTGATCTTTAATTTATTAAATTTTCACCTAATTCTAGGTGGTTAAAATCTTATATTTTGTTTAATTATTTTATGTTTAGTTCTTAATAAAACATAATAAAAAAGTATTCCCAACATTAAAATTAAAACAATATAAAAATAATGAAGTTAACAAAGTTTCTTATTCAAATCATTGTGAGATACGTGCTTTAATATTTTATTAACTTTTGTGTTTTCGTGAACATATGTTGATAAAAAATGAATGGGAGAAGCATCCAAGTAATCCTATTTCGATAATGGCGACCATATGCCCACATTGTTGGATATTTCCTTGCCTATGAAAGACCATTTATTTTGGTTAAAAAAAATATAATGACAAATATTAAAATAATTAATAGTGTCAAAACTGTAAGGAAACAACATTTTGTAAAATTTCAACTATACCTTTCTTTCACATCCTATCGACATGTTGATTTCATCTTTTGTTATGTTTGAATCTATACCTACATCTTCTATTTAATTTTGAATTTTTTTAGTAACTCATTCTAGTGTGCAATCTTTGCCCCATTCCCCTTGCATATCAGTAGGAAATGGGGTATTCCTTGGGTTCTATCTCTTGAATTGTCTCCTTTCTTCTAACACTTCTTCTATATTTTTATCATACAAATCAATCCATTTGTTCATAAAGTCCATTTGGTACAGAATGAACTTGTCAAGTATAGCACTTTTGTATACACCTATTACATGTCAACATGTTTATTTCAAATTCCAAAGGCCATTTTGTTAATTTGACAAATAAATTACAGAGTAAATTAATGATTGCAATAAAAACAACCAAAATGATAATGAGTTTACTTACTAATTTATACTTGAACACCATTAGATTGTGGGTTTTCTCCATCAATAATATATTATGCTTGTTCTTCATCCCATAAGCATGGCCCATCTTCGAAATCCTTACTAAGGAATTCACATAGGAAGAAAAATGCTTCATTCAATACGTACCCTTCAGCCATGCAACCCTCTAGATGTGCCTTTTGTCTGACATATATTTTTATATTTTTCATATACCTCTCAAAGAAAAACATCCACCTCATTGATACGACACCTGCCAATTCAATGTCATCGACTAGGTGTATAAGTAAATGGACTTGTAGGTCCATGAAACATGTAGGGAGATCCTTCTCAAATACACATACAATTTTTGAAATTTCCTTCTTCCATTTTGGCACTTCACATTCGTGGATCTCCTTGGATGTAACCCACCTAATATAAGAATAGTAAATCAGTATGAACCTTTAGGAAAAAATTAAAATGAAATACTATATCTCTATGTCTCTCACACATGAACATTCCATATCACATACCTTGCAAATGTTGACAATTGACTTATGGCATTCCTCAAGTCAACAGTAAGACATGAATCCCCCCTAATTGACAATGGCATGATATGTTGTCGAACACATTTATGAAAGGTCATTAGTTATTTTTGTCACACAATATAATATCATAATATATTTAGTACCTAATCAATTTTACCAATAAAAGTTAAATGATAATATATAATACCTTCATAAAATTATGAAAATCATGTGTTTTAAATCCTGTGATATGTCCATCAACTATAAAATCTTTAACCAATGATGAACCATATCCAATAGGTGTCTTTATTGAACGTATGACATTTTTTAGTTGGTCTAGCTCTTTCTTTTTCAAAATCTATGGAGCTTTTTCATATGTTTCAATTTCCCTGTTTGGCCACAAATTTTTCTATCAAATTTTGTACGTGAAACAGAAATATCTCTCCTCAAAGAGAAGATGTCCTCTTTTCCTGATATATGTTGAAATATCAAATCTGGGACATTTTTGAATATGTGCATAGGATATAATAGGTGAGATATTAATATATCCTTCCAGTAAGGGAGCTCATAAAATATGAATTTCCTTTTCATCCCTTTTGGCATCTTAATTACAACTTGTTCTGGTTCTTCAATAAAATCACCCCCATCAAAAACATCCTGCCAAGTTTTCAATTCAACATCTTCATACTTCTTAAGCCAATAAGTTGGACCCATAATCATGGGAGGGCCTTTATTTTCAAGTTTTCCATCAAATTGATTCTTATGGTGGTTTCTAAACCTATGATTTGGTGGTAGAAAAACCATGTTGTTTTCATAAATAAATTTATGTAGATCTTTAGAATACTTCCCTTGAAATTGTTTTGCACATCTTGGACATGCAAATATCCTCTTTTTTGAAACCCTATAATTCAATAAGTAAAGTTAAAAACATCAAAATAATAGTATAAAACTAAGTATGAAAGTTGGGATGAAAATAAATTATTAGTGTAAATATGTAAAAAAAAATGTGTCTTACCAGAACAAACACCAAGTCCATGGAAATCATGAACTGTCCAACATATCACACCATAAAACATGAAGGACCTATTTGATATAGGACGTGATATGCCATACATTCTTATTCATTTCCATAGAAACTTCATATCATCAATAAAAGGCACAAGATAAACATCCATGTTTTTAACTTGATGTTTTCCTAGAACAATGAGACTCAACATAAGGATCTCCTTTCTAACACTCATCCATGGGGGAATATTGTATACTATCAAACTGATTGGCCAAACACTATAATTTGAGCTCATGAAACAGAATGGTAACACTCCATCAATTGCAAGGCCAAACCTGATACTACGAGGTTCATCTTTGAATTTTCTTGGACATTTTTCCTCTATGTGTTTCAATGATTTGGAGTCGACCATAATTCACATGAATCCATATTTACTCCTATTCTTTGCATTCAAATCCATCAATTGTGCAAGTGACTTGCAATGAAACATTCGTTGAAGTCTAGGTATAATTGGCATGTGACGCAAAACCTTCTTTGGAACTGTAGGACCTTGTACATATGTACGATATCTCGTATCTTTGCATACAGGTAATTCCACATTGTCTTGATATTCATCTCTGTATAAAATGCAATCATTTTTACATGAATGAATTTGTGAATTTTCTTATATACAATCACCAACTCAACCAACAACTGACGCACCTCTCTGCAAGTTGATGGCAACACATTCTCTTCAGGAAATATTTTGGTTTTTAGTTCCCTGTAATATTGCCAAAGATTAGACCAATTGAATGTGTGACTTATGTTGAACATGTTTGATATGTCAATCTATATTAGGACTATTCATAAACGAATTGTGTACACCAATTGACAATGTGTTGTAATAAATAGATTTCAACTCACTCCAGTAGGGTGGTGAATCCTTCGTCTGACCAACCAAATAGTGACTTGAATTATAATAATATCAATGTGCATGCTATTTTTGAGGTTATAATTGCACCCGATTTGAACATGGGTGTCTTTATTGCTTGCTTGATGGAGTCTTTCAGGTTGTTATCATCAACATTACGTTGGTGGTAATTACCCATGTTTTCATCGTTACTTTCATCCATATGATCATTGATGTCATCATTGTTTCCATCCCCAAAGAAACCTGTAAGAATTTCATTCAATCCTTCTTCATGCAATTCATTTTCACTATCATTATCATCATCAATAAGGCTAGGTGTCATGTCATCAACGTATGCTAATCTCATCAGCTATTCAAATTTATCAGGCGGTAGAATTCTCTTTAAATATGTTTTTTTCACCTTGGTATGGTTTAAAGGATGGTTTGGATTATCCCGTCCAAATATTAATATCCCAGTTGGATCTTGGGTATTAGTAGCCATTATTTCATCATCATATTCTACTATCAACAAACACAACCATTATTTAATTTTTGGCAACAATTCGATAAATCATAAATGTGTCAATTTCAAAGAAATATAATCAAATATGGCTTAAAAAATTAAAATATAAAAGGTATGAACATACATAAATCAATTTAATAATGCAACATTATGTTATAGACTACTTTATTTATACAATGATTTGAATAAAACACAATTTTGACAACACAGTTTATAAAACATAAATCCACACTCATTTATTATTCTTTGGTTTTCTTCCCTTAAGAACATCCTTAGGGATACCTTGTTATTCCCTTTTCTTTTGCGCAGGAGTGTGTTTTAAGAAGGGGTGATCAATCAATAATGCAACCTCGTTGATTAGGTCCATAATAGCCTAAATCATTATCAATCTATCAACCTCTCTTTCCATATCTCCATGTTTATCATTTATAACCTCAACAAATTGACAATTCGGTCTTAGAGTAGGGTCCCTTCCCTTACTACTATTTATAAATACTGCAATATTTTTTTGTGTGTGTGCACGTCCATATATATACATAAGATGACCTTTATTCATTAATTTTCCACGTTCCAAATGGAGATGATGTGTATACATATTCAAATTTAGACCATATGCTAACATGATATGATTATATTATGCTAGCCTTCTACATTCACCACTGTAATATGACGAACCATAATATGGCATTAATCTCCTAGTGGTTTGTTTTGAATTGTTTTTATGGTTATATCCCACATGTACATTTTCTACAATAAAGAGGCCTAGATTTGCTCCATGAATATTGAAGGGTCGTAAAATGTAGTTGTAACCCCAAAATTGAAACACCTCATACACTCTAGGTAGTTGTTGATTACTAGGCCAAGCACAATATAGTCAACGGTCAAATGTCTCTTTGTAAATTGATCACAAAACCAGGGCAAATTCATCATATCCATCACATTCATTCTTATAGGGTATGTATTCCACCTTCCCCTTGCCTTTAAGAAAATTATGCATCTTTAAACCGATTCTTGTTCTGTTACTTGTTTTCATCAATTCCTCATCTTCTGAGCTAGTATATTGTCACATATTTTTTTTAGATGTATCATCTGATAAATTATCATCACCCTCTAGGATGGAAGTTAGTGATCCAAGATACTTTAAACCAAGAACTCTTTCCTACAAGTATCCATTAAGAAAAATAATAATTATTTAAATAATATAAAACAATGTTTAAAAGGAGTATACATGTAATTTATATCAAATTGGAAAATTCCTTACCACAATTCCTATTGGATTTGAATCGATTTTAGGAGGCATACTACCAAATGGAAGCTCATAATCTATGTAATTTCTTTGTACAATCGCTCGTTTGAATTGTTTCTTTCCATGACATATAGAACATCCACAAACAATAATTTTCTCAAAGTATTCATCTTGAACAACCTCTTCTTCAGTGAAATTAGTTTTTGTGTCTGGAGGATCCATTGTCATATCCTCTTCGAACCATTGTGTTCTTTGTGATTTAACAGTTTTAGGTCCACATCCATGTACATTTTTTTTTCTTTTCTAATTGAACTCTCAGGATGTGCACTTGCTCCAATCTCCAACTAAAATCATCAACAACATACATTAATTTATTTCAATATTGGATAATACACTATAAATTTTAATAATACTATGAAAAATGATGGACGTATCACAAAATGCTTCTTAAGTAAAGTCAAAGTTTGATTTCCTGATGTCATGCGACATCCGTTGTGTCCTTATTTGATATGACATGATCTGTTGCCATGGCCTCCTGTGGCCCCTATAATACACAACATATTCAATGATGTTTAGTACACCAATTATATCATTTCAACCAATATGCTATCCAACACAAAACCTCACTTTACTCATATATTTGACATATTGATATCATGTTTGGGATTTGAAAAAAACAACAACATAGTTTATATAACTTTATCTCATCTATGTTGTAGCATTTGTAAATTCATAAACACCATCCTCCTTTGGTTGAGGTTTCTTTGTCTTCTTACCTTTATTTCATATGTAGATTTCATATATGATTCTAAGGTCACCCACTTTCCTCTCGATGATTTAGTAGGTCTACGTCATCCACATCCTCTGTCCATGGCCTCCTCTGGATCCTGTAATACACAAAAATGACATTATTCACATAACATCTATGCATCAAGAGAATTTTGTTGATATTATCTTGTTAATATTATCACTTTTCATGGTCCATGCAAGGGGCCCCATATCATCGTCACTGTTTCAAGTGACTAGAAGACTAGTAAGAGGTCATGTGTGGTGGTATGAGTAGTTATGATTATACTTGAAAACATAAAATCCTTCGATAGGTACTAACATAATTGTTTCCTCATATTACCATGCATATAGCCTCATGAGCCATGTTCCTATTGTCAAAACATCAAATTTTCATTATGTAAGTTATAGGTTAGATATCGCAACTCCCTCTAAAAAAAATTATGTTTACATTTGTAGTTTAGAGTTATTAGGGCATAGTTGAATCCATAGAATGTTTTTATTGCAAAGAATATATGTTGAAATATGTTCTATGTGATGCATGTTTAATATCCTCTAAGTAGGTCACAATGGACAGAGAGCCTTTATAAATAGAAACCCAACCATGCCAAAGCGATAAGGAATGCACAAGTGTCTTGATGTTGCATAAGCATATAGAAGGGGTTTGTATATTTATGATACTTAAGGGATAAAGTGTGATGTAAATTAGTAAAGGACCAAAGAGATAATAGAGCTTAAATAGATAAAACACAATGTGACCCATATTTGGCTCAAATATGCATATATTCCAATATAAATGGATGAGATACAATAAATATCAAGGATCGAAGAAATGACATGAACTTGTTGTTTCTCTAGATATAATGAAATTATGATAGAGATTTATAACATGAAAGATATCATTGTAAAACTTTCTTTAACAATGTACAATTTCATGATGATTTACTATGATCAGGATTATATATTTATAGTGTAAATATACCATCAATGAGATGATTTCCATGCTAACAAAAGGAATACAAAACTCGTAGTGTTTTTAGAATATGTTAGTTTTTAGGGGCCTTAATGATGATAATACAATCAACTTTAATCATTAGATCTATTGGACACGTCACCTTGGTCCACTATGAGAACCCATTGATGATGTCAAGGAATTTGGAGTTAAGTTGGCACAATAGCATACTATATGTTGATCTATTGGTGATGCCACATAGATGAATTGTTGAATAATGATCAATCACATATTTTATATTAGGTGTGGGTCATAGTTGAGATGGTCATGACAAGGAATAAAAAAAATTGTGACAAATATCATTTCAAGTACCCATTTAATCGCATTTAGAGATTATGAATATTGATTGTGAACAAGAACTAGGTCAATACATGGATCAAGAGTCCCTTTCTATAGGTATAAATGGTCTCCATTTCATTGGAAGTAGAAACTTTTTTCTTGTAGACAATGAAGGTTAATGTTGATGCACAAAATTTTAGTGTCTTATCCACCAAGCAATTTTTTTTCTCAATTGCTCATATGTGAAATACTTGGAATATGCAAGGGACTAACTTGGTTTGAAAATGTAGAATATTTATATAGCCTTGTGTATGTGTGTCAATTCATTTGATCTATGGATTGTTCAAAAGTAGCTAGTGTACTGAACTTATGATCAATGTCAATTCGAGGATCCAACGAAGTACTTGTGCTTTGCTCAAGCAAAGGAGGATTGCAAGGATATAAGAGATCAACATTTAAATTACATGATTGATTTGTTTAGGAATATAAATTTAATGATTATTAGGAATTATGTGAATGATATTCATATATGTTGTTAGTAATGGTATACTACCAAGTGGTTTTGTTGCATCACACTAGGTTCCCTAGATCTGGATGAGTGCACAACTAGCAATGAAATATCTAGCATGGAGGTAAGCTTCTAATACAATCTTAATATACTAGTTGAGTTCATACTCTAATGAGATAGTGATATATGTAATGTGCACTAAGCGACAGCCCCATCTAAGGACAATTCCATGATAATATTGTCCAAGATTTCAAAGGGATCAAGTGTGAAAATTTGCATAATGAACTAGGTTGTATCATGTTGGGGGAATATTACGTAGAACAATTGAAAACTACAATGAAGAAGAAGTTATATAGTTTTGTCACAACACTAGTGAGGTCCTCCTACATAGTAAATAGTAGTGGGGGCTTAAGAGGAATCAATTCTTAGTTCTATTCTCGTTGAAATGTAATGAAATTTCCTACTAATTGCCACTATGAACCTCAAGAAGTGCAATTAAATTTTGGAGTGTTAGTGGTGGATATTAGTTTAGTCATGATAGCTTCATAAAATACATTGGTTAGGTATTCCACATAATCCACTTACATGTGTGATTGACTAACTTATGGAAGTATGTTCTTTCAACAACAAAGAGTGATTGACTAACTTATAAAAGTATGTGGTTGAAACCAAAAAGAGATTTAGTTTTCACTTTACCTTGAAAACATAGAACAATCTACCCTTGATTGACTCAATGTTGATGCTCCAAGGTCATGATAATAGAACCCATGTTTCTCTCACAAGTAGTGTTTCCTAATGATACATCATTGTATATATTCAAAGGTGTCACATGATTAGATGTTGTTGTATGAAAATTCCCCTGCAGACAGGTGAAATCCCTCTTGGATCTTAGACCCCTATGACCAAGACATAAAAGTGATAACTTTGAACATTGAATTTCCTTTAAACATAGCTAAGCTAGTCAATAGAGAAGAGGAAGAAAGTATGAGTACCATTTTACGAAGTTTGTCCTCTCTTAGTCCAAGTTGAGCTTGATATCCAAGTCCTTTAATGAGTCCTACAATCCAATAAACATGGAAGACAAAGCATACTTTCTATTCTACCATGATTAGTTTAAATCTAGATTTATCCAAAAGACAATCTCATGCAAATGTACACAATATTGAAGGAAACACGTCAAGCACATGTATTAATGAGAAGAAAATAAGGTGCTTACAAAGTGTAGATGAAGATGTAGAAGCCTCACCATGCTCTCCTTGTCCAACCCCTTGCTCGAACGATCCACAATCAAAATGAAAATACTTTTCACTGATTATTCTCTCCATTTCACCATGAGAATGCCTCCTTATATAGTCTTTGAGAGGCATAACCACCTTATATATTCTTGGGATAAGTTGAGGATATGGATCCTTTAGTTGTGGAACTCCCCATAGATCCAGCCTTGGACTTGGGTTCAAGCCAAACTGACTCGGATATTTCTCAGTTGTCCTTAGATATAAGGGAGATTTGTCTTCAAGATTCGCTCAATAGATCGGCGCTCCCTCAAAGTGGGCCCCAAAGCATTGCAGCGCTCTCTACTAATAGGGAAAGAATCGCTATCGCTCCTTGCAAGTGGGTCGGGGAGTGTTGATCTCCAAAAATACTTTTATGATGGTAATTTCTCAAGGTAAAATTTTGTACTCTTTGCCAAGAGATATATTTTCATCTTTTAATGAACCTTAGAAGATATCTCAAGTGTTCTTATGATGTCATCCATGATGCGACATAGGCCAGACAACAGTATGATTTTGTGTCACTTGCGACACTTGTGGTAATGACAATGAGACATCATTGAAGTGAGTAATTTTGACGTGTAACAAATTCCCCCCCCAAAGTGTGAAGTCAGAAGATGAAAACCGATGACTGAAGTACTTTGTAGACTGTCAAAGCAAGGGTATGGAGTCAGAGAACCTGGTAGAAGATGCAAACAACCATCAGAAAAATTTTATGACATATTTCAAACCCAAGGCAGGCATACCTATGTTGGAGTGATAAAGGACTTTCAAGGTATGGTCGCCATAAAATACACTTCATATCCATAATCATATTGATTGAAAGGGTATAGCCACCAAAAATACAATGTGGATCTATACTTCCATGACATGAACTAATCATAGCCACTAGAATTACACAGTGTATCTACAAGATGACAAAACATAGCCATGGACCAATACAAAGTGGATCTATTTGAAAATATATATATCAATGTGCTCAAATGATATCCTTTTCCATCTTGGATAAAGTAGATATTGGAGTGAACACTCAACCCAAAGTATTCTTACCGATCCCGATGTGGTACAAATCTAACCATGTGAATGTATTTTTTTATGTCGAACACGGTAGAAACCACTTGATTACCGGTCATTGAGGAAACCGTTAACAAGTGCAAGGGAAATCACCTTTGGTGTCAATGGCTCCCAAGGTACCCTAGTACAATCCAAAGAATGTGAATAGATGATTTGAAGTCGAACATTCGTGGAATCATCCAATCAAAGGTCAATGATGTAAATCTATTGTTGAAGGCGAGGAGACGTTCCATTAAGGCATGAAGGTCCTAAGGTACTAACTGGTTTCTAAGTCTAATTCTTGGATGATGTGTTGAAGTCGACGAGAAAAGACTCGTCGAAGGAGGTCCTTGATGTATCCCCAATCAACGACACAAAACTGACATAGAGATGTAAGATGGTGAATCAAATGAGTATGGACTGACACAAGTAATGAAACTGGTAATTTGTGATGGTTGACTATCGAGGCAGATACTTCCCTTGAACATTGAGGCACAAACAACAGAAACACAACATGGACCAAAACATGATGCAGTGGATACTATGACTTTCATCAGGTGACCCAAAGGAGTAAATAAACTCAAAGGATTGGTTCAGCACAGAGGTTCAGTAGATTAAAATGTATATAAATACAATGTTTCGTGTTCATGGGCGACTGCAAGAGTGACCTATGATGTTTCCAAAAAATGGCTTGGCTTGCTTCCTTCAATTTTTTCCCCCATCCAGATAGATGAGTACCTCTTTTTATTTTTATGAGCTCAAGGAGGATAACACATGCTCGATATAACTCACCTTCGCTAAGTTCCTCTTCTTTTGTTTAACGAACCCGAAAAAGTAAGGGTTCGGTCCCATATGGGTACTTCAATGTGTAATTTTTAACGAGTCTAGAGAAGGAAAACTCGATGGTTTTTCATGTTTAGAGAGTCTGAAAATAACTTAAAGATAACTCCAAGATTGTATTTTTTCGTAATATTAGTCTCCAAAGTCCGAAAAAGAGATAAACTACTACTCGGAAGACGCCCTTTCAAAACCTTTTAAATGAGTATGAAAGGAAGCAAGATCACTCGACCATCCTTCCATGTTTAGAGAGTATAAAAAGAGATTAAAGGAGACTCCAGGGGGTTCTTTTTTTGTATAACCTTTATGAGTCCGAAAAAGTGATAAAAGTCTACTTGATTACATTATCATGTTTTTTTGAGAGAGAGAAAGAACAAAGACTAAGTTCGGAATTGGTTTCATCTTTACACAAGCTTGAAACAAAATTAAACTATGCTTGTAAATTCCCAATGTAATTTCCAAAGGTTGGGATACCCATGGATGGTTGGTAATCTGCCCCTAGATTGAAAAGCTAGCGACATAACTGCAGAATGATAATAAAAGGTTGGAGACCTACTCCCTCAAGCTTCATTTCATTCACCGACTTTGAGGTTGTCACCAATTTATGTACTAGATGGAGAAAAAGGATAAGGGTGGATGAAATGAAGGTTCAAATACGATACCTAATGAAAGACTCAACTCGACATCTATGAGATCTAGCTAAAGACTCAACTCAGTATCTATGATATCTAGTGAAAGACTTGACTTGATGGGAGAGGTGACTATTTCATTTTTTAACGAGCTTGACACATGAAAAGAACTATACTCAAGACATATGTCTCATTTTTTAATGATCTTGCCACAAAGAAGTAAAACTATGCTCCAGGTTCTAGGTTCAATTCTAAGATTTATGTTTCATTTTTTAACGAGCTTGCCATAGAGAGGAAAAATATGCTCATTGTAATGTCCCCAACCACCAATAGGCTGGGAAATTCCACCACTCTAAATAAACACTTATATAATATATATATGCATTTTAATGAAATTAAAATGCCTAACAAAATAAACACATAATCAATACTACCATACAAAATCAATGGAACCAACAATAATTTATATATGCAACAGAATACATGATAACATGCAAGCATCACAAGCATGCATAAAATGCCTAATTAAGCAAGGAAATGATACTTATCTTTTAGCTGAAGTAAGTCCACCAACTACGTGTCAACCTTCCATGAACCTCCCATCCAAAGACCACACTACTCATCATGCGCATCAGTGGGTCACCCCAGAGTTGGGACTAAGTTCCACCCAGGGAAAGGGAATCCTATACTAGACTGATGTCACATGAAACTGCACAGTGAAACTGGAAGGATTCTCTCTAGGAGACTTCTTACGCCCACTACTCATAAAATCTCATTCCCCACATGTTTGTTCCATCTCGAGAATATGCACCTTCATTGTTCCATAGTCCATCGGTTGCTCCACTTCCCCTCTCAGGGTCTTGGAAATAGGTCGGATTAGGAATTCTTAGAGCTTTGTAGCTGGTGTTGGACTCTCTTTAGGATAAAACCACTTCCCAGCAAACTCTCTCACCTAGATAGAGTTTCTCATAGGCCTGAAAACCTGCCTCTTCAACCACGGGCCTGAAAACCCGCTTCTTCATCCAATTTCAACTCAATTCCCGCAAGCTAAGGATAATAGCAACATCAACAACATTCGGTTAACTCACGGGTGACAGCATCAACAGGAAAATTTGGGCATGGACGTCCAAAAATGGCAACAGTCCCACTAAGACGCAGCATGGCTCAGGTAACACATAGGATAGCAACCCAAACAGTTAAGGCACAAACTTGGATTTGCAGTGTGGATGAACATGGGTTCATAGGACACACAGGTTGGCTTCTCCCTTCCCACTGGTTTCTCATATGTGCGAGGTTATGCAAATGGAAGATGTAGAGGCCAGCAAGTTTAGGCGAAGGATGGAAGAATGAGAAGCGAACCCCCTCCACGAATTGACTCTTAGGTTTTCAACTGCATGAGCCCAGGTCGACACCTATCTTCCTAGAGTTGCATGCTCTCCACTTAGCATACGTTCCTTTTCAAGGAACTTAGGACAACACTTGGTCAACTGTCCACCTTCTCCTTTAGGAAATAATAATGAATTAGTATCCCCTTTAGAGGTAAGCCCCCTAGCGTATCCCCTAGGCCCACACACTTAGCCTCCTCCCTTACCCAACCTTATGGAAGCTTAGTCCCCCATCACTCTTTCTTCATGGTCGGTCTGCACGTAGCGATGTTTATGTTTTATTAATGATATGCATAACTACATATACAAAAATCAGTCTCTTGGCCTTTAACACCTAGGCTCTCTAGCCTAGTAAACACATAATCCCACCAATTTATCAACACTTGGCTCACCAGCCTACAAAACATGTTTACAATTCATATATACAATTGGGCTTGTCCTTGGGGATATTACACTCATGACCTCTGCTTAATCAAGGCTTCCAAGAGTATAATTCTCTAGAAGAAAACCATGTCAAGGGACAAAAATCGGTCATGGCTTCCAAGAGATATTCACTGGATAGAAGAACAATGCTCTGGAAGGAACACATGTTGAGGGCCACAGCATGGGCAAGGAGATCATTTTCTACTAGCCCTATCGAAGATATCACCATGTCAACTACTAGATCTAAGTCATAATAGGTTGAGCTTATAGTGATAGGCTCATCTTCATCGACAGCTGAAGGCATGGGAGATAATGCCACATAATTGACTTGTGGTGGGGGTGATATCGTTTGCATATAAGAACCATTTAGGGAGGTCATTGGGTTGGTAATCAAGTTAGGACCAACGAATGAAAGTTGATCAATAGCCACAATTCTTCCATCGTGAGAGAAATATATCAAACGAAAAAGAGTGTAAACAATAGCTTTCATCGCATAGACATAATCTCTCCCAAGGATTAAATTGAAATCCAAGGGTCCTGGACTACCATAACATCAATAAAGACAGTTTTCCCTCCCAAAGTTATGGGAAACTAGGGAAGGACTCCTAAAGGGTGATTGGTTCTTCTGTTAAAAGATAATAGATTCTCTGTAACTGGTATAACCTTAGGATAACCAAAATATTACCAAGAAATAGAGGATAAAATACTAATGGACGCACCTTCATCTATCAGTGTCTGAGGAATGTCCCCACCACAAACATGTAATGTAATATTTAAAGGAATGTGAGAGGGAAGACGAGGTCCAGTTAGCACACCCCAATAAAAAAGGATGGCCTCATTACTTGGAGGGGGTTTCGTGGGAGAAGGAGGAATGCCCCCCAACATGGTAGATTTTTTATCGATGAGAAAAACATGGCTAGTATCGGGTTTACTGTCTAGAGGGAGAGTTGGATTGAACAATGATGGGATCAGATCGACCACTTGGGTTTTATTCTCCAAGGGGAGAATGGGTTCAACGGATGGAAACATATCGACCACTTGGATTTCACTCTCCAAAGGATGAGTGGGATCGAGCGATGGAGGAACCAGATCGATCTCTTTGGCACTCTTCAGAGGAGGAGTGGGATCGATCAATGGAACTGGATCGACCACTTTAGGTTCACTCTTTAGATGAAGAGTGGGGTTGAGTGATGACATAACTATATCAGCTACTTTGGTTAGTGGTTCAACCGAGAATGAAACCATATTGACCACTTCATCAACCAGACTGACTAGGGATGCGACGACATTGACCATTCCATCAACTAACGATGGGTTGGGATAAATCTTACGATAACCAGTTGGAAGTTGAATCTTTTTCAAAAGAGAATAAGCCTCTTCCATACAAGGACAAAGGTGAGAGTAATGATCACCTTCGCATAACATGCAAGGAAATTTGACAGTTCTCTTCTTCTTACCAACCTTAACATCACTAATTGACGGGGAATCACCAACATGTCCAGTAGGGGTTGATGATGTGGAAGACCACATTTCTAAGACCTTGGGAAGACCATGGAAATCCCTTAGAAAGTGGTCACCCTTACAAACATTGGAAGGGAATTTGGGTTTCAGATTCCTCATTGTAGTCTTATCGACCTCATCAACACTCCCATTATGATTAACAGTATATGGTTGCTTGGATCCAACATATGATGTAGTTGGAGGCTTGGTCCCTTTCTAGTTCTTCTTCTTCATCTCTTTTTGTTTCTTCTTCTTTTTGTCAACCTGGCTACTCATTTTAGAGCTTTCACTAGGATAAGAAGGATAAAAGAAAGGAGACCTGACGGTTGAAGAAGGAAAAAGGTTGACATGAGTTTGATGTGTGGGTGGTGTGCTTACATCTGAATCACTTTATGCATTTGATATTACCGAAGTGGAAAACAATTGTACCAGTAACCCAATTGTGAGACCTGTAAGGCTCAAAGTAGTGATGTAAGGAGGACCAACATTTTCGTAAGAAGGAAAAATAAAAGGTTCCCCTAGATCAGGGGTTTCTCCATTGGTAGTTCCATGACATTACACCATTAAAAAAATATCCAACCAAGAGTCTACTAGGGAAAATAAACAACACACACTAAATATCTAGGAAGCAATCAAACAAACAAAACCTTCTCACAATGAACGCACTAGTTGGTGATGAAATCCAACCTCACGGGAACAATGTAAGAAGGGGATGATATAGAGAGGGTGGGAAATTTACGTTGACGACCTGCTTAACGGACTTACACCCTGGTGCAAGCTCTCACACATAATCATGGGTATACCCTCCAAGGAGCCCGAGTGCATTTGCTTAATGTCAATTCTAGGTACCGTGAAGACTTTCCCCTCCACAGTCACCTCGTTTAAAGTCCCTAAAGATATAGGCTGCTAAGGTTACCAATTATGACAATGATGCATGGGGAAGTAATCGATAATCCGATCCATGTGCAAGGGAAGTGTATCTAAGACTGAAATCGACCCGATAAGGTCCCCACATGATTTTTTTCTCAAGTGACCCCCAATAATATGCGCAATCTCTACACCAAGACCAACAAAGTAGGTTGTGTAGCTCTGTCGACCCTAATGCGACCTCATGATTGACCCTTGTGTTAGAAGGGCTTCCCAGGACAAAATGTAGTAAATGGATTGCACTTCTCCCTAACTCAAGATTCTATGTTTGTTTACATCTTTGGAAAGTTATCTTTCACACCTATTCCAAATCTCTACACCCTAATATAATGTAGGTTTTCTACTAGAAAATATAAAAATTTCTAATAAATTTTAGTTTAACGCTTGATTTTTAAAGATGTTGTTTACTCAAGAGGAAAATTGCATGGACTAAATGATGTTTTGACCGACTCTAAACAATGCAAAGAAATGAGAATGCAAATATTTCACTTCGATGAAATCTATATTATGAGAAGGAGAAAACGTTTACCATTCTCAGATGCACAATGTCCCAAAATTTTATGAAAACTCATTAATATGAATATCCTCAATAAATGATCCAAAGAGACTGTACACCAATACACGATTCTTGGCCCCTCAAAAAACCATGCAATTTAGCTACTTCAAATGCAATCTAGTTTCACTACCCAAAAGAAAGAATGCAACTATCTTCTTTGTTTGATTCTAATGTATAAATAAATTATATGGAAAATCTTCAATGCTCCACAACTTTCAATCAAAAGAAAGAGTCATATGCAAATGCAAAAGACACAAAGCGACAAAGGTTTCAAACAAAACATGCACTCAAAGCAATGAGAACTGAAATAAAACAAGTAGAGACTTGTTCTAACAAGAACTCAATCATGTATTCAACAAATGACAAACATTCAATGAGTATAAGAAAATTCAGAGAAGAATCCAAGAAAAGACAGTGAGAAGGAGAAAATACCCAAATTGTCCCGACAAAACAAGCAGCTAGAAAGGGAAATTACACATTTTTGAAAAACATTCAAGCCCAAATAAAGACAATAGGAAGGGATAAGAATAAAATATCAACCCAAAAAAATTCACAAACTAAAGTGCAAACCCTGAAAAGGACCTCTAAAAAACAGGCTGCAAAAATCTGATGAGAAAAAGGAAAAAAACCTCAAAAAAGGAGATCAACACTCCCTAAATCAAGGGCACAAAGCGCTACAATGCTCTGTAAAGAACTGAAGGGGAGCGCTGATTATATATCAGTGCTCTGATATGGCCTACAGGGGGGATTTGATCTTCCAAGAACCTAAAAAACAGAGCCAAAAAATGCAGAAAAACTCACCCAGAATTCACGGAAATTGTTGAAATTGCTAGTGAAGATGGGAGAAAGGTAATGGATCATGAAAGAATAGTAAAAATGATCTAAAAGGTGGGAAAAGGACAGGGACAATCCAGGGAAATACAAATCATTTTTTTTCCTCAGTGGATTCACCAATTTCTGTTGTAGGAAAATTCCCCTACGGACAGATGAATTCCCTCTTGGGTCTTAGACCCTTATGACCAAGACAGAAAAGTGATAACTTTGAACATTGACTTTCCTTTAAACATAGCTAATATAGTCAATAGATAAGAGGAAGAAAGTATGAGTACCTTTTTATGAAGTTTTTCCTCACTCATTCCAAGTTGATCTTGATCTCCAAGTTCTTTAACGAGTCTTGCAATCGAATAAACAACGAAGACAACGCATACTTTCTATTCTACCATGATTAGTTTAAAGCTAGATTTATCCAAAAGACAAGATCATGAAAATTTACACAATATTAAAGGAAACAGGCCAAGCACATGTATTAATGAGAAAAAAATAAGGTTCTTACAAAGTGTAGATGAAGATTTAGAAGCCTCACCATGCTCTCCTTGTCCAACCCCTTTCTCGAACAATCCACAATCAAAATGAAAATACTTTTCATTGATTATTCTATCCCTTTAACCATGAGAATTCCTCCTTATATAGGCTTTGAGAGGCATAACCACCTTATATATTCTTGGGATAATTTGAGGATATGGCTCCATTAGTTGTGGAACTCCCCTTAGATCCAGTCTTGGACTTGGATTCGAGCCAAACTGACTCGGATATTTCTCAATTTTCCTTAGAGATAAGGGGGATTTGTACCCAAGATTTTCTCAGCAAATCGATGCTCCCTCAAAGTGGGCCACAAAGCATTGCAACGCTCTCTACTAAGAGGGAAAGAAGTGATAGCGCTCCTTGCAAGTGGGCAGGGGAGCGTTGATACCCAAAAATACTTTTATGATGGTAATTTATCAAGGTAAAAGTTTGTACTCTTTTCCAAGAGATATATTTTCATCTTTTAACAAACCTTAGATAATATCTCAAGTGTTCTTATGATGTCATCCCCAATGTGACATAGGCCAGACGATAGTATGATTTTGTGACACTTGCGATAATGACAATGAGACATCATCGAAGTGAGTAATTTTGACGTGTAGCATATGTTACCTCATGTTTTCCAAGGATAGAAATATACATTCCTTGGTGATGTAGTTCTCCTTCTCGATTTGGATCCAAATAATTTTGTAAGGATGTGGGTGAGCTTGGGTTTTGATCTTCTGTCATTATGTAGTGGCCATGAGAATCAAAATTCTGTAATTATAGTTATGAAAAATAACATGGAGAGGTTGTTAATGAACCCCCATTTGACTGTGGAATTGATGTTCTCTTTCTTACTCCAGCTAAATTGTTCTTATTGAGGGAGATGAGTCTATGTGCATTATGAGAAGAATGGTGTTGGAAAATTCAAGTGCATAGGTTCCAATCTTCTTATTTTTATCTTAGTTTTATTGTTTTGCGAGTTTCACCAAAATATATTTACAAACTCATCAATGTGTATTATGATGTTTAAATGTATTACAAGTGTGGCACAACTTTATATTTCTTATTTCTTTCTTAGGGTTGACCTTTGTTTCCTTCTTTTGTAGGTGTTGAGGAATTATCAAATTTAGCAATTTTGTCCAAAGTGTGAAAAGTTTATTTCTTCTTTGAATTTGTTCCATTATTTGGAGTATTGCACTCTTAGTCCAATTAGTCATCAAAAGAGTTGGGGTGTTTCTTGGATTTGTTCTTATTCTTAATCCTTCTCACAAATATTTAGGTATATTCATGTGTATGAATGATTAGGAACTCCATATTTTTTCAAGTGGTGTATTTTTGTAGTCTTCTCTAGTACTTGAGAACAATATTTATGTACTCTTCCTTGATGAATGAATGAGCTACAAGAGCATTGAGCTCATATGTGTATTCATCAACTAACTGATCACAATGTTGGTGTAGTTATTTTGACTTCATGTATTGGTCACATTTGTGTCATAAAGGATAATAATTGTCACGCATCACCTTCATGAATTCATCCCATGTAGTGATGGGTTCACCATGTACCTCACACTACTAGTTATCATCTTTTCCCTAAGTTTGGGAGTGAGTGACATTTTTGTGGTTGTGAGCTTTATTTTCTTAGTGTCATTGAGGTCTTTTGCATCAACCAAATTTGTAGGGCGATGAACCCTTAATGCAATGATATGATATAAATTTTCCTTTGAACACCTTGATTTTGTGGTCAACCTTGACCTTTAAGGGGTTACATCCATCAAAATACTATGATCCATGGTTGAATGAAGTAGGTAAGACTTGGAGAACTAGTATCTTGTACAAGAATGCAAGTTGGGTCCATAATTATTCATATTTATTTTGGAGATACTTCTCAATCATTCTCTACATAACACTTACTTTGGGTGTCACGGAGCCAACATAATCATCTCTTGCTATCTATAGGCGCTAAATTAGGTGAATTTTTTTTTCCATTTAACACCCAAAAATGATTACATTTGTTTCCAATAGTCAGCGCTAATGGTGCCCAATTCATTGTCGACTATTCAAGCAAAATGAAAAAAATAAAAAACAAGTCTATGCAATGAATGTAAAGAATTCACCATTTTTCCATTCTCATACTCACAATCGAAAATCGAGGGAGCCTGGAATTTCTACGTGGAGTTGGAGCAGAACACAGAAATTCCTTGAGGCTATGAAAGAAAATAACTAATTGATTGGATCCATTTTGATGGTGGGAAGATATATTGACGCACTTCTCCTCCCCTGTTGTGGATTTCACTAAAAAAAAATTGATTTATGGGTGTGATTCGGCCTCTAGCAATGAAATCAATTTTTGCATGTCATTCACCCCCTACCAGAGATGAAAATAAAACCTGTGCCCATCCATTTTAAACTATTGTGTTTATAAAAATTAGAGGAAAGGGAGAAAAACGTACAGAGCAAAGAGAAGGGATTTTCCACATTATGGAGGAAAGAAATTCGCCCTTGGATGCCAAAAAATGTCAAGCAACAGAGGGAAATGAGCAAATGGATCTAATTCTTTCCAGATTGAGGTATTTCATACTTAATGTATATATTTGTACATGTTTCCATTGCTTGTTTGAATTGTGTTTTTAAATTTTTTATTTCAAAATTATAAAAGAAGAAATTTCCTCTATATATAGAGTTTATTTTTTTATTTTTAAATTTAAAATAAGAAATTTATTGTACATATATATGGACATGAAAGTGAGAAACTGAAAGAGTAAATAGATTTTATATTGGGGGTAGAAGAAGTGAAGAAACTATAGGTATGGACTTGTCCATGCTTTCCAAATACGTGGAAGAACGATCTAATAAAGGCACTGAAACAGTCCAACCAAAGCAACCCTATCAAAGGGAATCGATTGATTCCCCATCAACTCTTGGATCGTGCAAAAGATCAAGGAGAAAATAAATCACAATAACCTCTAAGAATGTGGAACATGGATCAGAGACGTCTAATGTCCCAGCCACTCCTAAGACACATGTTTCTTCCACCACCAGTACATGTTATGCATCTTGCATTGGTACATATGAAACCAAGGTAGAATATGATGTTGTCTTTGGGAATATCATAATGACAGATGTCAGGAAAGTGTTCATGTGTAGGTTGAAGGAATCATTCCTTCAACACTTCAAAGAGAATCTACATATTCCATTATAGAACATACCCATGCACCTTCAAAAATCAATCATCCATTACTTGAAGACTCAATTTGGGACAGGTTGGTCAGTAAAGAAGATAAAAAAACAAATGACTCAAAATTGCAAGAGATTATGTTGCAACCAAACGAAAAATATAAAAGAAATTCCTTCCGAGCTAAGGAACAAAATAAGTCCAATCGATGTAAGTGTGAAAGTATGGAAAGATCTTGTGAAAGCATATGATAGAGTGGGTGCACGAAGGAGGTCCAGTGAGGAGAGCACATAGGTATTTGAATTTGGTCATAAGATTATTTCCAGTTCATTACACGCTCTTTATATTTTACTAGTGCATAGTTAAATTGAATTAGTGTATGTTTCAAAACAAGGCCTCGAAGGCCAGGCTTGCCAAATTTTGTGCCACACATCACAGTGGACAAACAGGTTTAGAAGCCTTAATATGAAAATTTGTAAGTATATTTAATATCTGAAATGATATTTTTTTTTTAATTTTGTACAAAAAGTAAATGATTGGATATTAATTACTTTAACTAGTCCATTTTCCATGTTTTGACAGGAGCAACAATATGGCCATTATCCATCACAATTAGAATTCGATATGATACAAGGCAATAAGTGGTCTGATTTTGTTATCTGGATGGAGAATATGGTATCGTTAGTTTACTTTCAATAACTTTGTTGGATATTGTTATGTTAATATGTCAATTTTTATTTCTTGTGTTGAGTTGTTTATTTATGTGTAGCTTGAGTTCTTTTGTGCTCCCATCGTTCATATCACCCTTATAAATCAACAACATTTAACTATGATCAAGTCCTTATAAATCAATATCCAATCATGGCTTTATCAAGTGCTTTTCCAAAAAACCTAGGCCAAAGGAGAGATGCAACACCATGTAATACATAACCCATAGACAACAAACCAGATCTTTGTTGTAGCTTGAAAAAGCATAGCGAGTACCTCTAGAGTTAAAGGAAAGAGTATAGTGAGCCACCAATGACAAGACACAAGTATAGCGAGCCTCCAAGAAAAAGACACAAGTCATAGCGAGCCTCCAAGGACAAGACACAAGCCATAGAAAACCTCCAAGAACAAGACATAAGTCATAGTGAGCCTCCAAGGACAAGACACATGTCATAGAGAGTCTCCAATGATTATGACAAAGACATAACAAACCTTAGAAGGAGAAAGAACAGTTGTAGAGAAATTCCCCAGACAACTTCAAAGAAAAACCAAGTGCGCAAGAGAAAGAGAAATATGTCACAATCACTAAAGGAGATCATATATATATAGACGTCCAACATGGCTCATACACAACTTTACATTATGGTCGACTTGCAGTTCACATAACCAACATCTAGCTTGGGATTTTCTTCACAACTTTATAACTTTTACTTTACTTCTTACATCATGGTAAAGGTTTTCCTTGGCCAACACTTCAAGGAATCACGCCCACTCCACAATTAGGATTATCCCATCATTACTTAGGTGTTATACCATCACTCCGATCTAGGAGGAACACCTTATCATTGTCTAGGTGTTATAGCATCACTCCAATCAAGGAAGACCACCTTATCATCATCTATGGTGTTATAACATCACTCCAATCCGAGAGGACCACCATATAACTATCTATGTGTTATAACATCACACCAATCTGGAGGACCACCTATCGCCAACTCCACTCTAGAGGACCATGGTGTTATAACATCACTCCATCCATAGGACCACCATATCATTATCTAAGTGTTATAACACCACTCCAATAAAGGAGGACCACCTATCGTCAACTCCAGTCATGAGGACCATGATGTTATAACATCACTACATCCAGAGGACCACCATATCATCATCTAGGTGTTATAACATCACTCCAATCTAGGAGGAAAACATATCGTCAACTCCAGTCAGGAGGACCATGGTTTCATAACATCGCTCCATATGGAGAACCACCATATCATCATTTGGGTTTTATAACATCACTCCAATATAGGATGACCATCCTATGGCTACTCAAATGACCTCATCACATGCATGTTAGCCAACCTACTCGATGGTGTTATAACATCACTCCATCCTGAGGACCACCATATCATCATCTCAATGTTATAACATCACTCCAATCGAGGATGGTCATCTTATGGCTACTCCATTGGCCTCATCACATGCACGTTAGCCAACCTACTAGAGTTGTGGTATGTGTGCACTCATATCATCTTGGACATGTATTGCACATTGATGGGTAGTTAATCCCTCAAGAAATCACTCTGAGTCGTAGCTCAGATCATGGTCTAACCTTTAAAAATGTGAGTGTGTCTCAATAAAACTCATCTTAGTATGCTGAGATTTCCACAGTAAGGATATCTCCATCAGTCTGTCAACTTGCCCAATCTCAGGGACAGTCACAACATTCCTCCCCAATGTCAGTCACACATAGCTTATCTAGCTTGTAGTGAAATCTACTTTGGAGAGTCTAGTTATCCTTGTTGTTACCTTTTTCTTCATGAACTTGTCCTTTTAGCTCTTGAAATGTATCATTGAATTCCTCATCTTTTTTTTTTCCTCTTTGTATTTATCATGAAAGGATTTGTGTGTGTTGGCGCAATGTTAGCAGCCAAATATTCATATTGTTTCATCGATTTTTGAAACACAAAAATGGCAAAGGAAATTTTTATTAGCTTCCTAATTTTTTCTACGAAGAGTTTGATTATGGTTTTTGAGTAATTGCTTGATTGATGATTTTTGTTTGGAGTTTTATTTGATCGATAAACATCTTGTTTACCCATTTCAATTTCATGAATTTCAAGCATGAAATTGAAATCTTCTTGTAAAACGCATTAAATAAATTCTAAAGGATTCTCTCATTGTAAAACCAAATGAGCCTTTGAAACACCTAAAATCAAAAAATGTTTAAGCTTGATGAGTGTATGGTTATGTAAAAAAAATTATAGCATAAGAATAGAACCCAATCACAATTGATTTATGTTATGCTTTAATCAATTTTCAAAGTATTAGTTATTACTTTACCTTTGGCGATTTTGGTTCTAAATTTATGACATTACTTTATGACTCAAATACTGCCTTGAACTATTATGTCATGGTCTAATCAAAGTATTAACTGGATAGTGACCTTGCTCTGAAACCATTACCTCTATGTCCTATTCACCAAATATCGCATTCATTTCATTGTTTGGAAGGTGCTTTCTAACCATGGATTAGGTTCTTAGTAGGAGAGGTGGTTTTTGAGTGCTTTTGTCCTCTGGTTCAAGGGTTTAATCAACAGTTAGGGTGGAATTTGTGGTAGCATCCTCCCGAGATATTAGTTTTTGGGTCACCTTTGACAATGCCAACTATACCATTTGTTTTGGATTGGCTCAGACGTAGACTCCTCCATTTTGCATCTTCTGGTATATCGTGTGCAATCTTATGGCTCCTGTAGCTAGGGTGGAGCCGAATGGCTCACAAGCTCTATTTTCTCATGAAAATGTTGTTTATGTCCTCGCCCTTTTCGGTTGGGTTAAATTTGTACAGTCATTTGAGGGTTTTAATATGGAAGTCGCACATGATTTTTCCAATACTTTTGATGGTGCAAAATCCAAAGTAGATGACCTTCAGCTACAAGTAAATGAACAATCCATAGCAAAGGCCATGAGTCTATCGTAGGAAGGGGACCGTTGGTTCAAAAAACTAAAGATAGAAGGTATCCCATAGAATTTACTAATGGTATCCAGGAAATCGCGTTATAACATTAAAGGTACGCCCATCCAATTGTTCAAAACTCATTGGCATGGCTTGTTGTTGATAATTAAATAGTTTGTCACTTGTGAGGGATGGTATGGGCTGGTGTTTTTATTTCATGTGCACCTATTGATGGTCTTCCTGGGTTTTAAGTTGAACTTGCCATTTTATTTTCTTAGAAGTCTCCAGAATATGTCCAGGTTCTACCAAAGACAAAACCCCAACTCTAAATCTAGTCTATTCCACCATGGTTTAATTTGGGTTATTGTTAATGCCCAGTTGCTAAATATAGAAGATAGTTGGCAAAGTTTTCTTGTTAGGAATGGTTTTGTCTCAGTTCCATATGAACATGTCCATAGTTTACTCTATGTGTTGATGAGCATACAGGACCAAGCATATCGTCCTACTCTCTGCAAAGTTTTCGAGTTGAAATACAAGTCTCAAAAGACCTTGTATTACCTCTCAATACCCCTTTTGATTTTCGTCCAATAGTTGAGGTCACTTGCAAGAAGAGTGAATTTGTTCCAAAGAATTCCTTGGAGGAAGTTCTGAGTCATGTAAGGGATAAGGCACCTGTCATCCCTAATCCTGTACAAAACTCGATTAATGAAGAAAAAATTAAAATCAAAAGACAGAGTAAGGAAAACACATAGAGGGTTAATGATTTAGATTTTAGAAATAAAAGGAATGGAAGACTTATGTCAAGGATGACCAGGAATAGACATCAGATCTGTGATAAACTTTTTCCCACAATTGTCCTTGAGGATACGATCTTTATTAAAGAAACCGGTTTTGATGCCACTAGAATGGATTCTCTCCAATATGATTTTGTTTCTAACTTGCCTCCATTTCTAAAGGATCAAGAGGGGATTTTAGGAATCTAGTATGATTTGAAGAGGGTTATGACGCAATATAAACGATTAAACTCAGATCATACTCAACCACTACTGAATTTGGAATAGGTATACTGTGAGGATTGTTTTAATTAGATCCGGAGGTATTACCAGGATATTCCTTACTTGCAAGCTCATCCAAATCAGGTTATGGATCGTAACTTGGTATTGGAGAGAAAAAACGATGATCTGAGAGTCAGCGTCCAAAAGCATTCCCTTAGGGCTAGAAAAAGGTTCAAGAAATCAAGGGATATTGTTATAAAAAATTATTCCAACTTCAACGCTATTATGAATTCAAAATTATCTCATGCCTCTTTTTCAAATGTTTAAAGGGTAAACAATTTTCTTAGAATTAACATTTGGTTTGTTTTTTTATAACTGGAATTGTTTTATTTTGTTTTATTATACTAGCTACATAATCATAGATTTTGTAGCTTGTCTTTAATTAGTTTATTAGGTTTTTTTTTTCTAAATTAAAATTTTGCTTTTATTCTCAGGTGTGAAGGGGTTCAATTTGCAAAGTTTGATGGGATAAGTAAATTGTTGGAGATGCTCCAAATTTGCAAGTTTATCTTTAAAAACAGTTTCAAAAATATTTTGATTATGTCACTATTTTGAATGGTTTTTACAATAGACCTATTTTTTGGTTATTTTTTAGTAAAGACTATTAAAATGGATGTGTCTCTATATTGTAAGATATGAGAAACAAATCATGAACTTAGTTTAAATATTGGTTCTTTCCCAGAGACAAGGGGCAATTCTTTTGGGACCTGATAATGGACTTATCCTTTTAAGAAATATATGAAATATAGTTTTCTTTTTGGCTTTAGTCCTGATGTAAACTGTGTAATGTGATTATTGTCTTTCATATATTTTATGGGCATGAAAACATATGTTTTGAATTATCTTTAATATGGTCAACACTTATGCGTTCATGTTGTGTTTATTTCTTACGAAGTCCATTATTTATTGGTTATCATAATATCTGTGGCTAATCATATATCTGTACATTTTGAGTTCACATCGAGTGTTAGATTTTGATTATATCATTTGTTGGAGATTGGAGTTAATGGCATCTCCGGTTTTTGAATAATTTAAAGTTACATGAGAAAAATACATTTTCCTTTCTGTTTATTATAGATTGCTTTCGACATATAAAATTGCTTGAGTTATTTCAAGAAATATCATTCTTTGCTTCTCGGAATAGATCTATGCTTGGCAACAGGTTAAGAGGAGTTTACATTACACAGAAAGACAAAATAGCTTAGAGATTTTTCTTTACAACTGATCAACATTAGGTTAGTTAATTTTCCTTTTATTTGATTTATTTATTTTATGAATGAATAACAATTAAATAATTCAAAATTTAATTATTTTTTCATTAAAGTTATATCATTTCAAATCTTATTCATTCATTTTGTTGTCTGCTACTTATAGTAATAGAATAATTTCCTCAGCCTTGTATTTTATTCAAATTTTGTTTCACTATTTAAACTTTCATTTTCACAAGGCTTTATGCAAACCCTACATCTATACATACCAATTGTATATAATAAAACTATATATATATATATATATATATATATATATTGATAGATAGGATTATTGGTTAAACGTACTAAATAAGGTTAGATAGATAAATAGATTTTACATTTCTTAGTCACTTTAGTATTTTCATTGGCTAATGGAGCCATAAAACCCATCAGGGTAGGTTTTTCTAAATGTCTTGGGTTAACTAGACAACTACAGACTAGATTTTCCCTTTCGGTTGACGGTGTGTCATAAACGCACATCAACACACAATTATATGTATAATATATAACCAATCATAAATTAATCAACCGGGATTCATAATCAGTAGAGTTGCTACACTATATGTGTTGGAAACAGTTAATCTAATCTATCATCACTTAGTATAGTGGAGCCTACATCCCTGTCAAACATAAAATATGTTTTTCCCAAGCATTAATCACAATCTTTGATCCGGACAAACACAATAATCACTAATCACTAAAGATGGTTTAGATCCAGAAAAAAACACCATTCTTGGTTGAGTAGATATTCATCCCTTCAAAATAGTTGACACGTCATTTACTTTAGTTAATATGTCTTCGTCCTTTCAGTGCGTGGGGAAATTTTCATCCTTATGAAGCATTGACATTCTAAAATGTAATTTAATTCCTAAAAAAAAAACAAACATAGTCACATTGTTTAGTTTTATATCTATGTGACACCATTTATTGCCTATATAGAATGTACACCAAGTGTTTTTAAGAATCCATAAACAATAGCTAAGGTAACTAGGTTCATATGCAACCTAGGTAGATGTGTCACATATGTGCTATAATAATGCCCTACCGTATAGTAGTGATGCTCTATTTTTCTTCTTGCTTTTCATTGTTGGGATTCACAACTACCGCATGCAATGAGTAATATGATGATATCTCATTGGAAGCTATATCTAGGTGGTATAGTCTTGATACATGATCTTGTTTTCCTTCATCCCATAGCCTTTCCATATATTGGTTTATCATGTTTGCCTCTTTTAGTATTAATAAGTCACCCTGGGTAGAAATATTGTAGCATATTGATTGTGTCTTTGTTGAATTCCTAAAATTGGCTCATATGAGATTTGAAAAGAATATGCCCTCTTTATATTTTCTTGACGGAAATCAAAGTTGGGAATGGTGAATTTTGTAATCATCCCTTTAATAGAATATTTTTTGTCCTGAAATCCAATCCATAATACATTAATAGTGGTAGGATAACATGTCAAACATTGGTTGGTAGGGGAGTTCTTTGTCAAATCTTGGTTGGTAGGAGAATTCGTTAGCATGTGACTAGTAGTAGAATATAACATATCTTGGTTAACTGGACAATTTATCGAATATTGGTTGGTAGTAGAATTTGTTAGCATGTGACTAGTAGTAGAATATAACATATCTTGGTTAACTGGACAATCTATCAAATCTTGGTTTGTGAGATAGTCTCTGGATAATCCATACATGGAGTTGAATTTATAAGTAAGAATTAAATTTTAAATGAAGCAAAATATATATATATAACTTTCTCTTAGACTTCCAAGTTTAAATTCAATATTGTATTAAATTTGACAAGTCAAACAATATATCCAACAATATATCCAACACTGGGATTAATTTTTTTGTTATTTAACCCACCCTTAGTTCATTTGTAATGCATACAGATTTGGAATATTATGTTATGGAGCCCATGTACTTTTATCATAAGAATTAATTCCATTTGTATCAAAGTGTCAAGTTTATTTCTATGATATATGCTAATTATAGTCTAGTAGTGAGAAATATGGATCAATTCATAAAGAAATGAGTGTCTTACTTGGAGTAGGTTCATAATGAAAGTAGCCATGGAATTTATACTATATATTTGTTCCAAAGAATAAATAACTCTTGCTACGTAATATAGAAGAAAATGTATAATGGTAACCATATCATCATTTTGCAGGAAAGTGATATAAGTTTAGACTTCACAGTTTGAAAACAATTCTAAAACATTCTTAGTGTGCATATAGTTGTATTAGTTATTGCTTCCACTTGTTTCACTTGTCACCATACTATACAAACCAAACCAATCCCTAATGAGAGAATTGTGAGATGTATTTCTAAACAAACTTGAAAATTTTGATTTTATTCTTTTTCATTGACAAAAAAAAATAGATCTAACAACAAGGAGTTGATATTTCTGCCACAAAAAATAAGTAATGGAACCTCTGCCATGGTTCTTTTCATTCTTCTCTATTTATTTTCAATCTTCCTTCTCCGAGTCCTCATCCATATCTTTTGTAGGTGTGGTATGTAGTAGGAGAGGAGGATTAAATTTTAGCCCAATCCATTTGAACTTGATCTTCCTCAAAGACTCCTTACACACAACTTGTAAATTATGAGGAAAGTGAGGCTCTATCATTTGAATATAAAGAGGAATACCACCCCATATAGATTTCCATGATGGGAGTGCACCTTCCCTTAAAATTTTGACTGTATCTTTAAAATGGGCAATTGTCCCTCTCTGTTTTTCCTCTAAAATGGGCATCAGCTCGATGTATGATGTCAATGTTATGTGGCTATTGATGAGTTCCTTTTTTCTTATGGCCTCATATATAATCCATAGGTGACTACTCATATCTTCTTCCATTTACTTATAGAACCCAACAACCCTTAATTCTTCACGGTCCTCTTCTTCCACCTATACTCTTTTTATGTCAATGTTGAAGGATCCCTTGCCTTATTTTTTCCCTAGTTTTTGTCAATGGCTCCCCGTTTGGGCATCATTTTCCTTTATTTCCTTTTAATATTATGAACTTGTGGAATGTTCCTTGCAATTTATGGAGTTTGGAAATACTATCCCTTGTTTTGTGGCTCTTGATAACAAACATAGTTTGCCTAGCAGGGTTTTTCCCCTTCCGTTTAATTTATTTATATTTTCATACTATTTAGATAAGTTGGATTCTCATCCAACATTCATAGGGCCTTATCTCCATTGGAAATTCTCTAACATAGGTGCATTTCACTAATATATGGGTGATAATTTCTTCATCCATCTTACAAAGTAAACACATGCCAAAACCTTGATTATTTCTCCTTTGCAAATGATCTCAAAGAAGTACCTTGTCTCTCAACACCAGCCACATATAAACATGTGTTTTCATAGGAGCTCTAATATTCCAAAGGAGATTCCACCACCATGATTTTTTCTTGTTTTTCATTACATAACATAGTTTTTTACCCTATATTTGCAATCTATTATCTTAGAATATGATTCTTGGACCAAACCAAACTATATTCATCATCCTTAATCCGTACATGAATATGAGATAAAGTTCCACATAACATTTCCATTGTGCTACATTCTCTCTTGTAAATCCCATTAATATTTATAATATCTACCTTTGATTCCATATGTTTATAACATTTCCATTCCTTTCCTTTGCTTTCCATTCCTTTCCTTCACTTTCCATGTATTGCCTTGCCTTCACTTGCCATTCATTTCCTTATCTTTCCTTCACGTGTCTTTCCTTGTCTTGCCTTACCATGTGTTTCCTTGTCTTTCCTTCACTTTCCTTGCCATGCCTTTACATGGTATGCCTTCACTTTCCTTGCTAACATAGTTATATTGAGTTATAATTATATCTCAAAACTTTTTTATACTAATCTACATAGTGGTGCGCCCTTCATCTCCTTTATATAATAGGAATACTTAGGGTTACAATGTACCTAAATTCATGCAAGGAAGATTTCCATCTAGAAAGGTCAAACCCTAACCCTAATCACCTTAAGTAGTGTGCATTCCTACATGGGTAGATGTATGAGGAATGGTGCACGCCCAACTGGAGAAGATTGCAACATGTGAATCCATGCACCTCCTAGAGACCTACGCCCTCCTCCTAGAATATACAATCCACATGTAGTGAACCCTAGTAGCCTGGGGATCTATCCCCTCATATAAAAATAGAACATGCATGCACAAATAGAAGCAAAATTGAATATAACTCAACTCCTAAGGATGGCACATGCATGCCTACAACATGAATGAGAAGAACAAGTGAGATAGGATGGTACATGTATGCTTACAACTTTACTTTCCATGTGTTTCCTTGCCATGTTGTGCCATGTCGTGCCATGTTGTACCATGTCTTGTCATGCCATGTCATTCATTTCCTTGTCATGCCATGCCTTACCTTGTCATTCCATGTCATTTCCTTGCCTTGTCATTAAATTCCTTCTTATCACGCCATGACATGCCTTGTCATGCCTTTTCATGCCATGCCATGACTTTCCATGACTTCACTTTCCTTTCCATGCCTTACATTGCCTTGCCTTACCATGCCTTGCATTTCCTTTCCCTGTCATGCCTTTCCTTTCCTTTCCTTTCCTTCACTTGCCTTATCATGCCTTTCCTTTCCATGTCTTGTGATGCCTCATCTTTCCATGTCTTTCCATGTCATTCCTTCACTTACCTTTCCTTTCCATGCCTTGACATTCCTTTCCTTTCCATGCCCTTCCATGCCTTTCCTTGACATACCTTGTAATTCCTTGGCTTCACTTTCCATGCCTTCCCATTCCTACCTTCACTTGTCATGACTTTCCATTCCTTTCCTCAACTTTCCATGCCTTGCCTAGCCTTTCCTTCACTTGCCTTGGATTTCCTTGCCTTGTCATTCCTTGCCTTGCCTTGCGTTCACTTTCCTTGCCATGCCTTTCCATTCCATGCCTTTCCTTGTCATGCCATGTCATGCCTTTCCGTGCCATGACATTACATGCCATGCCTTTTCATGCCATGCAATGCCTTTACTTTCCATGCATTTCCTTCCCATGCCTTATCATGTATTTTCATGCCATGCCTTCACTTGTCATGGCATACCATGTTTTTTCATGCCTTCAATTGCCATGCATGTTCATGTCATGCCTTCACTTTCCTTGCCTTGTTATGCCTTCATTTTCCATGCCATGTCTATCTTAGAAAGTTTTTAAATTGTCAAACATATGTAATAATCACTAAGAAAAACCCTAGCTTTAGAGATCCCCACTAGCTGAAACTCGGTGCTCTAGATCCAATTGAACTGACGGTTCGTGAATCTGAGTCCTGGTTTGAGTTTTAGCGTGAGTTCCAACTCACCTCCTCAAGCCATTCAATGACATGTGGCCAATTTGGTCTGGGGCATAAAATCAAAACTGAGGAGCATAACGGAGTTTTGTAAGCTCTCGCAAGTTTGTTTGGACAAGACCCAGACAACTACACTAGCCAAAAATGGCCGACATGGTGTTCTTGAAAATCGGACTCCTCTTCATAAATTGAATTATGCCTCATTGACCAAAAACCTAGTGTCGGAGATACTCCAACAAATGGTTTTTCGGTCGATGGAATGATAGCATAGGGTCCCCACTAGCTAAAACTCGGTGCTTCAGATCTAATACAACGGACGGTTCATGCATTTGAGTCCTAGTTTGAGTTTTATCGTGAGTTGTAACTCGCCTCCTCAATCCATTCAGGGACATGTGGCCAATTTTTTCTGGGGGCATAAAATCCAAATTGAGTAGCATAAGGGAGTTATGTTAGCTCCCGCAAATATATGTTTCCAATGCCCATGCGACTACACTAGCCAAAAATACATGACACTGTGTTCTTGAAAAACAACCTCCTCTTCAGAAATTGCACTATGCCTCATTGACAAAAACCCTAATTCTAGAGATACTCTAAAAAATGGTTTCTCAGTCAATGGAATGATAGCATAGGGGCCCCACCAACTAAAACTTGATGTTCTATGTCCAATGCAACTGACGATTTGTGCATCTGAGTCCCTCTTTTGGTTTTATTGCAAGTTGTAGCTCACCTCCTCCATCCATTCAGAGACATGTGGTCAATTTGGTCTGGGGCCATAAATCCAAACCGAGAAGCATAACAAAGTTCCATAAGCTTCCATAAGTCTCTTTGGCCGAGGCCCATGCAACTACACTAGCCAACAACACCCGACATGGTGTTCTTGAAAATCAACCTCCTCTTCAAAAATTGCACTATGTCTCATTGACCAAAACCCTAGTGTCCTAGATACTCCAAAAAATGGTTTTTCGATCGGCAAAATGATAGTGGAGGGACCCCATTAGCTGAAACCCAGTGCTTTGAATCCAATGCAACTGACAGTTCATGCATCTGATTTCCATTTTGAGTTTTAACACGAGTTGAAACTCACCTCCTCAAGCCATCCAAGGACATGTGGCCAATTTTGTCTAGGGGCATAAAATCCAAACCAAGAAGCATAATGGAGTTCCATAAACTCCCACAAGTCTATTTTTCCAAGTCCCACATGAGTACACTAGCCAAAAAAATGTGACACCGTGTTCTTGAAGATCGACTTCCTCTTCAAAAATTGCATTATGCCTCATTGACCAAAACCCTAGTGCCAAAGATAATCCAACAAATGGTTTTGCGTTCGATAGAATGATAGCGCAGGGACCTCACCAACTAAAACCTAGTTCTCCATATCCAATGCAATTGACTTCTCATGCATCGGAGTCTCAGTTTTAGTTTTATTGCAAGTTGCAACTCACCTCCTCAAGTCATTCAGGGACATGTGGCCAATTTGTTCTGGGGCATAAAATCCAAACTGAGAAGTATAATGGAGTTTTGTATCCTCCCACAAGTCTATTTGAAAAAGGCCCATGTGACTACACTATCAAAAAAAATTCAACACAATGTTCTTGAAAATCAACCTCCTCTTCAGAAATTACACTATGCCTCATTGAACAAAACCCTAGTGTCATAGATACTCCAACAAACAGTTTTTTGATTGATGAAATGATAGTAGAGGGGCCCCACTAGCTGAAACTCCATGCTCTATATCCAATTCAATGGACGGTTCCTGCATCTGAGTTCCGATTTGATTTTTATCACAAGTTGTAACTCGCCTCCTCAAGCCATTCAAGGACATGTGGCCAATTTGTTCTAGGGGCATAAAATCCAAACTAAGCAGCATAATAGAGTTTTTTCATCTCCTGCAATTTTTTTTGGCCAAGGCCCATGTGACTACACTAGCCAAAAATACCCAACATAGTGTTCTTGAAAATCGATCTCCTCTTCAGAAATTGTATGATGCCTCATTAACCAAAACCCTAGTGTCGTATATACTCCAACAAATGGTTTTTCGATCAACAAAATGATAGTGTAGGGGCCCACTAGTTGAAACCCGATGCTCTAGATATAATGCAACTGTGGTTCGTGCATCCAAGACATGTTTTTAGTTTTATCACGAGTTGCAACTCGCCTCCTTAAGTCATTCAGGGACAAGTGGCCAAATTGTTCTTGGGTCATAAAATCCAAACCGAATAGCATAACGAAGTTTTGTAAACTCCCAAAAGTCTATTTGACCAAGGCCCATGTAACTACACTAGCAAAAAATTCTTGACACAGTGTTCTTGAAAATCAACCTCCTCTTCAAAAATTTCACTATGCCTCATTTACCAAAACCCTAGTGTCATAGATACTCCAAAAAATATTTTTTCGGTCGATGAAATGATAATGGATGGGCCCCACTAGCTGAAACTTGGTGCTCTGGATCCAATGAAGCTAACGGTTTGTGCATCCAAGTCCCAGTTTGAGTTTTATCGTGAGTTGCAACTCACCTCCTCAAGTCATTCATGAGAATGTGGCCAATTTGGTCTAGGGGCATAAAATCCAAACCGAGCATCATAACGAAGTTCCATCAACTCCCGCAAGTCTGTTTGGCCAAGGCTCGTGTGACTATAGTAGCCAAAAATACCTAACATAGTGTTCTTGAAAATCTACCTTCTCTTCAGAAATTGCACTATGCCTCATTAGCCAAAACCCTAGTGCCAGAGATACTCCAATAAACGATTTTCTATTCAGCAGAATGATAGAATAGGGGCCCCACTAGCTAAAACGCAGTGATCTGGATCCAATTCAACTGACAGTTCCTACATCTGAGTCTCGGTTTTATTTTTATCGTGATTTGCAACTCGCCTCCTCAATCCATTCAGGGACATGTGGCCAATTTGGTTCGGTGGCATAAAATCCAAACTGAGCAGCATAATGGAGTTATGTAAGCTCCCACAAGTCTATTTGGACAAGGCCCATCTGACTACACTAGCCAAAAATTCCTCACATGGTGTTCTTGAAAATCAACCTCCTCTTGAGAAATTGCACTATGTCTCATTAACCAAAACCCTAATGTCGGAGATACTCCAACATACGGTTTTTCAGTAGATGAAATGATAGTGGAGGGACCCCACTAGATAAAACCCAATGCTTTGGATCCAATGCAACTAGCGATTCGTGCATCCAATTCTCGGTTTGAGTTTTATCGTGAGTTGCAACTCACCTCCTCAAGCCATTCAGGGACATGTGGCCAATTTGGTTTGGGGGCATAAAATTCAAATCGATCAGCATAACGAAGTTTTGTCAACTCCAAAAAGACCTGACATATTGTTCTTGAAAATCAACCTCCTCTTCATAAATTTCACTATGCCTCATTGACCAAAACCCTTGTGTCGGAGATACTCCAACAAATGGTTTTCTGGTCAATGGAATGATAGTATAAAGACCCCACTAGCTGAAACTCAGTGCTCTAAATCCAATGCAACTAACAGTTCATGCATCTGAGTCCTGGTTTTAGTTTTATCATGAGTTGAAACTCTCCTCCTCAATCCATTCAGGGACATGTGGCCAATCTGGTCCGGGGGAATAAAATCCAAACCGAGCAGCATAATAGAGTTTTGTAAGCTCCCACAAGTCTGTTTGGACAAGGCCCACGTGACTACACTAGCCAAAAATATCTGACAAAGTGTTCTTTAAAATAAACTTCCTCTTCAGAAATTGCATTATGCCTCATTGACCAAAACCCTAGTGTCGTAGACACTCCAACAAATGGTTTTTGTTCAAGGAAATGATAGCGGATGGGCCCCAATAGCTGAAACATGGTGCTATGGATCCAATGCAACTGACAGTTCATGCATCTAAGTCCCGATTTGATTTTTATCATGAGTTGAAACTCGCATCCTCAATCCATTAAGGGACATGTGGCCAATTTGGTCGAGGGGCATAAAATCTAAACTGAACAACATAACAGAGTTTTGTCATCTCCCGCAAGTCTGTTTGTCTAAGGCCCACATGACTACACTACCCAAAAATACTCGACACAATGTTCTTGAAAATCAACCTCCTCTTCATAAATTGCACTATGCCTTATTGACCAAAACCTAATGTCGAAGACACTCCAACAAATGGTTTTTCGTTCAATGGAATGATAGCATAGGGGACCCCCTCGCTGAAACCCAGTGCTCCATATGTAATGCAACTAACAGTTTGTGCATCCAAGTCTCGGTTCGATTTTTATCTTTAGTTGCAACTCACCTCCTCAAGCCATTGAGGGACATGTTGCCAATTTGGTCCGAAGATCAAAAACAAGTACATTTGATCCAATAAATATTCTATTGACTTCACAATCCCTAAAAATCCTAATGGGGTCCAAATATCAAGCCTATTTATTCCTATCCACTCTGACTAATTGAAGAAAATTTCTATGAAAGAAACATGATATACTTCAAATTTCACACATTTCAAGAGCCTGATGATAGCTAGAAGACTCAAGTTCATAGGAAATATAGAATACAAGAATCAAATAGGTAACTAAAGGCATCAGTGGTTGACTTCTTAGACTTATACCTCCTTATATAATTAAGGATCAATCTATTTTTTGACTTCACTAAACAAACACCCTAGATTAAAAATCACCATCTATGTAAAGTTAGCTCAACTTTCAAAATTAGAACAAGAGTAAGATGAATAATATGGAGGGTTGTGTTAGCACTGATAATCACCCTCATATTGCAAGAGGATAATCCCAGCACCCATTAAATAGGTTTGTGAATGTATATTAATGATAGAAGTTCAAATGGATAAAACTCGGCATAGAAATGTTTTAACACAGAAAGTCTAGGCTAGTATGCATAAGCAAATGAGGTTTTGACTAAATTCAGCCAATGGTTTAAGAATAAAAGTGGGTATATGGAAGACTTGGTGAGGAAGGTGGATAGGTCTTTTAATGATCACAATAATGAAGGGAAATAAACAGTGGCACTTTCAGCATCATTCACATATATGAGAAACACAGAGAAAGATATTTCCCGAGGAAACCCATGCAAGGTAAAAACCTCTTTTTCTTTATATGATAATTAATGGTTACATTCTTTACAGTACCATACATATGAGAACCAACTCATAATGAGGCTACAACCTCAGTTTTGCAAGCTGCAACTTGTTGAGAGCACCAACTCTCTGCTTTCTCTAGCACCCACTAGAAGGAA
>ML784327.1:151834-188757 GCA_009831015.1 Picea engelmannii | reverse complement strand
AATTAGAACAGTAGAAGCAATAGCCATAGAAAAATTCTTTGTACCTGGAAAATGGTTGCCTTCTTTGAGCAAATCGATTTCTTTCTTGTTGATGACGTCTTCCAGCAGAGAGAGCATTGTTTCTTCGTTCTACAGATTCAATCCTAGCACCTTTTTATTTACTCATCCTGGGTGTTTGATTGTCTTCCTTTGTTTCTGCAGACTTGTTATTGTCATTGGTTGTACTTTTGACAAACTTGATGGGTTCTTCATTTCCTGGCTTCCCACTACTTGATCCCTCTTCATAACCCAAACCAGTTTTCAGCTTTGGATTCCTTTGCTGATTCAGAATGGTGGCTAATCCTTTTGAGGCTTTGATACTTGACAGATTCTGATTATACAAGGCTTGAAATTTCTCCATTTCTTTCCTTGTTTTCACTACTTCTTGTTCTAATGATTCACATCTTGTCTTCTTTTCTGATAGCTGTTGTTTCAGAATCTCTTTGGTTTTCTTTGCCTCTTCCAATTCTACTTTTAGTAGGACAAGGTCTTCACCAGGTTCTTGATTGTCTTTCTCTAACTGTATCAACAATTGTCTTTGCTTTTTGTTCTTGATTCTTAGTCTATCAATCTCTTCCAATGCATTGATCAGTTCTCCTTCCATGTCAACCACAGATTCTTCATCATTCTCATCACTGCCTGTGCTTTGATTATCATAATTCTCTTTTTCCATAAGGATGAAGTCATTTACCTTATATTCATAGGAAGAGACATTATCGGTGTCTTCTGAGGAGTCATCATTGTTTACACATAAACTTTTCTTTTTATCAAATCTCCTAGATTTGTGCCTCTCTTCACCTTCATAGTTCTAATCATGTTTCTTGTGTGGACATTTATTTGCAAAATGACCTATCCTTCCATAGTTAAATCATTTTAAAGGCAATTTACCTTTGTATTTTCCTGATCCCTTCTTCAGTCTCTTCACAAATATTTCTTCAATTTCATCGGGCTCAGAATCCTCATTCTTGTTTGCTTTAAATGATGCTTCTCTGGAAGTGGGTTTATCTTTAATTATTCTCATTTCATATGCAGTGAGTGTTCCTAGAAGTTGATCAAACTGCAAGGTTTTTATATCATTAAGTTCTTCTATAGCAAAGACCTTTGGGTTGAACCTATCTGGGAGAGATCTCAAGATTTTCTGAACTAAAGAAGGTTCCCCAATTGTTTCACCAAGTGCCTTCATTGCATTTACCATTTCTTCTATTATCAGAAAGTATTTTCCAATAGTTTCATATTCCTTCATCTTCAGTTGTTCAAACTGTATTATGTAGGTTTGAAGATTTTCATCCTTTACCTTCTCATTACCCTCATAATTGTTAATGAGTTTGTCCCACATTTCTTTGGCAGTTCCTAGGTGCATAAATTTTACGAATTATGCTTCTGCAAGCCCACTCAATATAGAATTCATAGCCTAAAGGAGCTACCTTCCTAGAGATTGAACCTACAAAGCCCCTGGTTGCTCATTTTTCCACCATGTGGTATACCAATGATATGACGAAGCAGTGGCAGTTTAATGTTGTGTTTCATGGATATTATCAGTAGTTGAAGGTCGCCATTGAATCATTCTTGTGTATGAAACCATGTACCTTGCATCAGTACTGACCCATAGTGGAGTTCCGTGTTGATCCCCACTTCATTTACATCACCGTACGAAGAGATGAGCACCAAGAAGAATTGCAGTCATACTACAAGCTGACGAATGAAGATGTGGAGCAGATTACAAAGGAATGGCCAGAAGAATTTATTGTACCTATCATCGATGCAGAGTTATCTAAAACTAACACTATAGGAATCCAGATATTTACACGAGTTGAACATGTAGGACAATCCAATGGGACGAAGAAGTAGAAAATGTAGGATGAAGTCCATGACATAGAGAGAGATGAAAAGGACAATACTTCTGGAGAAAATGGTTCTGGTTCGCCAGGAGGAGGAGAAGACGAAGCAAAAGGACAGGGAGGAGGAGATGAAGGAGGATAAGATAAAGGATAAGGATAAGCTACACCACCTGAAGATCTCCCTAATGGGACATTGACACCACAAAAGAGGAAAGTTTCTTCGAAGAAACCTTTCGCAAAGAAGAAAATGCATGCCAATAAGCCACAATTGGAGGCCACTCTCACTAACGAAGACATTAGTCTGGTCCATGAAGCTATGGAGGACGCCTCTAAAGACATGTTGCATCGATATGGAGAGAAACGGGAGGACTTATTGTAATGTACCCCAAAATTACCAAATAAAAATAAATTTTGCTAGGTGCATCAAAACTCCTTTACTCTGTTATACTTGATTTGTTTATAACTAAAAATGATAATGTCGAAATAATATGTGTACTTATTTGTATTACCAACGACTAAAACCAGGTAATCAACCTTTCCATGAAATCGTAAATATTACCATTACTCAAAACATATGTTAACCTCTAGCCTACAGAGTTCTTACCTTTATCAAGGGATCCACAAAAGCATTTCACTAAAGTTCCACCTTTTAAATTAAGTCCTATGACTCTCTACCTCATATCCAAATGAAGGAGTACCTCGGACTTTATTTAAACAATCCCAAGCATTCAATATATTTTTCTTTACCTTATAATCCCATATTCAAGGACTATCTAATTGTTGATAATAGGTACAAAACCCATTACCATAAATTCCTTATATCTAAAGTTTATACGAGGAAACGTATATTTGTTTTTTGAGTTTAAATGAGCGCATTATCGTATGTGTTACCTGAAGGTTTTAACCTTGGACACATATGGGCCTCCTTACAATGACTATACCCTAACTGAATGTCCACTCTAACTGTCACAGTAGTGGACGTCCTTATCATTTTTCTTTGTTATGGACTTCAACATAGTAGTTAGCGGGACTAACACACACAGTAGTTGACAAATGACAGGGCCACACGAATAAGGATATTTAACGTTGGGGTTGGGAACCCACCTGGCACAAAATGTCACAACCCTAATTCTTTTTTTCCAGTATGAACCCATCCGATTTCATGATAGGGATTAGGACTAACAGTGTTAGTGGGCTTGGTTCAATGCGCAGTTAATACATTTCTATAATTGCCATTGAATTTCTTTGGTTGATAGTTATTAGGGTTCTACCATTGTGCAGATCCTAGGTTCCCATGATCAATGTGCGTATGCCAAGTGAATTCGTTCACATGGCCAGCATACCCACACTTCCCTCACCATTACTCTGATATGAGAGGTCCCTGGTAACTAAGTCTCATTTTCTTTTGGCTCCTATGCATTCTGTAAAACCTCCCCATGTTAGCCTCTGCAAGGTTTCTCTGTGTGAAAAAAAAAGATGTCCAGAAAGGTGCATGTCCTGCGTAATGAAAGAAGATGGATGCTCGATTGTCTGGTACTCCTCCTTTACCAGTAAGTTCCACAACGATTTAATCTCTTAAAGTCGGTTGTATTCATTCTTATCTCTGTAACCAGTTTTCTTACAGTTGTTGGTTGAGGTCATTCCTTTGTTACTCTTGTATGTAACTCCACCATGCTCTGTGTAAAGAGATTGTTCTAACTTTGTGGAGGTTTTCGACCCTATCTCTCCCATGAGGTCAACCAACCCACTACTCACAAATTTTAATAAACCTGTAGGTAGTTCTTACACAGTTCAGTTTTGTTTTTGCTTCAGTGTTAGTTCCTTAGTACTGTTGGGGTTTTTCTGTTGGACTGAAACTGTCCTTAGACTTATTCTTAAAGGTTATATTGATAATATGTGTTTGAGTTTACTCATGGCATACCTAACGTCGAAACTCCTGTGGTTGAAACCCACTCGTATTTTCACAGTGACCCTAACAATAGTGTCTTGTTTGAGTGACTGTGTATTATTACTCTCTGTATATTCTATTAATTTATCCTTTGCAATTATGAGGTTTTTGTCGGCAATACCGGGATCTCGACCTTTCTCTATCACTTATACTTCCACTTTAATATTCCTATTTGATTAAGAGATGAGCCTTCGAGCTATTGGCTCCTGGAAGAGATTTACACATCCAAAGTTACTGTTCCCGTAATCTATGGTTAGAAGGTTGGTTCAAAAAATATATTTTGGACTCCATTTTATGCTTGGTTTTGGTCTGTGTAATCTTTACCAATTAATTCGTTGGCTAATAATTTATGATACCAGTGTCCTGCGACCCCATATTTGATTCCAAGATGGAAATAATGCCTCTGTGGGACATGCTCTACACTATGTAAAATTTATTGCTCTTTGGGTTCATAAAGATTTACTATGACTTCAATTTGACCTTGGATCATATGATATGAGTCATAAACCCTTTCCTGGGAATGCTATAGATTTTCTTGGATACTAATAAAAATGCTTGTGGCTCATGTGTTACTCCAAGTGTAAATACCTTACTCATTTTGTATAGGGATTGAAGTAGCCAATTGTTCCACTGTGTGTAACAATACTCCAAAGTCTAAATTCAATTAAGCAATTTCTTTGAGTCCTCTGTTTCTGTACTTTCGTTTCTGAAGATTATATATTTTCATTTTTCTTCCGTATAAGTAGCATCCAGAGGGAAATAGAATGCCTATGTTCGACAAGCACTGTACTATGCAAATTCTTTATCATTTTGGTTATCAAAATATTTAGATATTTAGAAGAGTTCTTCTTGCTTATTTTCATTATGGAATGATTGATTAACTCTTTCGGTTAACATAATCTAATGATGGGACACCTTTTTTACTTGCGAGGGTACCCATCAGATAATTTTGGGTCCACTTCTCCCCTTCGGTCTTGTGGAAAATTTTCTCAGCGACGCCAATGGGGATGCACCTGCACCAACCTCAAGCTAAGTGTTTATTCATGTATTAAATATGCAATGTTTAATTTCGTGAATTCGTCCTGGACATTACTCTATCTTCAATATTTAATTTTCGTTTATTTGTATCATAAATTTGTTTACTGATATTCTTGATCTTTCCCTTGTAGGACTTAATCACTCTAAGGGTGTGGAATGGCGAGGTCACCTCACTCGAAAGGTATTTGAGTTCCAACATGTGGCGTTAAAAAAACATAACCACTGAGGTTATGTTTAAAGTGACACAGGTTCCACCCTAGGATACTATTATCGTGATAGTTTTATACCATGCTCCTATAGATAGTTGGTTACTTGTATCTTCAATTCTTAAAGGAACAGATGAAGCCAATGGAATTCATTCCATTGAGTGCCATTTCGATCTCAGGAGCAAGCACAGCAGTAGTAACAACAATTCCATCTGTAACACCAGTGACATCACAAGAGGGAACAGTCGACCCCGCCAAATCCATGGAAAAGATGAACCTGCAAGAGACAGAGATCAACAGGCTTAAAAAGGAAGTTGAGAACCTCCAGGAACTCAAAACTTCCTTCCAGATCAGTCTCTCCAAAGAAAAGCAGGTAACTGAGAAGCTCAGGAAGGAACTACAGTAGCTCCAAAAGAAAACAGTGGCAGGGAAGACTTTGGCTGAGGTCAAAGAGAATGTATGGACAGACATCACAAAGTCCATAAATGAAATTTGGCCCATGATCCAAATCATGTTTGAGCAGAACGAGTTGGTCCAGAGGAGTAAACAGGCTATTGAGAAGATCAGAGTAGAATTGGGAGATAGACCAACTCAGGCAAATGATATCATCAAATTCCTCAATTCTAAGACCAGAGAAGAGCTAGAAGAGTTGAAGATCGAGGACAGAACAGAGACCATCCTTGAGGTCAAAAGAGTTTTGACCAAGAGAGGATTAATGATTCAACTGGAAGAAAAATTTCAGAGCATGGAACGAGTACAAAGGTTCTTCAGCAAAATTGAGGCTCTCCAGAAGAAAGGTCTCCCCGATCTGAAGGTTATTAATGATAAATTGATGACACTCCCAGATTACAAAAAGAGACTGTTTGAAGTGTCTAAGGACAGTTCAAAGTTTTTTGGCATACAAGGGAGCATCACCAGAAAATCATTCTTGGACGCTCTTTAGTTGGACATCAGTATCCAACATGATATTCGATACATATTCCTCACTAAGCCCACATTCTCCAAGTATACGGAAATGGACGAAGTGTATCGGAGACTGCTCAAAGTCATTGTGCCTAGTCATCTCAGATGGGAGGAACTCTGCAATCTGCTCGATTAGAAGATGAGTTGTCTAGGTCCAGTCACCTGTCCAGTCAGATGAGGTCGTGCAAAGGCTTCATCAACGGTCTACCCAGAATTTCCACGTGCAATTGCACCAAGTCATCAAGCAGTTTGATTAGTTAAATTAGTTAGGCTAAAAATAGAATGAGCACGTCCTGATCAGTTATGACATGAACGTTTGTAATTTGAATTATAAATAATTCACCTTTCGAAGTATTGAGGGTTGTTGATCTTCACACCCTGACGCTATCAGACTGTATCATTTTTGAAGAGATTTTCCATTAATAAAAATGAGGCACTTTTACAGGATTCTTGTGTGTATTCACTGGTGATGTTTATTCTCTAAGTTGAATGTTATTCTTTCTTTGTGGTCATATTGTTTTTTTTAACTGATCTTTAAGAGTAACGAATGTTGCACGATTTATCTCAGATACCCTGTTTCCGACTCGAAAGATTTTAGTGTTTATCTTCTGATGTTTTCAAATAAGAAATTCTTAAATGCTTCTTAGTTGAATTTATCTTTCTCATCTTTTCTTCTGTCCATCATTTAAGCTACTAAAAGATCCAGTGAGTATATTATCTCGCCCTGTAGAAATCTTCCTTTACATTTCTGGTATGTATCTCATGTTTATTATAACACAAACCCCATAGCCCAATGGAGATGTAGATTGTCTCAACCAATTCAAAAACACTTTGACAACAAAACCTACCTATTTCTTTACCTAGCCTAATATCTAAAATTGAAAACATAGCTAAATCATATAGAGAGATCCCTCTCTGAAGATGGAAGGGCTAGATCCCATCTTTAAAAGTGGTTGGATAAAGTTACCTTTGTAGATTTCTTCTTTTTCAACCTCTAGGAAATTTACCAAGTGCTAACAGTGTTGAATATTAATTCTTATAATAACAATATCCATCAACAAATCCATCCCTCCAACACCACATTTTTCACCAAATACTTAATATCTTAATGGTCTATCAAGAATTTAAATTTCCCTCCTAAAAGTTAGTGCCAAGACTTCTATAATGAATACACCATTTCTAGTCCTTCTCACTCAGTAGCAGTATAGTTACGCTATGTCTTCAATACTTTCCCACTAGAAAAATAGATATGAAAATAAAAATTTCCTTCTCCAAGTTGTGCCAATATGGCTCCTAGAAAAATTCCATATCCATCAACGTGTACATGGAATTCAATACTTTAATTTAGAAAAACCAGGATGTGCACACTTACCAATTTTTCTTTGAGAATATTGAAGGAATTTTGTCATTTCATAGTCCAAGTGAAATTTTCTATCTTCTTCATCAATCATTACAAGGGGGTAGTTATGGACATGTAACCCTTTATGAATATTCTATAATACCTAGTGTGGGCTATGGTAGACTATTATAGGATGTGGACATTGGTCAAAGATTCTAGGTGGACAATTATGGTTATTTTGGCTGGATCAACTAGTACAACATCTCTACAGATAATGTGACCCAAAAATATACCAAAATGAGTGAAGAAGATGCATTTCTTCAAGTTAAGGGAGATCTACAACTGTGTTTAAATATACCAATGGTGTGTAATTCCTTCCATGCTCAACATGGAGTTGACACGTGGCATGAATTTCTTCAAGTTAAGGGATATCCTTTGATCATCAGTTGAAACATTATGATGTGGTTGTTCAATAGGTTGTATATGATCTAGTCATCTAAGTACACTTCTATAAATTTATGTATATAATCTCTAAATGCAGTGATCATTATCATGGACAATGTTAGGGACCTAACCCCTCATGTAGGTATAATAATATATTATGATGCAATAAAGGTAAATATTAATAAGGCTTAGCAATAAGAAAGAATAAGTCCAATGTAAGAAGACCTAATAAAAGCTTTCGCTTCTAGAAGGATCTTCCTCTAGATGGTTCTTTTGATAGACATATTTAGTATAAATAGGAGTTGAGGGTATGAGAACCTTTTTCTTGGATATTATTGTAATAGAGCTCTACTCTGTTGGAGGTTTCCCCCTAAAAGAGGCAAGTGAACATTTCTCTCAGTAATAAAAGTGCTCTTTCTGGTGTTATTCTGGTATCATTTTGGTATTATTGTGGTGTTGTTCTGGTTATATTGTTGTTAATATTACATTTCTCGCTATTTATTTATGTTCTGCATACTTTTTATATCTGTAATATTACAAGTGGTATCAGAGCACCTTCCTCGATAAAAAATTGTGAGTTAATTTTTTTCAGGGTAGAGACATATTTTGACGTTTGTAAGTTACAGAGATCTGTCGTTACGTGCATAAACCCGCAGTAGAGGATTCATACACACAGGAAATACAGGTGTTACTTAAGCGCACATTTGTTGCCCACCCTTGTAACCCCTATTGATACCCCTTCGAGTGGTAGTGCATCAGACAACACCTATATACGGATCGACCTAGATTTCTTGAATCCCTCTATAGATAAACTGATTGGTCACCTGACTACTATAGTGCCACTGAGAACAACACTCAGGAAGATACTCTCTAGTACCTGGGTAGTAAGGTAGTATGACTAAGGGCATGGTCTATCCTCCTTAGTTGGTGCCCTAAGATATTGGGCCGAGTACTATTGTTGGACCCTGCACATATATCAGAGAGATATAGCACAGGGAAAAACCTTATATATAGAACCCTTGAATACCTAACATTTGGGGACATAAAAAAAAAAAAAAAAAAAAAAAGACAAGATTTATTGTCATGCAACTGTGTCTCTTGCATTTGAGTTTCCAAATTACTACACATTTATTCTTGATTAAGCATTTGGGCATTTCATCACTACAGTATTCTTCAGATCGGAGTATAACTCCGCAGGTGTAAAAAAAAAAAATTGGATCCTTTTGGCACCATTATTTGAGACCTGTTCCATTATATTTCTCTCTTCACCCTTATCATATTCATACTTATCATTTTTCAGCAAATGTTTTGACCCCACCTGCCCCTTTTCAGTTCCCTTGTCATCATGGCCCATAATTGTAGCCAAGACTTGGAAGCTCACTTCAATACCTTCCACTCTAATTTCAAAAAGACCCAACAAGAAGTGAGATATCTTAGTGCCAATATTTCCACCATCAATAAAAACATGCATTCCTCCATCGTCGCCTCAATCGAGGAACTCAAACAAGACATTACTACCTAGCTTGAATCTGTCACTACGATGATCTGCACCAAACTGCATATACCTGCAAATCCTCCCTTATCTGACCCACCTTTTCATACCAAAGGTGAAACTTCCTCTCATTACCATAATTTTCAACCCCATCACTTTCAATGTGACCTACGCCTTCAGCATGTGGATGTGACCAAATTTGATGGCTCGGATCCCACTGGTTGGGTAACTCAAATGGAACATTACTTCTCTTTGTATGACATTACAAATGAGTTGGAAAAACTCTAGTATGGTGTTCTCCATATAGATCAAGAACATTGGCAATGGTGGTGTTGAGCACTCAACACACCCTAAAAATCCTATGTCGAATTTAACTTTTTGGGTACCACTAGATCTTTCGCACTGTCTAATTTGATTTCATTATGAAAAATGTTTCTTTTGCTTATCATTTTTTACTCTCATTAATTCTTCCAAATCTTTCTTGAATCTATGAAAACTCATGAATTAAAAAAGACTTAACACTTAACAAAGAATAAAAAACCATAACACTTCCCCCCAATGCGCTCAAAGATTCGGCATCAGAAGGAATTAAAGGATGAAATAAAATCACTCAAAAACCACAGACGTGAAGAATCGATCTTCATCAGCATAAGAAAAAGGAAGTTTTCTTTCGCAACAATCATCATACAAGGATATCACTGACAATTGATCCCCTTCGGCATCGGTAAAAGGAGAAAAGAGTAAACATTAAATGAAGAAAGAAATGATATCCTTGATAGTCGATACCCGACATGCTTAGAAAAATTAGAGAAGATCAAATCGCGATGAACATATGGACTACGCTAAAGTTTTCTTCGATCGTCAACTTTCGAAATGTTTTTCAGCATCGGGAGTTTTGAGGACGCTAACCCAAAGGAAACTAGGCAATAGGTTTATCCCCCGATGTCGATCCCCAATACCTTTTCGGCATCGACAGTCCTAGGTTTAACTTAGAGCGCACAACTTCAACAAAGTCCTGAGTCCGATCATTACCTATGAGCTAAGTCACCAGTATTCAATGTTATGTGTCCTGAGCCATTTGTGCCTCGTCAGCACCGTACGGCGAATTCGATCGACGTCGAAGGTTTTTCGCAAAACACAGAGTAACTCGGAGCACCACTAAGTATAAATTCGGGGCTAACTTGTAAGAAATACGGTCCGTCTGAATGATGCAAACAAGGGGTGATGCGTAGTGAATCCTAGGCTCAAAAATACATTTGAATCAGGCAAGAAAAGTATGGAAAAAGAACACATGAGATACATACGCAAAGAAAAGAAACGATGCATCCAACCTCTACAACCAGAATCCTTTCATCAAAGTTTCAAGAATTTATATTAGATTTCCATGGAGCTCAGATTACATACAAGAGACACTGTCTAAACCTTTTGGACAACTAACCCGGTTTACATTAAGAACATGAATTTTTTCAAAAAGCTATCAAGATTTGTGCTACGTCTGAGAATACAAAATAGAGTTCATTAATCATGCATCTTCTGCACGTTGACAAGGTCCACGCAGAATTTCTCCCTGGCTGCTTCGCACTCCCTAAGATTTTTTCATATTATGTTCTTATGACACCCTTTTTTCTTCATGGATCTATCTCTTGAGCCATATCACGTTCCCTTCACGAACTTGTGATGCCGACACCTCAAGGATCTTTGCCGCCAATTTTCATCTTAATTCTCTATTTTCCTGGTAAATTTTAGCAATGGCAAGCTATGCCTGATTCAGATGTTGAGTCGACTCTCAAAAGTTAGAACCTTTGACACCTATCCTCCTCCTTCTACTCTCGCTTCCTCGACTTATGGTTTCAACAGGCTCTAGCTGGATAGCGTGCATGAGTAATTCCTCAGCGGACGATATTGCACACATCTCACTCGGGATTTGGTTTTCCCCATCTTCCTTATTCTTCCTTGGCCTTCCCCTTCTCTAGGGTTTCTTATTTTGAGGGGGCGTGGCCTCCAACGTCCTTCCTTCCATCACAACTTCTTCCACTTCGGCCTCTAAACGATGTGATACTATCATTTACACGCGTAGGTAGGAACCTCCCTTTGAAGCCTCAGGAATGCCCGCTGCGAGTAAGAATGAATCCCAGGTTCTTTGGGGCTCAAGACTGGCACTTTGGCTGCTTTGCAGGCCCCGTCTTATGTTTTGATGGGTTCCCATGGTGTGAAAATGTATCTATATTATGTGTGGGGAACTTGACAAGGGACCAAAGAGAAAAAAATTGATCAGACTGGTCTCGCGAGATGAATTACCAATAGTGCATAAGCTCGGCTGGTGAGTAGAACACATGCACAACATATAGAATTTATAACAGAGTGATCAGTGGGTGGAAACATGCCAGGGAACACTAGATTCGTGGCGACTAGATGTTTTGAAGAAAACTGAATATTTTTTGTGGCAAATCTATGCGACGAGTATGTTTCGGGGCATGTGAGATACATCTGATAGGAGTTGCAGACGATGTGTGGTACGATCAACTTGATTTTCGAATCCCCCATCCTTCATGATGAGTTGATGATGGTTGGTGAACTTTCTGATGCGACTTCTATTTAAACAACTTTCCTCAACCTCGGGCGCCTAATGACTTCCCTTATGACAGGATCTGACTCTTTCGTAACATACTTGTACTTTTAGCACATGTTTGGCTCTGACATCATTTCCATACTCCAATGGCCAACTGGCCACTGGCATGACTTCAACTCTCATAATTTTTCCGTACCTGATCTTTCATTCTGCAGCACACAAATGTAGCCCACCCTAAGTAGAGAAAAAAATGACGACGCTAACAAAAGTGGTGCAAGCAATTCAAAAGATTGCAGAGATCCTGTAAGTATCAAACAACTAGGTTTAGCAATATTTATAGGTATGTACCAGTATGAATTATTCACGCTTACACTTTATACAAATATTTTACCAAGTGTTGTTATGTACGCAGTCTCTAAACGATTTTAATTTCGATTGCAGGAAAGATGCCTCTGAGTATTGAGCAAGAATGGCTTGGGAGCCTCATCGGGAGATTCAATCAAATGTGTCAAGTGTGAGAGGAGATAAGTCAAAATCAACAAGAAAGTGAAGGATATCGGATTCCCTAAGTTGAGCACACTAGATGACTTCAGTGTCTTGCGTGGCATAATAAAATCGCACACCGAGCAAGATTCATCATGGGTCGAATAAATATCAAAGGTGATAGACAGAAGAGAGCCAGGTCAGGTGTGATAGTTTATGGAACACCTGATCAAAGCTCGAGCTATGTTGCAACAGTTAAGTTCCAGTCTGGTCAAGTATCGGGCACATACGGTAGAGATAAGAGAGATTTACGTGGCCCCGATGGAACAACACATATTTCCATACACCCACACCTATGAGGAGTTGTTCATCAATTGGTCAGAATACAAGAAGAATCACCCATTTAAAGTGATATCTTGAGATGACTCTAGACAAACTGATAGGAGATAATGCCATGTGGAAAATTTTGTTTTACTTATATTCACTTTAGCCGTTATTTTCAATTAATTTTATTTTATAAATAAGAGAATAGATCAATTAGTTAAGGGTCGATGGTTGTAGCAAGAAAATCGCATTTCTAGTTTTGTTACAAATTATTTTGAGGCTACCTTTAATTGAGAAGTTCTTCTAGACCAAAGACAAGTTTATGTTTTCATCAAATGCGTGTATGAATGGATGTGGAGAAGAACTATTTCCTATTCCTTCTCATGAATGGATGTAGTAACGAGTAAGAGCTATTAAATATATTGATAAGTTATCTGATGCAATGTTTTACAGTTCTTTCTTTAATGTTGAAAATGAATATTTGTGTTATTATGTGATTGATGATTAGAGTTGATTGAATTATTTTACTTATCGTTGTTTATCACATGCATTTTTTCTTCTGTTAATTCGTATCTCAGTCAGTAATTGGAATATTCACATGGTTAATGTATTAGTACTAGGCATGTGGTATACGATCATTGTCTGCATGCTAGGGTGTAAGGGTTATCCCAAACCCAGCCTCCTCTCCAATAGTTTAAGTTTGTTCCCATTTGTTGCCTAGTTGGTTTATACCGGCTTTCCATCTTATACCAATCACAGCAGAAACAAAATAAAAAAAGAGAATGTCTAAACTAAAGCAGAGGCCTTCACAAGAAAACGTAAATCCCATCGATTAATAATCTGGATCACAAGATCTGGAGAACCATTCCACTATTAGACGTTGCAGATTTTAATTGGGCCTTGGTGGCGCATTTGGTTCATGTTGTTAAGTTAAATGGATTTAGGACCCATCAACAGAATTGGCACTAGAAGTAGGGTCTGAAGAATGAATGGTTGAATATATATTCCATATAATATTTCAAACAGTTTGTAGATTCAAAATAGCCCACATGCATGGCTAGTCATTCCCAAGACAGCCCACACACACTGAGTACTCCTGAAAAGAGTGACTCACCCCAATCCGAGGAAGAACACGTGTTCCTTGATATACCTTAAGCTCTTCCTCATGAGGAATTAAATCAATTTAGAATAATCACAAGAGAATATGCCCAACAGATCGGTGTGTTGTCCTTAGCTTCGATACTTCCTCAAAGACAAAAAATAAGCAGACTAGTGGTTGACACCCCCGAACAGGTTTTTGTGCACATATTAGAATACCTAATAGATTTCACAATCATCGAAATCGAACACCCTCTAAATCTAATCCCTGAAACGCTAGCCGGCAACATCTCTGAGCCAGTTGATTTTTCGAAAGAGGAGAAGTTTAACTCAGGATCTGAAGATATGGAGGACAACAATGACCATGATCAAGAAAGGGGAAACCCACCACAGAGAAATCAACCTTGGTTGGCTAGAGACGGTTTGGCCATCCCAGGGTGAGTCCATAACCTTCCCCGACATCCAGAGAAGTTACTTCCTAAGTTTGATCTTGAGACCTCGGGATTTCCTGAAGATCATATCAAGAAATTCATACTGGCTATCAAACTGATGAATGTCCAGTATGAAGACATAGTTTGCAGGTTGTTCCCCTATAGTTTCGATAATTTAGCTTCCACGTGGTATTTTAACTTACCTGTAGGATCCATAACTAGTTGGACAAAGTTTCAAAAGGATTTTTTAGATCAATTTGAAGAAGAGACTACTACAGGAGCTCTGATGGTTGAGTTCTTCACCGCCACCATGAGTTCGAAGGAAAGGGTCAAAGAATTTAACCAAAGAATTACCACTATCTTAAACAAATTCCAGTCGGAAGTTAAACCTACTCAGGATTTGCAAATTGAAGTATACTCTAATGCTCTCCCAGCTTCTATTTCCATGTTTTTTAAGAGGGTTTCCAAACTAACCCTAGCTGAGAATTTTGAAGAATCCAAACGATTGAATTCCAAATGAAAGGATGCAAATAAAGTCAGGTCTCCTTAGTCAAGAAATAAGATCAACCCTCTCCCTAGAGAGGGCTATTTATCACTAGACCCCTAGGGAAACAAGTAGAAAAAGCTTATAAAAATGGAAGTGGTGACATAGAGGATCTACAACGCATGGTTAAGAAGTTATCTAACGAAATCATAGACATGAAAAGAAGTGTCAGGGAGGGAAACCAAGGCCAAAGGCCCTATAAAAATTTCTTTAAAAGGAACCCACCATTCAAAGCAATTGAACCTCCCCCGACTAACTTAAATATCGATTTGGGAAATGTATCATATGATTATTTCTGTGCTTATCACCAGGAAAACCACTCTGAAAGAGACTTCCCTCAATGGGTGCATGCCATGAATTTGATGTCCAGTCAGTTTCTAGACGAAGTCTTCCTGACTGAACAACCAAGTGGTTCAGTTATGAATGTGACTGACCAGGAAGAGATTGATCCACAAGAAGATACAACCATGTTGATATGGGATCCTGACTTGATCATGCCTTCCGAAGACTTATTTGAGTCTCAAGAACCACCCATTGAAACCTTGGTTGTGAAAACATGAAGTAGGAGTCAACCTGTCTCAAACGACCTTATTGCTATGCAAATGTTGAGAGGAAGATCAACTCTCGATCACTGGAAAGCACCTTTTTCTCCCCGTAAGAACCCTATAAGCATCCATACCTGAGAATCACCCAAGATGGATTACAACGTGGTTGAAGATATAAAGAAGTTGAAGTCTAATATATTAGTTATGTACATATGTAGAATCCCTCAACAAAAGGACTTCTTTCTACAATCTTTGAAATTAGTAGAAAATCCTACGACAAGCACTGACCCAGGAAGGAATCTTTCTCCCACATATCTAGTGAATAAACCAATTGTGAACGCATGCTCTAAAGATAAGAAGGGAAAACCTTTTGTCCCATCGTTCCTTTTAATGTTTGAAGTTTTCAACAGGAACCTCCACAATTTTTTGGTTGATTCAGGAGCATCTTCCAATGTTATGCCCTTGTCTATTTGCAAAAAATTAAATGTCGTTCCTCTCAAAAGCGATAAACATGTAATACAACTAGACAGAACCCAGGTCAAATTCATGGGAGAACTCAAAGATGTAATGATCAGAATAGCAACACATCCTAAGTTTTTGCAAGTGATTGACATCATTGTGGTAGATATCCTAGAAGATTATGGGTTACTACTAAGCCAAGATTGGTCTAAGAATTTAAATGGATACTTTAGTATAGATTGGGCACACCTTTGGCTACCATTGAAGGGATAAAAAAATATGATCAGAATTGATAGGGAAAGGTATCTGAAACATACTGGCACTGACCTAGAAACCCTAAACAAACCCTCATCGATATATTTCCATGTGTTAGGAAATTATTCATGTGATTCCTACTTTGGAAAATTATCCCCTCTTTCATCTGATGTCCTTCTCACTCAGAACTCCGAAATGATTTTTCAGGAGGAGTTGTCGACAACGGCAGAAGAACCCTCTTCGGCCAAGAACCTGCGTTAGAAATCACAGAACTAGCAGGAGGAAAAGAGGAAAGTAATAGGGAAGGGGAAGCAAATACATGTTTCCCACAAGTTTTGACCCTATATTTAATGGATCTAAATCACAAGAAGGGTCAAGGGAAGGGTGCATCCTCATTGATCCTAAAGGTAAATGACATTTCTGGTCTTGCAGACTAGAATTCGAATGCAAAAATAATACTGTCGAGTATGAAGCTTTAGTACAGGGGATAAAGAAAGCCATACACTTATATGTCCAAGGATTAAATATTTTCGCAGACTCTGAAATCATTTTCAGACAAATAAGGAATACTATACATTGCAATTCTCCACACCTGAAGACTTACCAACAGGAAGTGCACAAGTTAATAGATCATTTTGAAGCTTTCAACATTACAACAATTCCCAGACCGAAGATCATTCTTGCTTATTCTTTGGCCACCGTTGCCTCAATAATATCACCTCTAGAGGATTATGAAGCTTCTCAGTTCATTGTAGAAATGTTATATAAACCCTTTGTGCCCAACAATATTTCTAATTGGAAGGTTTTTGAGGGATATTAACAGAGTATAAACTTTTTGACTAATCGGGACAATTTCAAATATTTGGCCATTGATGATGAAGAATTCCAGGAACAGTCGATGGAAATCGACCTTCATGTAAGTCATATGATCGAAAAATCAAAGCCTCACATGATACCGAAGGGGATAGCCAACTTAGAAAACCTTTTTGATATAAAGGAACGATTCAAGTGGCCCAAAAACGCTAAGACCGGTAGTTCCTATCCCATGCATGAATCTATAAATCTAGGAACCCCGGAAAACCCAAAAAACGTAAACCTCAGCAAAACCATATATAAATAGGAAAGGAAGGCCTATCTAAAAATATTTAGACAATATCAAGATGTCTTTGTGTGGTCCTACCGAGATCTAAAAACTTATCATAATTGTATCATTCAACACATTATCCCATTAAAACCTAAAGTGAAACCCTTCCAACAAAATCTTTGAAAGTATCACCCTTCCGTGGAACCTCTCATGTGTCAGGAGTTGAAGAAATTGTTAGATGCTAAGACTATCTTCTAGGTTAGACATTCTTCATGGGTAGTTAATTTGGTTCCTGTAAGGAAAAATCCTGGGGAGATCCGCCTATGCGTAGATTTCGGAAACCTCAATAGAGCTTCAGAAAAGGACAACTACCCAATCCTGCCAATGGAACATCTCTTGCAGACCATGGTTGGCTCTGAGATTTTCTCTTTGTTGGACAGTTTCTCAAGTTACAACCAGGTTCTAGTTTCAGAAGAATATCGTTTAAAAACTACCTTCCGAACCAAGTGGAGAACTTTCATTACAAACGCATGCCCTTTGGTTTAATCAATGTAGGAGCGACCTTCTAGAGGGCCATGGATGTATCTTTTCAGGTACTAATCAGCAAGTGTGTACTAGTTTACTTGGATGACGTGACTGTGTATTCAAATAATAGAGAAGATCGCATCCAACACTTAACCCAGATTTTTGAAAGGTGTGGGAAATATGATATATCCTTAAACCCTAAGAAACCTATTTTTACTGTCGAGGAAGGTAAGCTGCTAGGCCACATTATATCTCAAGCAGGCATTCTCATAGACCCATAAAGGATTAAGGCTATAGTGCAACTTCCATTTCCTCACAACAAGAAAGTTATGCAGTCGTTCTTCGGAAAATCAATTTTGTGAGAAAGTTCACTCCCGATTTCACGAAAACTATCAAACCCTTACAAAATATGATTCATAAAGATGTCGATTTTAAGTGGGATGATGAAAAAAAAAAATCCTTCAGCGATATTAAGACTGCTATATCTCAATCCCCCATGTTGTGAGCACTAATTTCAACAAAGATTTTTTTCTCTATACTTTCACCTATGATCAATCGTTAGTTGTAGTTTTGAATCAGTTGTAGTTTTGACTCAGAAGGATGATGACAACAATGAGGATCTGGTGTCATTCATGAGCACTAACCTCCAACAAGTTGAACTAAATTATACTACTATATATAAATAGGATTATGTGGTTTATAAAGCAGTATAAATTTTCAGATCTTTCATCCTCAAGAACCATACCAAAGTAATTGTGCCTCACCTTGCAGTCTGATCCCTATTTACTCAACAAGATATGGGGGAAAGAAGAGGGAACTGGATGGAAGTAGTCCAATAATTTGATCTATAATTGACACAAAAAAGAATTGACACCTTGCTCATGCTGGAGGAAGAAAGGGAGAAAGCTAAATCAAAATTCATAGCCCACCAGTAGATAGTTAAAATATGGTTTGACAAGCATAAGGTTAAAGAGATGAATTTTGAAGTAGGAGACTTAGTATTTAAATGGGATAGAGAAAATGAGCCTAAAGGGAAACATTTTAAGTTTCATAACCTATGGCTCGGACCTTTTCAGGTGGCTGAGAATATTGGGGCAGGCACTTATCGGTTACAGAATCTAAGCGGGAAAACTGAGGCCCTCCCAGTGAATGTCCAAGCCCTACAACAATACTTGCATTAATATATATATATATATATATATATATATATATATTATGTTTTGCATGTGTATTTTCATGATTTTTTGTCTAGCTAGGTCGATTGTGAAATGCATTTTTTGTTTTCTTTTGCTATTTGGAATTCTGTGCTTTTGAAGATTGTTTTTAGCAAGAAAATGGTTGACCCCAAATCATGTGATATAGAAAACTCTCTTCCTAACTCATCGCTCACATACAAAAATGAGAAGTGTGGGGGAACCTGCAATTGTTTCGAGGGGCTCTCTATCTAACCTGCGCAGACAAAAAACTTTGGAGAAATGTCAGAAGTGTATGCTTAGTGGTTTGGTAAGACCTTAAGGGAAAGAAGGAAAGTTGGAAATTTCTACATGCACCTCATAGACATAGCTAGTAAGTTTCACCTTAACCATCTCATCTTACAAAATAACAGATGTCATCCTCTCCCACTCTCTTAGGGAGTTATACCAAAATAAAATTCAACTATATAAAATGAACTCACAGTAGGGGAGGGTATGCAGATATCTTCGTCAAGGATATGGATTCTCACTGGCAGTGAAGTATGGTTTGTGACATCGGGGTGACTCCGTTGGGGCTATGGACACTCGTTGGTAGTGGAGCAACACCATAGAAAGTGAGTAAAGGTAACTAAAGGCTCTGTGCCATTGAATGCTCTACTAGACTCTTGTCAAAAGAGAGCATGAGTCAGGGTTACAGGAAATGAAGGAGGAATAAAGTTTGAAAACCCCACAGGCAGACCCGAAGGCATCAACCAGAGAACTTCAAATACAAGGGTAAAAGAGGCTCTGATTTAAACCTAGTTAAGTTCTCCACCAGCTTTTTCATCAGTCGAGCCTGAAGGAGGAACACAGATTCTTCTTTCTCCCAGTAAGTCACCATTTTTTGAGCACTCAACACACCCTAAAAAGCCTATGTTGAATTTTACTTTTTGGGTACCACTTGATCTTTCGCACTGTCTAATTTGATTTCATTATGAAAAATGTGTCTTTTTCTTATCATTTTTTACTCTCATTAAGTCTTCCAAAGTTTTCTTGAATCTATGAAAACTCATGAATTAAAAAAGACTTAACACTTAACAAAGAATCAACAACCATAACACTTCCCCCCGATGCACTCAAAGATTCAGCATCAGAAGGAATTAAAGGATGAAATAAAATCACTCAAAAACAACAGTCGTTGAGCACCGATCTTCATCGGCATCGACAAAAGGAAGTTTTCTTTCACGACAAGCATCATACAAGAATATCACCGACAAACGATCCCCTTCGGCGTCGGTAAAAGGAGAAAAGAGTAAATGTTAAATGAAGAAAGAAATGATATCATCGATAGATGATACCCGACGCGCTTAGAAAAATTGGAGAAGATAAAATCGTGATGAACATTCGGACTATGCTAAAGTTTTCTCTGATCACCAACTTCTGAAACATTTTTTGGCATCGGGATTTTTTAGAACGCTAAACCAAAGGAAACTATGCATAGTTTTATCCCCGAACATCGATCCCCAATACCTTTTCGGCATCAACAGTCCTAGGTTTAATTTAGAGTGCACAACATGAACAAAGTCTCGAGTCTGACCATTACCCGCAAGCTAAGTCATCGGTATTCATTGTCACATATCCTAGGCCATTTATGCCTCGTCAGCACCGTACGGAGAATTCGATTGGCGTTGGAGGTTTTTCGCAAAACACAAAGCAACTGAGAGCACCAATAAGTATAAATTCGGGGCTAACTTGCAAGAAATACGGTCTATCTGAATGATGCAAACAAGGGGCACTACGCAGCGAATCCCAGGCTCGAAAATACATTCTAAATCAAGCAAGAAAATTATGGACAAAGAACACAGGAGATACATACACAAAGAAAAGAAACGATGCATACAACTGCTACAACCAGAATCCTTTTGTCAAAGTTTCAAGACTTTATATTAGATTTCCAACGAGCTCAGATTACATACAAGATACATTGTCTATACCTTTTGTCCAACCAGCTCGGTTTACATTAAGAGCATGAAAATTTTCAAAAAAATATCAAGATTTGAGCTACGTCTGAGAATACAAAATAGAGTTTGTTAATCATGCCTCTTCTACATGCTAACAAGGTCCGCGCGGACTTTCTCCCCAGCTGCTTTGAGTTCCCTGAGATGTTTTCATATTTTGTTCTTCCGACACCCTTTGTGTTTTGCGCAACTACATGATTGTATCTTGTGCTTCCCGGAGTTGTCTCTTGAGCCATGTCATGTTCCCTTCACGACCTTGTGATGCCAACACCTCAAGGGTATTTTCCACCAATTTTCATCTTAATTCTCTATTTTCCTGGTAAATTTCAGCAATGATAAGTTGTGCATGCTTTAGCTATTGATTCGGTTCTCAAACGTTAGAACCCGTGGCACCCATCCTCCTCGTTCTACTCCCTCTTCCCTGAATTATGGTTTCGACAGGCTCTAGATGGATAGCGCACATAATTAATTCCTCGGTGACCTATCTTGCTTATGTCTCGCTCGGGATTTGGTTTTCCCAAGCTTCCTTATTCTTCCTTGGCCTTCCCCTTCTCCGGGGTTTCTGTTGTTGGGGGAGCATGGATTCCAATGTCCTTCCTTTTGGCACAACTTCTTCCACATTGGCCTCCAAACGATGTGATACCATCGTTTTCACGCACATGTAGGAACCTCCCTTTGAAGCCTCGGGAATGCCCACTATGAGTAAGAATGAATCCCAAGCGCTTTGGGGCTCAAACCTGGCGCTTCGGCTGCTTCACAGGCCCCATATTATGTTTTGAGGGGTTTCCATGGTGTGACAATGTTTATGTCTTATGCGTGGGGAACTTGACGAGGGCCCAAAGAGAAAAATTTTGATCAGACTGGTCTCGCGCGACGAATTACCAACAGTCAAAAAGCTCGGCTGGTGAGTAGAACACATGCAGAACATATAGAATTTATAACAGAGTGGGCAGTGGGTGAAATGTGCCAGGGAACACTGGATTCATGGCGACTGGATGTTTTGAAGAAAACTAAACGTTTTATGTGGTACATCTGTGCAACGAGTATATTTCGGGGCGTGTGAGATACAACCAATAGGAGTTGCAGACGGTGTGTGGTATGATCAACTTGATTTTCCAATCCCCCAGCCTTAATGATGAGTTGATGATGGTTGGTGCACTTGTTTATGCAACTTTTGTTTAAACAACTTTCCTCTACCTTATGACATGATCCGACTCTTTTGGAACATACTCGTACTTTCAGCACATGTTTGGATTTGACATCCTTTCCAGAATCCAAGGGCCAACCGGCCACTGGTGTGACTTCAACTCTCATATTTTTTTTGTACCTGATCTTTCATTCTGTGGCATGCAAATGTAACCCACCCTAACTAGAGAAAAAAAATGACAATGCTAACAGAGGCGGTGCAAACAATTCGAAAGATTGCAGAGATCCTGTAAGTATCAAACAACTAGGTTTAGCAAGATTTACAGGTATGTACCAGTCTGGATTTTTCACGCTTACACTTTATACATATATTTTACCAAGTGTTTTTCTGTACACAGTCTCTAAATGATTTTTATTTTGATTGCAAGAAATATGCCTCTGAGTATTGAGAAAGAATGACTCAGGAGCCTCATTGGAAGATTCAAGAAAATGGGTCAAGTGCGAGAGGAGATGAGTCAAAATCAACAAGGCAGTGAAGGATATCGGACTCCCCGCATTCGTCACACCCAATGACTTCGGCGACTTGCGCATCATAATCAAATCGCACACCGAGCAAGATTCATCATGGGAAAAATAAATAGTAAAGGTTACAGACACAAGAGATCCAAGTCAGGTGTGACAGTTTATGGAACACCTGATCAAAGCTCAGTCTATGTTGCAACAGTTAAGTGCCAGTCTGGTCAAGTATCAGGCACATGTGGTAGAGATAAGAGAGATTTATGCAGCCCCGATGGAACAACACATATTTCTATACGCCCACACTTGTGAGGAGTTGTTCATCAATTGGTCAGAATAAGAGAAGAATGACCCATTTAAAGTGATATATTGAGATGACTCCTAGACAAACTGATAGGAGAGAATGCCACGTGGTGAATTTTGTTTTACTTATCTACACTTTAGCCATTATTTTTAGTTAATTTTATGTTATAAATAATATCATCGACCAATTAGTTAAGGGTCGATGGTTTTCGCAAGAAAATCTTATTTCTGGTTTTGTTAAGAATTATTTTGAAGCTACCTTTAATTGAAAAGTCCTTCTAGACCAAAGACAAGTTTATGTTTTCATCAAATGCGTGTATGACTGGATGTGGAGAAGAATTATTTCCTATTCTATCTCATGAATGGATGTAGTAACGAGTAAGAGATATTAAATCTATTGATAAGTTATCTGATGCAATGTTTTACAGTTCTTTGTTTAATGATGAAAATGAATCTTTGTGTTATTATGTGATTGATGATTAGAGTTGAGTGAATTATTTTGCTTACCGTTTTTTATCACATGCATTTTTTCTTATGATAATTTGTATCTCAATTAATAATTGGAATATTCACATGGTTAATGTATTAGTACTAGGCCTGTGGTATATGATCATTGTCTGCATGCTAGGGTGTAAGGGATATCCCAAACCCATCCTCCTCTCCAGTAGTTTAAGTTTTTTCCCATTTTTTACCTAGTTGGTTTATACCGGCTTTCCATCTTATACCAGTCACACTAGAAAGAAAATACAAAAGGAGAACATTTGAACCAAAGGAGAGTCCTTCACAAGAAAACCTAAATCCCATCGATTAATCGGAAGGATCGCAAGATCTGGAGAACCATTCCACTATTAAACACTGCAGAGTCTAATTGGGCCTCGGTGGTAGGTCTAGTTCCTGTTGTTGAGTTAAAGGGATTTAGGACCCATCAACAAGTGGAAATGGAGAAAAACTGCTCGCCAAGGGTATGTTGCTTGGACACACTTTGTGGAAGAGATTTATGAACGCTTTGACATTGATACCAACCATTTAGGACATTTGACAAAGTTGAAACAATATAGCAGAGTGGAACACTTTATAGATGCTTTTGAGCGATTGGTTTTCCATACAGAGGGCATGTCTAATGCTTTTTTTAGAGAATGTTTTATCAATGGCGTCAAGGATGAGATCCGTGCCCATGTCCTCATGGCTTAGCCTCAGAGTTGGGTGGAGGATACTAAAGGAGATAAGGAATCACAACAGGTTGTCTCTTCTCAAAATCAGAACCCTCCTTTATTCCTCGCACTAAACCAGTAAATCCCACTCCTTTTACTCCACTAAAGATCCAAAAATTGACCAGGGCCGAAATGGTTGAACGCCAACTCAAAGGCCTTTTTTATAATTGCGATGACAAATATTTTCGGGGAAACAAGTGTAAGGAACAAAATCATTTTATGGCCATCTCGGAGGATGTTTCAGAATAGGATGTTGAATCTCCCCTTGTGTCTGTGTCACCTGAACCCATTGACATAATCCCTCCCTCAAACCCTCCCAAAGTAGAACCAGTCATTTCTCTAAATTATCTCACTGGCTTCTCTTCTCCCCAAACCCTCAAGCTAATTGGTTACATCAAGCATAGGAAGGTCATCATTCTTTTTGATAGTGGAAGCACCCATAATTTTATTCATCGTTGCATTGCCCAAAAAACTAATTGCTATATCTGTGCAGTCAATAATTTCCAAATCATGATTGCCAATGGAAGGTCCATGAAATGTGGAGGGCGTTGTGAAAATGTGTGTCTCCAAATTGGTGACTACCACCTGAACTATCATATGTTTTCTATCAACATGGGCGGTTGTGACATTGTGTTGGGCGCAAAATGGATAAGGAATTTGGGTCCCATTCTCATGGATTTTAAGGAACTAACCATGCAAATAGACCAGGAGGGCCAACAATATAATTTCCAAGGAATCACTATCAGTTCCACAGAGATAATTATTTCCCATTGGATGGAAAAGATGCTCAAAAAATTTCATTCTGGCGTTATTTCCCAACTCCATGCCATACAAGCAACTGAGACACCCTTTGTGTCGCAGGACCTCCAATCCATCATCTCTAAACATCAAGTGATTTTTTCCACTCCCCAAGGATTCCCTCTTCCCATGGTGTTCATGATCATTCCATTCACCTTGTCCCAGGAAGCCTTACTCCCAATATCTTTCCCTATCATCACCCCTTTTCCCAAAAAAATGAAATTGATAAAATGGTTCAAGAACTGCTCAACGCAGGTGTTATCTGCCCTAGTACAATTCCCTACTCTACTCATGTGGTCATGGTCCTTAAGAAAGAAGGTTCTTGGTTCATGTGTCCTAACTTCCGCACCCTCAAAAAACTCACCATTAAAGCCAAATTTCACATTCCTATCATTGATGACCTCTTGGATGAATTGAGTGGTGCCTAGTTCTTTACTAAAATTGATCTTTGTTCTGGCTACCACCAGATCCATATGAAAGAGGCATACATTCATAAGACTTACTTTAGAACTCATGAGGGCCACTGTGAGTTTTTGGTCATGCCCTTTGGATTGTGTAATGCACCCTCCACTTTCCAAATCCTCATGAATCATGTCTTTCATCCTTTTCTCCGTCATTTTTTCTTAGTTTTCTTTGATGATATCCTCATCTATAGAAAAACCTTGACATACCATCTTGATCATGTGGATCGAGTTCTCCATCTACTCTCTCAACACCAACTTTTCCCAAAACAATCTAAATATGATTTTGGCACCTCGGAAGTCGAGTACTTGGGTCATCTTATTGGCAAGGTCGGCGTCAGGGTGGATCCTAAAAAGATTGAAGCTATGAAAGACTAGCGTCACCCAAAGAATCTCAAAATCTTGTGTGGATTTATGGGCTTAACATGTTATTATTGCAATTTTTTTAAGAATTATGGAAAGATTGCAACACCTCTCACTACACTCCTTAAAAAAAATATTTCACTTGGACTCCAGTAGTTGCTTAGGATTTTCAAACCTTGAATATGGCCATGTGCACCACTCCAGTCCTGGCCCTTTCTGATTTCATAAAGACATTTGTCCTGGAATGTGATGCTTCAGGGAAAGGAATTAGTGTTGTCCTTATGCAAGAGAGTTGGCCTTTGGCCTTTACCAACAAACAACTATCTAAGTGAAATTTGGGAAAATCAATCTATGAAAAGAAAATGTTGGCTATTTTGCATGTCGTTGATCTTCGACGCCCTTATTTATTGGGGAAACGCTTCGAAATTAAGACATATCACAAAGCCTCAAGTATTTTCTGGAACAATGCATTTCCTCCCCAGAGAAACAAAAATGGTTGACTAAGCTCTTTGGATATGATTATGAGATCATTTACAAGAAACAAATACATTGTGGTTGCATATTCAATTTCCCAAAAATATGAAGATGAAGGGTCCCTCTTTTCTCTCTCCTTCATTGTACTAGATTGGCTCCAAGTTGTTCACTAGGAATGGCTACACGATCCCAAAAGTTCACATATGATACAACAATTGTAGTCTAATTATCTAGTTTCCCTAGGGCACTCTTAGCTCCATGATGAGATTTTATACAAAGGTCGTTTGTATTTAAGTAAACAATCAAAACTTAAATCCACGATACTTTTTGAGCTTCATGCTACACCCACAGTTGGGCACTTTGGGTTTACCAAAACCTATGACAGGGTCAAACGTTCTTTTTTTGGGGATGGTATGAAACAGGATGTTCATAAGTTTGTGGCTGAATGTGATGTGTGTCAATGTAACAAGGGAAAAACAGTGAAATATCCTGGAACACTACAACCACTTCTGATTCCACCTACTATTTGGCAGGATATCTCTATGGATTTTATTGTAGGCTTACCTAAATCAAGAAATAAATCATTCATCATGGTGGTAGTTGATCGTCTTTCCAAGTATGTTCATTTCTATTCTCTTCAACACCCATTTACAGCGTCCACTGTGGCTCAACTTTTCATGGATCAGGTCTTCAAGCTTCATGGCATGTCGCATTCTATTGTTTTTTATTGCGACCTAACTTTCACCAGCAATTTTTGGAAAGAAATGTTCAAGCTAAAAGGCACCCAATTGCATCTCATAACGGCTTATTATCCCTAGACTGATGGTCAAACTGAAGTTGTCAATAAGTGTTTGGAAAAATATTTGAGGTGTTTTTCCTCAAAAAGGAAAAATCAATGGGCTCAATGGTTACCACTAGTTGAATGGTGGTACAACACTTTGTACCATATAGCTACCCACATAGCTCCTTTTGAAGTCTTATATGGACAAAATCCACCTGCATTTCTCTCATATTTTCCAAGTGTCTCGAAGTTCCAAGTGGTTGACCAAATGCTTACAGTTCAAGAGGCTATTCTTCATACCCTCAAAGAGAATTTGGTCATGGCCCAGAATTGCATGAAGCAACAAGCATATCAAGGTCGCTCTGAACGTCAATTTTCAGAAGGGGATTAGGTGTCTCTTCGATTGCAACCTTACAAGAAAAATTCCCTCAAGGCTGACCATTGTCAGAAACTGGCGCCCAAATTTTATGGTCCTTATATCGTTCTCAAGCATGTGGGACAAGTGGCCTGTCAGTTATCTTTTCCTATTCATTCTAAGATCCATCCTATTTTTTATGTTTCCTTCTTAAATAAGGTGATTGGAACTAAGTTCCAAACTCAAACCCTTCTCGAATTGGACAAAGAAGGTTCCATTTGGCTACAGCCACAAGCAGTTTTCGACCAGTGTGAGCATCGTCTGTGTTAGTGAACCATCAAGGAAGTGTTAGTCCATTCGAAATATACAACTCCAATAGATGCCACTTGGGAACCAGCTACCATTTTGCAACAATTTCCACATCTTAAGCCTTGAGGACAAGGTTGTTTTTAAGGGGGAGGACATGTTAGGGACCTAACCCCTCATGTAGGTAGAATAAAATATATTCTGATGTAATAAAGTTCAATATTAATAAGGCCTGACAATAAGAAAGAAAAATTCCAATGTAAGAAGACCTAATAGAAGCTTCTGCTTCTAGAGGGATCTTCCTCTAGAAGGTTCTTTTTATAGACATATTTAGTATAAATAGGAGTCGAGGGTATGCAAACTTTTTTCTTGAATATTATTTTAATAGAGCTCCGCTCTGCTAGAGGTTTCGCCCTCAAAGAGGCAAGTGAACATTGTTCTCATTAAACAAAGTGCTCTTTCTGGTATTATTCTGGTATCATTTTGGTATTATTGTGGTGTTCTTCTGGTTATATTGTTGTTCATCTGCCATTTCTAGCTATTTATTTTTGTTCTGCATACTTTTTATATCTGGAATATTATAGACAATGTTACTAGCGCATTATTCAATATGAACAACATCATGTTGTAGTTGTAGGTGCACCATTCTATAGAAAAAGTGGTCTTATTTTTGTCCTCCTTAGAGATTCCTACCTGATGGTGTTCCAATAAGACATCAATGAAATATTAAGTCTCTTTCCAGGCTACCTAGTCTATCACTTCATCATTTAAAGGGGTGGGGAATGGACCATGAACACAAGAATCATTCAACCCTTTGAATTCAAAACATACTCTGATACCACCCATATTCAAATTATTCTACTAGGAAAATTAAAATTGTTGTCAGCATTTTTTCAATCTCCTCTTTCACTTTCTCCTTGATATAGGGATTAAATCTATATGGTTTCCTATTGATAGGATAGTAATCTAGTTTCATATCTATCCTATTTTTTCCCAATTATCATTTAATCCCCTTCATATTAGTAAATTTTTGTGGGAATAAATCATCATATTCTCTAAATAATGCCACAACCTTAGATACTATCACATCGTTCCAGTAGTCCCTAATGGATTCTAGCCTAGGTCAGTCCTCTATGCTAATATTCAAATTTTTTACCTTCATGGTTTGTGAGTATATCTCCCTTATAGATGGTATGTTTTCTCTTTCACTGTCCCTTTCCTTTTGTGATTATCATTTCATTTCATATGTTGTAATATTAGATATATAAAAGAGAAATTAATTATTGCATGAAATAAATAATAACTTTTCATTCTAAATGTGTTTTTTTTTGCAGAACAAGGATCTTCCAAAAGATCTAGATGATCCTCATCAAATATAGATAGATCATGATGGGTCCAATGTTGAGATGGCAGATGATGCTCATGATAACATAGATACAGATGACAGCAAGGTCAATGTCGATGCAGATGATGATCATGATGATGAGGCAGTTGTTGGTAGCAGTTAGTGACATTCATAATCATATAGACTGCATAATGGATCATTTTTTATATATTGTTATAATGCCTCTTTTCATGGTTATTATCATATGTATCATTTTCACGGCCTCTAGTATCATATTATTGAGTTGTATCATTTTGACATGTATCATTTTGACTTATATCATTTGGACATGACGTATCATATTGACTTGTATCATTTTTTCTTCCATAATTTATCATTTTTATTTATATCATGTGTACATGATGTATCATTTTGACTTATGTCGATTGTTGGACATGCATCATTTTCACATGTTATTGATATACTAGCATATTTTACTTTCACTTGTTTTAGTTATATATGATGATGATATTATTAGTATTGACTCATAATTTTTTATATATTGAAAGTGGTTGATGATTTTTGGATACATAATTATTATGTATGATGGTTTTCATTTATGATGCAGACCCCCCCACTCGCCTTTGGGGTTGATCGACCTCTCATTCTAGGATCATTCAAATCAAGGAGTTGGATCGACTCTTTGGGCCTTTGCTAGACCGCAAACTAATTTACACAGGTCCCCTTTCCTTCAAAGTGCAGGTTCTATGAAACCTGCGGGCTCTTTCCTAGCCTCTTTGAAGAATTTGAATAGCAGGCACTAGCCTCCCTCGTTATATCCTTTCCTTCATATGGCCTTGGAATGTGCCGAGGTGCCAACTCAAAGGGCACTTCAGACATTCGGGCTTCAGGTGTTTTCTCTCATCACTTGCCAATTCCCTTGAACTCTGAACTCACGAAATTCTGACTTGGCGCGTGAGGGATTGAAGGCCCCCACTCCTTTTCCAATCAATGGCCCTGATTTCTTCAGGATCCAGTGCTTCATATATTTTCAAAACACGACTCCATGAAATCTCCAGAGTAACAAACCTCTGAATTTCACGATCTCCTGACACATGTCCTCCACTATCAACGACCTATATCTATTTCATCTTCGAACGATTCTCCGTTGTAATCTCTCTAAAGTTCATGATCTTCAGAATGGTCGATCTGACAACATGCATCCCCCCTTATCCTACGGTCAAGATTTACTTCGGCACTTCAGCCTTCGACAACTTTTGATGTTGCGCTACCCCTTCCTCCCGGATATCTTCTTCTCTGAACGAGCGATACGCTGACACATATCATCCTCTGGATCTATGGTCCATATCTATGTTCGGCTCCCTTTGACTTCGGGATTTCTTCAACTGATACCACTTGCTTCTTTCCAGAGTTTTAAACCTCTGGACCTTCAGATATCTCGCCATGTGTCCTTCACAATGGACAGTTGTGATCTACTCCTCTCTTCAAACCTTTGGGAGTTCTTCACACTCCACGAATGAAATCTCTCGGAGTGTTATTTCTCCAGAGTTTCAGATTTGTTGACATGTACCCCTTCCCAGCACTGACAACTAGGATTTACTTTGTAGCTCTGGGACTTTAGGGCTTTCACACTCTGCTTATCTGAGCACTCTCGGAGTACTTCTTCTCCTGAGCTTTAGATATTCCACTACCTGTCCCTCTGGAAAATGGACGGTTATAAGTCCCTTCTCCTTTGCACTTCAAAATTCTCAAATGTGCGAAGTTCGAAGGACTCCCACTATTATCCCTTGTGCAACTTCCTTTAGATATGACGGTTGTCAAACCTCATGCTCAGATCCGATGGATGGGATCTTTTCTTCTCTTTGACATGCTCCTCCTTCGTCCTAGACCCTGATATGATGGTCAAAGCTTCCTCCTAAAGCATATCTGGAAACTGTTGTAACTTCTCTTCAGCCTTATCTTGGATGACTCCCGAACTTGGAAAATTTCAAGTGTTTGAGGGATTCGACCTTTGATCCCTCTGCGAGCCCAGTGACTTTGGGTCTCGTCTATGTTTCTCCTCCTGATATTCAAGACTTGGAATAATTCTAAATCTTGCGCACTCCTTACGCTATCTCTTCTGAGCTTTGGGACTTACTTAAAATCTCAAAGGGGCTCGGCCCTTCCACTTCCTTAGAAGATTTTATGGTGCCCTCCTCACACTTTCTTCTCTCTTTCTCTTGAGCTTCCAAGTTTAGACAAGTTCGTCTCCATCATACACTCCTTGCAATTGATTGGCCTTCATACAACTTCAAACTTAGAATATTTTCCAGTAATCTTCTTGCACACTCCTGGTGCCTACTCAATGCACTTCATGCAGAGCCTCTCCCTCAAAGTGTTCAGTAACTCTAGGTTTCTCCTTGAGTCTGTATTTATCCTAGTGTGCCCTCCTGGCACATTCTCTTTTGAATTCTATTTGAAATTCATATGCGCACTTCTTGCGTTGGCTCATAGAGTTTCCCCCACTATGTCATGTGCTCCTTGCATTTAGCCTAAGAACCTAGAACAACTCAGCAAACTCAGAGATAGATAGTGAAGTCTATTTTTTCCCTATAGATGGAATATAACTCACATCTACCACATACATAACCACAGATAACATTCATAAAACACACATAAAACACATAAAGAATCATATGTAGGAAAAACTACTTTTTTTCATAAACATGAATGTCTGATTACAATATGTGTAGGCTGGATTGTAACAGAGTCTTAGCTCTCTCCTCTCCTCTCTTCTCTACCTTCTACAGCCTCTCTTGGGCATGTGTTACAATGAAAAAAAAAAACGGGCTCCTCGAGCCTTTCCCTCTATCTATTCTAGTGGTGTCCAATCACCCTTAAAAACGTCTATCTACTCCAAAAAAAAATAAAAAAACTAACTACCACTTAAGTTATGTTACATTAAAGTCTAGGAGTGAAATTCTCATATCACTCGTGATCATTCAGCTCCCAATCATTTTGATATTCTTCATTTTTCAATTAGTTCAAAAATATATTTGCAGGAAATTCCAGTGTTAATATTTTGAATTAACTCAAAGGCGCGATAAGGCATTGAGTTGTCATCCCATGTGGCTTTGCTGACAATGCTCCTGCATCATACTCCACTGGTGGGAAAATCATGAGCTCCTTCTCATGGATCTCTCTGCTCTTTTGTTGAGATCCTCCAGGGTCCCATACCTTCTCTTGGAGTTTTCCATCTTCTCCTTTTCCTTGCTGCTTCTTTACCCTACTTCTCCTGCAAGTTTTCTTCTATTCTATACTTCTCTGTTGGCTACTCCTTGTGCTGCTTCAAGCATCAATCTCTTTATATCCTCTATTTCTTTGTCCAGTTGGTCCACTGGTTGGCTCTCATCCTTCATCCAATTTTTTTTTATCTCCTCTTCATCAAATTCCACCTTGACTTGTTGGATTAGTTGACTTTTCATATTTACCCTTCTCTCTAGGGCCTCCAGTTCTTCACACATATCAGAAAAATCCATGTTATCTACTGCTCTCTCCTCTGATGTACCTTCACATTCTACAATTATCTCTTTCTCAGCTTCCTGGCTAAAAATTTTGAGCCATTCCTCAGAATTCTCATCTCATTATTCTACTATTGTAGGCTCCAATTCTTCATGTTCATATTTTTGGCTGAAATTTTTGAGTAATTCCACCCAACGTTCTTTTTTCTGCATCTCTTAGGCACATTGTAATGTGTGATCTTCCTCCTCCATGGTAGTATTTGTTGGTTGGTTCTTCCTTTTCAGTCTTCTCTGCTACAACTCTTCTTCCTCATACACATCAAAGCGTAGATCATCATGATCCCCCATGTTGTTTTATTCTCTTATGGCATTAGCTTGCCACCCTACTGCAGACTCCAATTCTGCAGTCTCACTATTGATTTGTTTCTCAACTTCCTCCTCTGACATATTATCTTATGTCAGCTCCTCTTGTGTTCATTCAACTCCAACTTCTTCCAGATACTCCTCATGATGGAATTATTCCCCCTCTTTTGTTGCAGGCTTCAATGTTGTAGTCATCTCATGTTCATCTCCCTGGCTGAAATTTATGAGCAATTGTATTGAATTATCTTCTCCTACAATCTGCATGACTATCTCCTGGAAGCCATCTTATGGTTATGGATTGTCCAACCAATCCACCATCATATTCAACTCGATATCCCACTTAGTGAGCAACTCAACTGTGTGCTCCTCTTTTTTTGTTGGGGTAGACTTCAGTTTCTTCTCCTTCTTGTCTATGAAAGTCACACCTGGTTATGTTTCTTCTGTTATTTCATCTGCAACACATGATCTGGCCTCAACTGGGCTATGTGGAAGGAATACCTCAATTCCCCCAATGATCATAATGCATTTATGATCCTCCTCCATCAATTCTCCTTGTTGATATAAACTCTCAACTGAGTTCATGAGACTTTCAGACAGACTCCTCTCCTCTCCTTTTCTCACCTAGCAATCTGGTATTTCTCCTCTTCCCTCCTCGTAGTTTATGAGATCAATTGATCTCATCTCATTTCCCACCTGGAAATTTGAAATTTCATCACTGCCCTCCTAGCATTTCATGAGATCCTCCATTGATCTCAGCCCATTTCCCACCTGGCAATCTACGAGATCTATGCTTGATCTCTTCTCCTCCTCCTCACTGAGGCTTTCTCCAAATTTTGGCTCAAAAATGAAAACCTACTCCTCTTCTATGTCACTGAGGTTTTCAGTATGCCTCAGCCACCTTCTCAACACTTGTTGTTTCCTTCTGGCTAACAAATTATGGACAGGCCACTTCGCTTTCCTCTTCAAAGGCCATTCATATGTCCAGTGTACCTTTGCTTCCTATTGCATATTCAATTTTAGCTTCTCCATTTTTTATCTGATCTCCCTGAGATATTTTTCTATCTTAGCTTTGTTTTGTTGTTGGCGATCCTTGTCTTGACCACAATTATGGCCTTCAATATTCATTTTCACCCCCTTCTTGGCCTCCTATCAAGACTGTGGATTACTCTATAACCAAGATCATATCCGATTTCTCCTACATCCCACCTAGTTGTCCACTTTTTGTTGCATACGTGAAACCATAATTCACAGAGCATCACACTTTGTCTCCTCCTTCACCTACTTTCTACAGGAGAAATTAAAATTCTGATACCATTTGATGTTATCAGACTATCTTTATTCACCTTCTCACCTTTTCCTGTTGTCTACAAGCAAATTTCTGCTCTGATACCACTTGATGAAGACCCCCCCAGTCTCCTTTGGGGATACTCGACCTCCCAGTCTAGGATCATTCAAATCAAGGAGTCAGATTGACTCTTCAGGCCTCTGCTAGAACCAAAAATAATTTACATAGGTCCCCTTTCCTTCCAAATCCAGGTTCTATCAAACCTGCGGGCTCTTTCCTGACCTCTTTGAATAATTTGAATAGCATGCGCTAGCCTCCCTCGTTACATCTTTTCCTTCATATGACCTTGGGTTGTGCCTGGGAACCAACTCAAAGGATGCTTCGGAGATTCAGGCTTCATGTGTTTTCTCTCACTGCTCACCAATTCCCCTGAACTCCAAACTCGTGAAATTCTAACTTGGAAAGTGAGGGATCGACGGCCCCCACTCCTTTTCCAATCAACGGCCCTGATTTCTTTGGGATCTGGTGCTTCAATGATTTTTGAAACACGACTCCATGAAATATCTGGAGTAACAAACCTCTGAATTTCACAATCTCCTAACATGCGTCCTCCACTGTCAATGACCTAGATCTATTTCATCTTTGATCGATTCTTCCTTGTAATCTCTCTAAATTTCACGATCTTCGAAATGGTCAATATGATGACATGCGTCCTCCCGTATCCTATAGTCCTGATTTACTTCGACACTTTGGCCTTCGATAACTTTTGATGTTTCACTACCCCTTCCTTTTGGATAGCTTCTTCTTCGAACAAGTAATATGCTGACATGTATCCTCCTCTAGACCTATGGTCCAGATCTATCTTCAGCTCCCTTTGACTTCAGGAGTTCTTCAACTGATACCACTTTCTTCTTCTCAGAGTGTTAAACCTCTGGACCTTCAGATCTCTCACCACATGTCCTTCGCAATGGATGGTTGCGATCTACTCCACCCTTCGGACCTTCAGGATTTCTTCACACTCTACGAACGAAATCTCCCAAAGTTTTATTTCTCTGAAGTTTCATATTTGTTGACACGTACCCCTTCCCAGTGCCGACAACTAGGATTTACTTCGCAGCTCCGGGACTTCGATGCTTCCACACTCTGCTTATCCGAGCACTCCTAGAGTACTTCTACTCTGGAGCTTCATATCTTCTACCGCCTATCCCTCCAGACGATGGGTGGTTCTGATTTAGTTTGGGCCTCGGGACTTCGGGAGTCCTTGCTCCTTTGTGCTTCAAAATTCCCAAATGTGTGAAGTCTGAAGGACTCCCACTGTTATCCCTCATGCAACTTCCTTTAGACCTGATGGTTGTTAGGATTCGTGCTCAGATCCGATGGATGGGATATGTTCTTCTCCCTTATGTGCTTCTCCTTCATCCTAGACCCTGATATGATGCTCCAAACTTCCTCCTAAAGAAGATCTTACGGTTGTTGTAACTTCTCTTCGGTCTTAACTTGGATGACTCCCAAACTTGGAAAATTTCAAGTGTTTGAGGGCTTCGACCTTTGATCCTTCTATGATTTCGGTGACTTTGGGTCTCGTCTGTGTTTCTCCTCCTGAGCTTCGGGACTTGGAATAATTCTGACTCTTGCGTACTCCTTGTTCTATATCTTCTCATCCTTGGGACTTACTCATAATTTCAAAGGGGCTCGGCCCTTCCACTTCCTTACAATATTTTCTGGTGCCCTCCTATCACTTTCTTCTCTCTTTATTTTGATATTTCGAGCCTAGATAAGTTTGTCTCCCTCTTACGCTCCTTTTTTTGGAAGATTGGTTGTTGTCATTGATGTCAACCCTAGTCATGGGTTTTGGACCGGAAGATTGATGAAGGTATTTGGACATGAAGGAAAATGCACATGCAGATGCAACACCCATGGATAGATAGTATACATCATGTTGTTTCTGGTGGTATGTGGCACTTCACATGGATCCTCATGGTTGAGGAGAAATGAATATTTGAAGATGACAAAGTGAATTGAAGAAGGAAGTACATGTAGGTCATGAAGATAATTAAAGAAAAGAATTACAAAATAAGAAAGTGTCAAGTCAGACCTAATGTTAAAAGGAAGTGACATAAATGGTATAAATAAACATCATTATATATTCATTTGACACAAGTCGAATTTCAGAGGAAATAAGAAGTAAAGAAGGCCGGATTTCAAGGGAGGATGAAGTCTTTTGGTGATGTGTTCTAAGGTATGTTATTTTCAGGTCATCTTACCATTTTTGCTATAACTTTTTTTCTAGAACGATTCAGATGGTGAAATCGATATGGTATTTAGAATACATTTCAAGATACCTCTGGTAAAAATTCCAACTCTTTATTCTCTATAATTATAAAGATACACTCTGTGGAAGATAGGGTTTGATACCAGTCCTGAAGTTAGTCAATAAACAGGTGTTCCGGGTAAAATAGTCATAACTTATTCATCAAGAATCCAAATGACGTGGGAAAAATTTCATTGTAAATATTACGGACTTTAGTTTCTTGTGTGCAAGTTTCAGAATCGGATGTTAAATATTGAGCGCGGGGAATTATGTACAAGTTCGGTCTCCTGAATAGACCAGAATTGAATAAAGTCTACCATTCTTTCTATAACTTCTTTTTGGGGAGGATTCAAGAAGTGCAACTTGGAGGAGTTTCAGAGAATACATTGAGTAATATTATATATAGGATCAGAGTACTCCAAGAATTGAAGAATTGTAGAAATTGAAGAAGTCTCAAGAATCATTATCAGGTTCTATGTGATGATTGGTTGATGGTGATGATTTAATGTAAAGTTTTATTATCTCTCATATATTCTTGGGTGGAAGGAAGGGGCAAGGATGGAGAGTTCAAATCTCTCTTGATATTGGAGG
>ML784327.1:124690-151784 GCA_009831015.1 Picea engelmannii | reverse complement strand
TTGGAAGTTGTAGCTACCTTTGGAAGTCATTACTTCCCTTGAACAATAACTATTGATTATTTATCATATATTGTGCATGGTGTATTGTGGTGTATTGGTGTAACTCTTATACTATTGTTCATTGCTCATTGGATATAGTTGAAAAAGGTTTTAAATTATACTTGATATTGATTCACCCCCCTCTCAATATCAACATGTTTCTCCTCCTGAGCTTCGGGACGTGGAATAATTCTGACTCTTGTGCACTCCTTGCACTATATCTTCTCATCTTTGGGACTTACTTAGAATTTCAAAGGGGCTTGGCCCTTCCACTTCCTTAGAATGTTTTTTGGTGCCCTCCTGTCACTTTATTCTCTCTTTATCTTGAGATTTTGAGCTTAGACAAGTTTGTCTCCCTCTTACACTCCTTGCACTTGATTGGCCTTCAGACGACTTTAGACTTAAAATATTTTCTAGTAATCTTCATGCACACTCCTAGTGCCTGCTCAATGCACTTTTGCAGAGAATCTCCCTTAAAGTGTTCATTAACTCTATGTTTCTCCTTGAGTCTGTATTTATCCTGGTATTCCCTCCTGACACGTTCTCTTCTGAATTCGATTTGAAATTCAGATGCACACTCCTTGTGTTGGCTCACAGATGTTCCCCCACTCTATCATGCGCTCCTTACATTTAGCTTAAGAATCCAGAACAACTTAGCAAACTCACTGATAGATAGTGAAGTCTATTTGTTCCTTGCAGATGGAATTTAACTCACATATACCACATACATAACCACAAATAACATTCATAAAACACATAAAGAATCATATGCAAGAAAAAATGTTTTTTTCATTAACATGAATGTTTGATTACAATATGTGCAGGATGGATTGTAACATAGTCTCATCTCTCTCCTCTCCTCTCTTCTCTATCTTCTACAGCCTCTCATGGGCATGTGTTACAATGAAAAAATAAACAGGCTCCTCAAGCCTTTCCCTCTAACTACTCTAGTGGTGTCCAATCACCCTTTACAACATCTATCTACTCCAANAAAGTCTAGGAGTGAAACTCCTAGACCACTCGTGATCATTCATCTCCCAAGCATTTTGATCTTTTTCAGTTTTCAATCAGTTCAAAAAATGATTTGCAAGAAACGCCAGCGTTAAGATTCTGAATTAACTCAAAGGTGTGCTAAGGTGTTGAGTTGTCATCCCATGTGGCTTTGTTGACGATGCTCCTGCATCAATTTACTGCTCATGATGGATGTTGTCAAATTCACTTAAATTATAGATATTTGACTCACTTGTTTTAATTATAGATGATGATCATGTTATAATAATTATCTTGTTATTTTATATATATTGGATGTTGAAGATTCTATTTGGGTGGAGATTTAATAAGTATAATGATGTTGTTAATTTGTATGGATGTCTATTTCCCTAAAAATTCTTTATAAATGTTATCCTATAAAATATTTCAAATGCATTTATATGACTTACTATATAATCATATAATTCGTTTAAGAGACATGATATATTTAATTAAATAAAATGAAATAAAACATATTAAATTAATAATTGTAAGCAAAACAAGAAGCATTTTTGGAAGCAACAATGGAAGCCAAATTGGAAGAAAAATTGGAAGCCACACCGGAAGAAAAATTGGAAGCCAAACTGGAAGAAAAATTGGAAGGCATATCAGAAGTAACAATGGAAGAAAAATTGGAAGCCACACCAGAAGAAAAACAGGAAGCAAAACTAGAATCCAAATGGGAAGAAAAAATAAAAGCAACACTAGACCTAAAACTAGAAGCCAAACTGGAAGCAAAATTTGAAACCATATCAGAAGCAAAACTAGATGTAAAACTGGAAGCCAAACTAGAAGAAAATTGGAAGGCATATCAAAATCAAAACTAGAAGCAACACGTGGCACTAATCTTGGCGCTAATCATTTTCGGTGTTATTCCTAACGCTAAACATGGAACTATTCCTAGTGCTAATTCCAGTGCTAAATCTGGCGCAATTATAAACATCCTTGTTTGCACCCAGTTTTGCATCAGAAAAGGTGTCCAATTCGTGAACTGAAATACACTAAATTACGACGCTATTTTAGGTGCTAATTGTTTGTTCTGTTGTAGTACCAAGATCATTGAAAGGTTTAAAAGGATCATTTATTGTGTGTGTGAGGGGTGTTTCTAATGCAATCAATGATGCTTACAAGTTTATAATACTAGTATTAAATCAATCCTAATTTAGTAAGATGCAATGAGAAAAATATGTTAAATGCAAGAATAAATACTAGTAAACCATTAACTATTGATTTCTTAAAAGAAATAGCATTAAACTATGTTAAATAAATGCAAGATGATAAACCCTAATGGTTGAAAATGAAAAGTCCTAAATCTAACACAATTCATTGGAGGAGGGAGAGAGGGAGAGAGAAGTAAAGGATAGTCAAGGCAAGAAATGAAGCAAAGGGGAGAAAAGGAAAGGCAAGGCTAGACATGGAAAGGCAAGTCAAGGCAAGGCATGGAAAGACAAGGCATGGAAAGACAAGGCATGGAAACACAAGACAAGGCAAGGAAAGTAAATGCATCGAAAGACATGGCATGATAAGGTATGACAAGACAAGGCATGGAAAGACAAGGCAAGGAAAGGAAAGGAAAGGAAAGACAAGGCAAGGCATGGAAGTATAAGGAAAGGCGAGGTAAGGAAAGGCAAGGAAATACATGACATGGCATGGAAAGGAAAGGAAAGGCATGGAAATACAAGGAAAGGAAAGATAAGACAAGGCAAGACAAGATAAGACATAGCATAGCAAGGCAAGGCAAGACAAGGAAAGGAAAGGAAATGAAAGAAAAGGCTATGTAAGGCGAGGAAAAGTAATTCAAGGAAAGATAAGGCATGGAAAGGTAAGGCAAGGAAAGGAAAGGCATGGAAAGACAAGGTAATGCAAGGCAAGGCATGGCAAGGCAAGGCAAGGCATGGCAAGACAAGGCATGGAAAAATAAGGCAAGGAAATACAAGGAAAGGAAAGGCATGGAAAGATAAGGAAAGGAAAGGTAAGGCAAGGCATGTAAAGGCATCAAAAGGCATGGAAAGACAAGACAGAGTAAGGAAAGGAAAGGAAAGATAAGACTAGACATGGCATGATAAGGAAAGGCAAGGAAATGCATGGAAAGATAAGGCAAGGCAACAAAATGTAGGACAAGGCAATATAATACAATACATGGCATGATAAGGAAAGGAAAGGAAAGGTATGGAAAGATAAGGCAAGGAAACACAAGGTAGGACAAGGAAAGGCAGGGCGTCGTAAGGCAAGGCAAGGCAAGGCAAGGTAATTCATGGAAATACAAGGCAAGGTAGGGTATGTAAATACAAGGCAAGGCAATGCAAGTCATGGTAAGATAATACAAGGCATGGAAAGACAAGGCATGACATGGCAAGGAAAGGAAAGGCATGGAAATACAAGGAAAGGAAATACAAGGAAAGGTTTGGGTCTAGGTCTAGGAAGACATGGAAAGGAAAGGCAAGGCATGGAAATATAAGACAATGCAATACAAGGCAAGGTCTAAGTCTAGGTTTATTTCTAGGTCTAGGTCTAGGGAAGACAGGTCAAGGAAAGGCATGGAAAGACATGGAAAGGTAAGTCATGTCAAGTAATGTAAAGTTAAGGCATTATAATGCAAGGTAAGGAAAGACAAGGCATGGAAATACAAGTCATGGCAAGACAAGGAAAGGAAATACGAGATATGGCATGGCAAGGAAAGGCAAGATAAGACAAGGCATGGCAATAAAAGCAAAGGAATCAAAAGGCATGGAAAGACAAGGTAAGGAAAGACAAGTCAAGGCAAGGAAAGACAAGGAAAGGAAAGGAAAGGTAAGGCAATACATGTCATGAAAAGGTAAGGCAAGACAAGGCATGGCAAAATAAGGAAAGGAAAGACAAGGCAAGTTCTATCTCTAGTTCTAGGAAAGATAGGGAAAGGCAAGGCATGGAAAGACATGGAAAGGTAAGGCATGGAAAGGCATGGAAATAAATGGTAAGGAAAGACATTGAAATGAAAGGAAAGGCAAGGCAAGGAGAGGAAATACATGGAAAGGAAAGAGAAATCCCATATTTTTTGCAATCATTGGGTGGTCTACATACCTATGGTCATTTAGTTATACCATCGGGGTCACTTCTAATATTGATGGTCTCCAGGATCACTTCTAAGTATCCTACCTTTGATGAGTTCTTACTTGGAATTGTTTGTAGTTGGAGGTTTGTACCAACAACCAAGTTTGTAAAGTGGTATATAGCTTCACCTAGTTTATAATCTTGAAATACATAATCGTGTTTATTCTGTGTTCTTTCATCATGTGTCAGATATTCACCTTTAATAACCATTGACCCAATTGGAAATTCAATTCCTATAGAGTCTACTACTGAGAGAACAAGGGTATGCTTTCCCGCTAAGCAATGTGCCAACCAATAGTTAGTTCCCCATTCATTAACTTTTTGGGAAACCACTATGTATATGTTCCCTACAAAAAATGGAGTGACAACACGTGAGTCCACTAAATGACCAAACCATGCAACATTGATGCTAGTTATTCAAAATTTAATAGAATATTCATTACACCTGGTGGTACCATATCTTAGACATGATCATAATCTGTTGAAATGTTTGATTGGTCCTCCTCCAACTGGGATAATTCCATAGTTATATGTTGATAATGGGGAGTGATACATGATCCCATGTATCAACCCAGTATGTGGATTCACAATCATCTGATTCATTACTACTACATGTGCCATAGAAGAAAGAGATTTTTCTCATCCATACTTCAACTATTTCATTGTCTGATGTTCAAACTGAATGGAATCCATGAGTGCCATGGATTGTTTTTATTACATACCACTGTGATCGATCTACATTGACCACCTCCCAAAAATATATATGTACATGTCATTTCCTTGTTGATTGGTCTTCATTGGATCTTGTTCACTCTCTCATTACTGAAGAACACCATTCAACAATGGATTTTTCATCTTGAATGAGGGAAGTAGTTGTGAACTTCATTTCTTGCATGTGCAACATTGTTTTGATGCATGTGCATGCTCCATGATGCTCCCCTTTCCCATGCATGGACAGAAAATAGTTCGAGATATGTGGCACCTTGAGATTTTTGTGCAACATACACAACCATTGAAATACACGATCATTTTTTAACTAGCCCGTGCAACCATCTGACAAATCCAATGTTGATCCATCTATATGGTCTTCTCCTTCAGGTGAGTTTAAAACAAATGAAATCAATGTCATACATAGGCTAAGTCATGGCATCGATTGTCACTTATGTAAAAGTGATACTCCTTCAATAAAACTCTATTTTTTCACTACTATGCATGTATGTGATATGGACCATTATCTTGACCTACTTTGAGTGATAATATTGTCTTTGAATATCATTTTGGGATTGAAGGGTGTAGTTCTCAGAAAAATCAACCACTAAAAAGATAGTACCACTGAGAAAGGTAGCTTTTCATATTCTAAATTGCTCGTCTTTCCATCGAGACACATGGACATGTTGAACATATTATCATGTCTTTTTGAAGAAGACCTTGATGAATTCACATACTTGTACATGGGAAGTCACCAATTATGTCATGTTTTCTTTCCTTCCCTTCGTCAATATCATATGCAACATATTTAAATCTTTGCAATTAAACCTCCTTCCTTTCTAATTCATACTCATTTCTCACATGGGCGTACTTTTTTAGTAATGTCATTCCACTGCACCCGAGGCATGTCCCATCTAAGCAATCTTTTTAATAGAATGTACAACCCTCTGGCCTTGTACACAAGATGTTATGAATAAAATTTCTAGATGATGACGGTGGAAATACAACTGAGAATTCATGCACAAGGGTATTATGCAATACATGAAAAAATGTGTGTGTGTGTGTGTGTCTGTGTGTTTCATAATAATAAACATACTCAATGTGGTATATACAACAACATATGTTACAAATTGAGTTTATTTCAACATGCCAAGGCTTCCATATATGGAAAGATCTTTGGCCCAAGTTAAGTGTGTTATGTACAGTCATGAATATATCATACAATTATGGTTTTTTCATGTCAAGAAAGTGTTTAATGTGGGATTCATGGTCCCTAGATATCGTTCTCAATTTTAGTGCATATTTTTGGTTGGAAGAAGGCCTAGTGTTCTCATGTTAGAAAGCATGTACTAGTCCCTTAATTGCTCCAATTAACTTCATGTCAGAATGAGGTAGCCTACTAGTGAAGGCCCACAAATCTGTTAGGCCACCATTGTTGAGGCTATCTCGTCCATTAGAATACTTTCTAATGGTTTTGATATTGCATTTCATGAGATGAGAGGTTTGTTTGAGAAAACGGTGTTTTCTTATGATCTTGATAACAATTGATTTTGACGAGGCACATCAAGCTGCATTACAGTCTTTAGAAGGAGTTTTCATACCAATTTTTTGAAAAGCATCCACAAGGTTTATAACAATATGATGACTTGTTTCTAAACTTTTGACTGTTTTAATGCCTAAAATTCTCCTAACAGCAGTCAAACTTCTAGATTTTAACAAAGCCACAAATAATTGACATTTAGCAGCATCATATTTTGGTTCAAAATATTCCTTAATGATTTTATAAGAATGATAATGAATAGTCTATTTAGGTAACTTACCTTCAAGTGATGCTAGACCAATTTCATCCACCTAAATGCATTTATGAGTTCTTCGTTGCACACTACTCAATCTAGGTAGGGATGATGAACCTGTATTCTACCAATCTTGACCTCCTTGTTGCGGAATTACAAACATAGAAGTTATTGCCCCTTCAATCACCGATAGATTAATTCTAGGAGGAGAGTGGAAATTCCCATTATTAGTTTCTGGAACATATGATTGTCAACAATAGGTTTCACAATAGGAAATTCTTCACCAGAAGGTTTTGCACCAGTTTCCTCTCTAATTTCACCCATTATATAATCATCTCCAAGCACATCCTCCATCATATGGTCATCCACAACAACTTTTCTTGATGAAATAGCGATTGGAGATTCAATAAAAGTATGAAATGGATTGGCCTCTACTAAAATCATGCATTTTTTTTGTATTGATGGAGGAGAAACAACAACGGCATATATTCTGCTAGAATTTGGATTTCCCTTTGCCAAAATCATGCGTTTTGACATACCTAACCTTTCCTTTTATCTTTCTTCAATTACCTTTTCAATGGGTTTTTCTTTCCTCAAAGACTTTCTACTTTGATTCCATAGGTTCCCCATGTTTAAAGAGAACAATTTCCTTCCAAGTACACCACAACAAGTTTTTTTTCCACTGACAATTGTCTTCCAATTACAAAAATTTGTCTACCAATGACACAAGAATACACAAGGTTTCTTTCCACTGATAATTGTATTCTAGTTAAAAAAAAAATCTACCAATTACACAAGAAGACACAAGTTTTCTTTCCACTAACAATTCTCTTCCAATTACACAAATTTGTCTACCAATTACACAAGAAGACACAAATTTGATTTTCACTAACAATTGTCTTCCAATTAAAAAACAAATTCTACCAAATACACAAGAAAACACAAGTTTTATTTCCACTAACAATTGTCTTCCAATTGCACAAATTTGTCTACCAATTACACAATAAGACACAAGTTTTCTTTCCAAAAAACCAAAAACACGTTTTATGTTGTTATTTATGTGTGCATGTGTCAGAATAGTTTGAGATTTTTAGACAGAATGAGCTTGGGGAGTGTTCCTAAATGATATCCCTTCCCGAAAAGAATGTGCATGTGTTCCTATTGGGAAAGGATATGAGGAAGGAACATTACTTGACCTCATTTATTTCTACTTCCAAGAGCACATGTGTGCTCTTAATGTAATGAATAAAACATTTATTATATGGCCCAAATAAGTTTATGAATAAAGGTGTATAGGGGTTTGGGGACAACTAGGACCTAAGCGCTTAATATTGAAAGTGATTTCAGGCATATGGGAGTGGTTAGAGCACCAAGATGGAGGTTTAAGGGTTGTGGGGCCTTCAACAAGAGGTGTAGGCATATTTCACTTAGGGATCAGGTGTCGAGGGGGTTAAGGGTTAGGTATAAGTGGGGGGATAGGGTTAGATGGATCTAGGGGGTTCTAGGTCATGGTCTAGATCTGAATCTAGGTCACGGTCTAGGTCATGGTTTAGGTAATGGTATACATCATGTTCTAGTTCATGGTCATGGTCTAGGTCTAGGTCTACCTTTAGGTATTTCCATGAGTAGCATCCCTGACCCCAATTTGGGTCATGCCCACACAAAATTTTCCTTTTTGATACCATTTATTGATTAAATTCTTTGTATATGACCATAATTATGCAATCCTAACAACATATATACATGCATAATATATAACAATTATACCATAACATATTTAACATAAATATTAACACAGTAGCAACCAGAAGCACAAGAAGATACTTATCTTTTTAATCAAATCATCAAGTGGCTATATAACTCATACATTATGTTAGCACTCTATAAATTTCCAGAGGTTGTCAGGGGAAAAAGAAATTTAACATAGGTAACTTACCAAACCACTTCAAAACTGGGATCTAGCCCTGTTGGTTTCAGAGAGGGATCTCTCTATATAATTTAGATATGTTTCAGTTTTAGATATTAGGCTAGTTAAAGTAATCTGGGTTTGTTTGTTTTGTTTGTAAAGATTTGGCTCAAAGTATTTCATTTAAATATCCATTGGGATATGGGGTCTGTGTCGAGGATTGAGATTGGATACAGATTTTATTAGGTTTTTTCACAGGGAAAGATAATGAAAATGTTGGGTCTTTTTAGAATTAAAGTGGTGGAAAGACAGAAACAAGTGAGATAATCAATCAGAATAAAGAAGCATTTAATAATTTATTTATTATAATATCAGAATAAGAACATTTAAATTGCTAAAATCCAAAAACAGAGTGCATGGAACAAATTGTGTAATTTAACTTCTTTTAGACGATCAGAGACAGAAAACATAATGATAATGAAGTAAGACAAAAAATTAACAAAGATAAGTAAACATCAACAACATCCACATGTAGGAATCATGTGAATCACCCTTTTATTACTGGTAGATCTCTTCAAAAAGATTACAGAGATAGATCGCTTGGGCGTAAAAATCAACCCTCAATACTTCGAAGTCTGAAGTATTTATAGAAAAAATACATCTGATCCTGTCATTAATGATCAAGATATGGTGGAGAGAAAATCTAACTAACTAGATTACATATTACAAGAAAGTAGGAATGTTGAATGATCCTCTCGAATCTTGGGTGTTGATTCTGAGGAAGGTGGTTGGTGATTCATCTTTGACTTGACTATGACTGTTCTTCATGCTGACTCGAGTGTACACATCATCTCTACTTAATCAAGGCACAAAGGTCTTCCCATCTATTTTGACTGGGGATGGAGACCTTGAGTAATCTTCTGTAAGTTTCATCCATCTCTGTGTACTTAGAAAAGGTTGGCTTGGTGATGAAAATGTAATTTATCTCATGTTGGATTCTCAGGTCCAACTGTAGAGTTTCCAAGAATGCTTTTCCAGTGATTCTCCCTTGTATCCCATCGAACTTAGAACCATATTTTTCCACTGCTAGGATCTTCTGCTTGTAGTCTGAGAGAGTAACCATCTTGTCATTGATCATTAATAAACCTGGAAGCCCTTTCTTGTGCAGTGAGTCGACCTTGTTGAAGAATCGTTGCACTCCAACATCCATGTTTTGAGCTTTATCTTCTAATTGCAGCATCAATCCTTTCTTGGTCAAAACATTCTTGACCTCAAGGATTGTCTCTGTTTTGTCCTCAATTTCCAAATCCTCCAGTTCTTCTTTGGTCTTATAATTTAAGAACATGATGATCTCAATGGCCTCTGTAGGATTTTCTCCCAATTCCTCTCTTATTTTATCAATGGCTTTCCTGGCTCTCTACACCAGTTCATGCTACTGGAACACAATATGTATTAGTGGCCAAATATCTGCCATGGAATTGCAGATGTCTATCCAAATGTTTTCTTTGGCTTCTGATAGTGTCTTGGCCATGATTGTCTCCTTCTATAACTTCTGCAATTCTTTCTTGAGCCTCTGTGATTTGTGCATCTCTGTATTGTAGCTAGACTAAAATGTGGCTTTCATCTTTTGAAGGCTATTGATCTCATCCTACAGTCTTTTGATTTCATGTCCTTGCAAGGTCATGTCCTCCATTGACTTTGCCAATTTTTCTGATGCATCTAAAGTTGTCACTGGAATAGATGATGGAGTTATGTTTTTGTGCCTTCTATTGATGTACTAACCCATGTGAGAGGAACTGTATCTAGTGGGATGACACGCATTGGCGAAATTTTTTCCTTTTCCTTGACTAGCTTCTCTAGCTTGGCCTCCATCTCCTTAATCTGTGCATTTTGTTCCATGATTAATTTTAACATTTCCTCCTTGTGGGTTTCAGTCTCAGCCATTTCCTTCGCATGTGGATCTTCTGTAGCAAGGATTTTCAATTGTTTCCTTAAGGATGCTATATCAATATTCTTCTTCTTGAGGAGTTCTTCTACTACTTTGGCATTGGATGGATCATATCCAATTTTAAATACCAGTTCTTCTAAGGACTTGATCTTGTTATCCTTAGCCAGGGAGGATATCTTTTCTAGCTTGAGCTCAGACTGGACATTATTCAAGGAGACCTGCAACGTTGCAACAGTCATGGAGGTATTGGCCAAGGTGGAGAAAATTATTTCTCCAGTCTGTATGTGCATATCCATTTGATCGGTTGGATGCACTTCTTTGACATCAAACTCAAATATTGACCTTTTATAATCGAATATTTCTTGGGGTGAGGCACATGTGCCTGAAAGAATTCCATGTGCATCCTTCCTTTCTCTATATCAAAGGCAGAGAGCAACCTATGATGTGTTGTATATTTTTGTTTCCATAATTGTGCATAGGTAATGTTGGTCAATAGTTCATTCCTCTTTTTGATCAGGTTATACTTCTCAAAGATGTTGAGTCCTGCAGGATCCTGTGAGGATTTGGTTGACAATGTGATGTCTGTTTGTTTCTTGGATGATGAAGTGGACATCATTTGTTGGCTACTTAAGAAAAGTGGTGAATTTTGTCCCTCCATTACTATGGTGGACTGAGTTTCTTCTCCTCCAGACTTGTTAGGAGTATGACTGGTTTTGGGCCTCTTTCTGTAAACGTGGAAATCTTCTGTTGAGACTTCTGTAACTGAAGGAGAGACTTCATTTCTAGGTATTTTATCTATTGGTACCTCTGGAGTGTTTGTTTGTGAGATTCTGGCAGGAGAAGGTTGTTGTTCAATTTATGTCAGATTGTTTTCCTCCAACTCTGTCTAGTTCATGAATTTCTCTATTTCAGGTTTAGGCACGTGTGCATAGGGGGAATCTTGTTCTTTAACCTGGTTTCTGCAATGATACCACAGGGATCATAGTGCCATGGGAAACTTTTCCCAAACTTCATCTCTTGTAACATCTTGTTGGCTTCTTCTCCTGCATCTCTACTGTTTCATATGAAGGAACCTATATGACCTTTAATCTTGAGTTGCTGTTTCTTCTTGAAAGCCACAAAATGAATATCATCTGAATTGATCATTTGTCGAATATATTCCAGAGAGAATATCCTAACAGGTAAATACTTGGGCAGCTTGTAAGGGGATAATTCACATCCATAGACCCTGATTTCTAAATGATCTTGGTAGAGGTACCAATCACCTATTTTAGCTAGGTCTGACAGGTGAAGAATTCTATGAATTTACTCATTTATCCTTGGTTCTATTCTTCCACTGACCATGTTTACCACTGGGTGGAAAAACTAGTCGATGAACTACTTGAAATTGAAATCGGATGAGTCCTTTCTCACTAATGATGTCTAGGAACCATCTTGGTCTAGCTTCTGCGTGGAGAAGGAGAACTTATCCGCTTGGAAAAATATGAAAAGGTATACCAAAATTGAAGAATACCTGAACATACCCTCTGTGGAAAATTTGAAGAGTTTTTCATGGATGTTATCGGCTAGAAACTAGTTGTAGTTGAACTGTGTAGTAGCATTTTCCTCAGTGGAGAAAATGGATAGAAAAAACAAAATGGGCTTGTCTTCCCACTCATCTAAATAATATCCTACTAGGCAGCACAGGGAAGAGATGATCTGATTTCCTTTAGCTGAGAAGATGGATGAATGGTATGGGGCATTCATTTTGGGTAATTGGGCATTTTTAGGGAGAAAGAGCTCAAATATTTGAGCTCTCTATGGGAACAACAGCTTCTAGTACATATCGGTCAGAATTTCGACGAAAAAAGGGGAAAGAGAGTCGGCTCTGGGTATCTGCATTATCTGGTCTATCATTTCTGGGGTAATGGTGAAGAGAGTTTCACCAGATGACGAAACAATGGCTCTTTGGCTAGGAAGATAATGTGCTTGGCATTTCAGAGCAAATTCGGGAAAATGATAAGTTTGAGGAAAGAGGTACAGTGGAATATTGGACTCCCAAAGTCCAATCTCGTCGCTCTGGTCCAAAAAAGTATCTCTGAACTAGAAGTGTAATTCAAATAAGTCGAATTCACACTTAGGATTTGCAATCAAATAGTCTTTATCAGCCAATGGTATTTGATCCAGGTCAATAGGAGGAGGGAGGAAAGGATTTTCTTTGATCTCTGAGGATTTGGATTTGGGCGCCATTGATCCGACTCATACCTGCAAATTGAAAAAAAAAAAAATGTGTTTACCAGGCTTTAATGGTGGTCGCTGACTAAAATTTTGATGGCAGACATCTCAAGAATGGAGAATGGTGGCTTCGGTTGCGTCTGGATCATGAACAGTGCAAGAATGGTGAAAAATGGGATTAATTGGTATAACAGGTGTCTGTTATGGAGCGGATGACGAGTTAGATGGTTAACAGTCATGGTCAACTGCATTGATTAGCCAACGGGCATATCGGAAGTGAGGTGGAGGGCATTGAATGGCCAATGGGTAGATGGAGATAACGTGGAGGGTAATGAGTGGCCAATAGGTGGATGTGATGTGATAGGAGACAGGTGAGTGGAGGATGTTGTGTCGACAGAGCAGTGGAGCATGACATATAGACGGGGTAGTGGAGTATGACATCGAAGTGCGGAGGTGGTATGAACAGGCGGTTTGGTGGTTTACTCAAAGGGGGGGGGGTAGGCAGTAAGTGGTAAAGAGTGAGGGGAGTATGAGTTAACAAGAATGTGCCATGTTAGGAGGGGCTCTCTCAAGAAAAACCACCAACTTGGACCCCCCCCCCCACCATTAAAGGCAGAATGGTCGAGGGGGTCTGATATCCACTGCCAGCCATAGATCTAAGCACGTGTTGATGGTCCGCTGATATTAGCATGCCTTTTAGCACAAAGTGACAAAGTTGTCATATCATCCCAAAAACTTAGTATAAATCATTTTATGGGTTTTTTCGTTGTTCCCCTTCTTTATTTGTGTCACCAAGGGGTCCAAAATGCAACATTTTAACTCAAATCAAAGAATTTAACCAACTTTTCATCAATTTTATTGAAATAAGACCTTCTAACCTATATCCTAATCTAATCACTTATCACCTTAACCCAGATTAAGTTGTTGGGCTAAGAAAAATTACTCTAACCTAAGACATTTGACCAAGCTTAAACTGTTTGATCAAAATTATTCACTAACCTATCTAACTTGGCTAAGATTAAACTGTTTAACCAAGTTTATTCACTATCCTATCTAATTAGGCTAAGATTCAATTGTTTAGCCCAATTTATTCCCTAACCTATCTGCATAAATTTAAAGAACTTGACCATGGTTAGACAGTATGGATCAAGCCAATTTTATTGTGTGGGGTTTTATCTTTTTCTTTTATACCCTCTTTTACTCTTTTTTCTATTTTTCTTTTATACCCTCTTTTACTCTTTTTTCTATTTTTCTTTTCTTTTCTTTTTCTTTTTCTTTTCTTTTCTTTCTTTTCTTTGTTTTCTTTTTATTTTTCTTTGTTTTCTTTTATTTTTCTATCTTTTTGTAAATCATTTGCAAAATGAAATATTATTTACAACAACAAATGAAACTAGAGGAAATAATTTCTAGTCAACAGTTGATCCTATGAAACATAGGGTTATAACAGTGGCTCCAGCGGGGGATGGTGCTCTCCTTGTGAGGTGCCAAGAACTTGCTACCTTATGTTTTGAAAATTATTCTTCAGTGCTTCTTCTGTAGCTTGATCTATTTTATTTTGAAAATATGGTAGTATTGTTCAGTGGCTTTCCTGCAGGGTACAACTTCAATCCACTCTGTGAAGTAGTCTGTAGTTGTGAGGATCCACTTATGCTAGCCTGAAGAGGGTGCATGAATTTCTCCAATAAATTTCAAACCCCATTGCTGGAATGGAACTTCCACAGAAATAGGTTTCAATGGTAAAGGCAAAAGTTTCCTTTTTCTTTCAAAGACTTGGCACTTGTGACAGGAGGTTACCCTTTTATGCACATCTGCAAACAAGGTGGACTAGTAAAAACCGGATCTGAGAATCTTGTTAGCAGTAGTTTTCCAACTTATATGCCCGCCACAATATCCTTCATGGAAATCCTGCAATGCCTTGTCAGCTTCATCCTTTAATAAACAATTAAGAAAAATAACTCCAGCATCTTTCCAGTATAGATTTCCATCCAGAATCCAATATTTCAATTCTTTTAGTTTTAAGAATCTAGCTTTAGTCTTAGTTAGACCAGGAGGAGCTTGTAAATTATGCAAGACAAAGATGAGGTCTACATACCATGGATAATTTGAGAATACCTCTTTGACATGTGGAATCGTCTTCTCTCCCTGTTCATCAATTGTAGCTAAAAATTTTATATCTAAAGCGTGAAAATTTGATTCAGCCATCAATTTGGCCAAACCCTGGCCCTTGATTAGTTTAGTGGGTTTGATTTCTATATCATATTACAGAATCATAGAAATCCACTTCCCTCTCCTACCATCTGGGTTATCTTGAGTCAGAATGTCCTTCACCACTGCATTTGGAACATAAGCAATAGTATGAGAATGGATAATGTAAACTCTAAAATATTTAATCGGTTTTACCAGGGCAAAAGCATGTTTCTCCATTATATTGTAGTTTAGTGCGGCATCTCTCAATGACTTGTTGAAAAATGCTATGGGATGTTCATGCCCTTCACTGTTTTTCTGCAATAAAATTGTCGCAATGTTGTGTTCAGATGCAAAAGAGAACAAATAGAAATCCTTAGTGCAATATGGATTGATCAATACAAGGGCTTGTGTGAGTGCATGTTTTACCTGCTCAAAAGATTGTTTAGCCTATGTGTTCCATTTTATTTTGGTATCCTTTTTAAGCATATTTGTGATGTTCCTGAGGAGTTTTTCCAAATTGGGTATGAATCTTCTCAGAAAGTTTATTTTCCCTATGAAGGATTGGAATTCCTTGATGTTTCTAGGGTGGTCTAACTTTTGGATGGCCACAATTCTACTGGGGTCTATCTTGATTCCATATTTAGAGATTATATTCCATAGCAATTTTCCTTCTTCTAAACCAAAAAGATTTTTCTTCGGATTCAATGAAATCCCAAACTTTTTGCACTTCTCAAGCTCTTGTTTGAAGTGTTGTAAATGTTCCTCATCTGATTTGGAGTAGACAGTAACATCATCCAAATATATGAATATAAACCTATTGAGCTCATCCACAAAGGAAATGTCCATTTCTCTTTGGAAATTGGCACCAACATTCATCAAACCAAAGGGCATTTTCACATACATGAAAGTTCCCCAGGGTGTGGTGAAAGTCGTTTCTCTTGGTCATCTGGGTGGACAAGGACTTGGTTATAGCCTGAAAAAACATCTAGAAAAGAGATCCTATTGTCTCCAACTACCTTTTGTAATATGTGATGCATTTTAGGCAGGGGATAGTTGTCTTTTAGGGAAACCTTGTTGAGGTTTCTGAAATCAATGCAAAGCCTGATTTCACCAGTCTTTTTTCTGGTAGGAACCAGATTGGAAACCCATTTTGAAAATCTTAAGGGGACTATTATTTTGGAATCATACATCTTTTAAATCTCTTTTTCTATCAGGGGTAGTAACTTTTGATTGATTCACCTATGTTTCTACTTGAAATGCTTATGTTCTTATTTTATTGGAATCTTGTTTTGTATGATACTTGTGTCATAAGAATTTAAATCCTCATAGTTCCAAGCAAAGACATCTACAAATTCCTTAAACAGTTAACTATATTTGTGTTTTTTCTCGGGGGGTAAAGATTTAGATATTTTTATCATTTTGGGCTTTTCCTCTATTCCTATATTACATTCCTCAACCTCCTTACCACTAGGTTCAATCTTTGGATTTTTTGTTACATCGTTGAAATCAAACAATTCTTCTAAAGGAACCAAACCTCTAGGTAAAACATTATTCTTCAATTTCAAAATATCAGATTCTTCATCTTTTTCATTTATTTCATCTGAATATACTTTATTTACACTATCATTTTCTAAGTCTGATTTATTTACACTATCATCATCACTCTTTACATCTATATTTGTACACTCAAAATCATTCTTAGACTGTAGGAAATCTTCAATTTGTTCATCGTTGCCAAATACCTGTCAGTACCTAATGTTATCTGGGACAGTCGGTCTGCACTTCACCTCTATTGTGTATTGGAGATTTGGATGGAAAGGTATTTTTCATGTGGCTGCTAAAGTAGCCAATCCATATGCAAGTATGTCCTGGCCTCTAGCCATTACCTGCAATTCAATTTTAGTAAAACATTGTAGAAAATCCAAAACATCATTTCTATAAGATCTGAGTCTAGGATGTTTAGCTAAATAATCACCTTTGATTTGTTTAATGGAAATTTCAGATTCCCCTCTTACCATAATCTTTTTGGCACCAAGCTTCTTCATTAAATTTAGGCCGAGCATCAAGGCTTCATACTTAGCTATGTTGTTGGTGTACTATAAATTTAGTTTATAAGAGTGGCTTTCTGAATACCTTGCTTTGTGATTATGCAGCCACACTCCAGCTCTAGCTCCAGCTCCTTCCTTGCTAATAGCTCCATCAAAATCCATACTCTAGAAATCTTCAGTTGGTTCATCACTTTTTGTTGTCGCATCTTTACTTTCCTTAGTGATTTCTTTATCTTCTTACAGGCCAGGTGCATCGTCTTCCAACTGTGCAATTTGGTTGTCCAAGTCACCATCGTTATATAAGATGAAGGAATCTAGGTCAGAGTGAACAGAGTACAAAGGATAGTTATGCAGCTTCTCTTGATTGTTGACCGTGTATTTCATCAGAGTCTCTATGTACAATATTCTTTGTTTTCCAAACACATGGATGGTGGCATAAGACAGATCTAACTACAAAGTTCCCTTTAACTTGGAACCCCATGATCGAGATAATAGCATACCATATTTCAGAGGAATTTCTGCTACAACAATATCCATCACCATGATTTTTGCTAGGATTTGAGCGAGGGTGATGCGCAAATCTTTAATCAAGCCTATGAATTTGAATTTACTGGAGTCAAAAGAATACAAGTCCTTGTCTGGACTGGTGATATCAAGCCCCAAATTCTCCATCACAGCCTTAGGCATAATATTTTGAGAAGCATCGGAATCAAGCATGGCGTTATATAATGTCTTATCATGGATATTCAGACTGATGTAAAAAGGGGGAACATAACCAGTATCAGTTTGTCCATCAACCTCAGGACCAAAAAGAAGCTCAGGTTGGTCATTAGTAACATTCATAGTATCTGAACCTATTCCTGGTTCTATATTTAATTCTTTGATCACCTGGGACATGTAAGCATTTTTTTTCATTAGTTCAGTCAAAGGAATAGGGATCTTCAGTTTAGCTCGTTCACTTTCCAAACTGAAAGTGGTTGAATTTATGCTTTGGCTCTGCAATTTTGGTTTATCAATCATAGTATTATATGCATAAGTACTTGGCTGACTTGTGGATGCCACCTTGGTTTGAGTTGTTCTTGGTGAATATTCAGGAGTTCTTTTTGAAGGAGTCTGTGGAGTTTTCTTTTCTGGGATTTTCTTAGGGGTATCATCTTTCTTGGTTTCAGCAGCCTTCTTTGTCTTAGCAGCCTTCTTAGTTGGGTTGTCATTAGACTTCTTTCTCCTCAAGTTGTATTGTTTGTGGACTTCCATTATAGCATTCTCGAAGGCCTGTTGTTATGATTCTTCCTCTTCCTCATTTACCTCTTTCTGTGAAATGAGAAAAAGATCATGTTCTTCCTAAGTGAGAAAAATGGAGTCATTGTCATTGACCCCCATGAGTTTTATGTGAATATCATCAAACTCCTCGATTATATCTTCCCCTTCGTTAGCATATTTCTCTTGAAGAGGTGGCCTAATCTATTGATCAGTACCTCTTTGTTCCCTTTGGTATCTGGGCTCTCTCTTTCTAATTTGGGGAGGGTTCCTTCTAAAATTTGGATTTCGAATCTAAGGAGTAGGATGATTTTCTCAAGGAGGATTTTTGTCATTGATTTTCAATCTTTCCATCATTCTCTCCATGTTCCTCACCAAAGAATCAATTTTGGTATCCGATGTTGAAGTGGAAGGCTCTTCTTTAATTGTAACCCTTCTTTATGTTCTTTGCCTAGCTCTTCTAGCTAATAAGTTTTCTTCCACACTCATTGCACTTTTTTGCATATCTTCTAAGGTGGAAGAATTTATTTCCCTTAGTTGGTATGACATATTAGCATCAAATCCATCAGGGAACTTGATTAAGGCCAAACCTTGAGGAGGTTTGATATCAGCAGGAATTTCGTTATAGAGATTATTGAAACGAATGCAGTAATCATGTATTGTTTCCCCTTGATTCCTTTTGATATTTTCATATTCTGATAAAATATGGAGAGGGTTTATAATTACCTCCCATATGTCGAGAAAAATTATGTGGAAAGCAGCGATATCAGCAATGCTTTCAACCTGTAATGCTTTGAACCATTTTTTGACCTCTCCAGTTAAACTCTGTGCAAAAAGTCTCGTCTGAACATCTGCCTCATCAACTTCTTGCAAATAAAAGTAATCATTCATTTTATCAACATGTTGTTGTGCATTAAGAGGTCCAGTACCATCAAACTGAGGGAGCCTGGCTTGATAGTCCTCTGGCATAGCATGTAAGGGAGAAGCTAACACTAGGGGAGCATATATTGTTGCCATGACTGGTGGAGGAGGTCGAATAACAACTTGTGTGATTGGAAGACAAGTGACAGAAGAGGTAGAAGAGGTAGGGATGGGAGGTATGGAGTGAGCTACTTGAGGATTGAAAAAAGCTACAGCAATAGTCAGGGAAGAAAGTTTGACTGACTGTTGAAAGTGGGATTTATACAACGCTTGATCAAGATTTGATACTAGATCTTATAACTTTTTAAACTCTTTAAGAAAACATTGATCAAAGCCTTCTTTGGGAGAAAGTATTTAAGGGGTTCTATGTTGTAGGATGGTTTGATCTAGGACTGTTTCACTCACAAAGCTATCAGATTTGGTTCTAAAAAGGCTTTGCTCAAAGGGTAGGTCAAACTCAATATCATGTCTAGTGACAAGCTTCTCTAGGAGAGAAGTGGCCCTATGAAGAGGACTGTGACTTCCGTAACCTTCTAAGTGTTTTTTTTTCTAAGTAACTTTTTTGGATTATCTACTGTTGTTGTAGGTTTTGGATCTAGATGAGATCTAGTATGAATTCCTTTAGGAGCCAGAAATTTGAATTTTAAGCAATCTAAACTAATATATACAAACTTCAACAAACTATGAACATTTATCTCTTTGTAAATTAGATTTTATGATTCGTTTAGAAATAAAGTTTTCTTTATCTAGGGAAAAGAAATCATAGGACGAAAAGTTTGTTCAGTTCCCCAGTATGGTTTCCACTATGTTATCACTTTGTAAATTTCTAGAGGTTGTGAGGGGAAGAAGAAATTTAATAGAGGTGACTTACCAAACCAATTAGAAATTGGGATCTAGCCCTGCCAGTTTCAGAGAGGGATCTCTCTGTATAATTTAGATATGTTTGAGTTTTAGATATTAGGCTAGTTAAAGTAATATGGGTTTGTTTGTAAATATTTGGCTGAAAGTATTGCATTTAAATATCCATTGATCTATGGGGTCTATGTCGAGAATTGAGATTGGATACATATTTTATTAGGTTTCTTCACAGGGAAAGATAATGAAAATGTTGGGCCTTTTTAGAATTAAAGTAGTGGAAAGAGAGAAATGGGTGAGATAGTCAATCAGAATAAAGAAGCATTTAAGAATTTCTCTATTATAATATCAGAAGAAGAACATTTAAATTGTTAAAATCCAGAAACAGAGTGAATGGAATAAATTTTGTACTTTAACTTATTTTAGACAATCATAGACAGAAAACAGAATGATAACAAAGTAAGATAAACAATTAACAAAGAGAAGTAAACATCACCAACATCCACACGTAGGAATCTTGTGAATCGCCCTTTTATTACTAGTATATCTCTTCAAAAATATTACAGAGATAGCTCGTTTGGGTGCAAAAATCAACCCTCAATACTTCGAAGTCTGAATTATTTGTAGAAAAATTACATCTGATCCTGTCATTAATGATCAGGATATGGTGGAGAGAAAATCTAACTAACTAGATTACATATTACAAAAAAGTAGGAATGTTGAATGATCCTCTTGAATCTTAAGTGTTGAATCTGAGGAAGGTGGTTGGTGATTCATCTTTGACTTGAATATGATTGTTCTTCATCCTGACTCGGGTGTACACATCATCTCTACTCGATCAAGGCACAAAGGTCTTCCCATCTCTTTTTACTGGGGAAGGAGACCTTGAGTAATCTTTTGTAAGTTTCATCCATCTCTATGTTCTTAGCAAAGGTTGGCTTGGTGATGAAAATGTACTTTATCTCGTGTTGGATGCTCAAGTCCAACTGTAGAGTTTCCAAGAATTATTTTCTAGTAATGCTCCCATGTATCCTAGCGAACTTAGAACCATATTTTTCCACTGCTAGGATCTTCTACTTGTAGTCTGAGAGAGTAATCAGTTTTTCATTGATCACTAATAAACCTGGAAGCCCTTTCTTGTGTAGTGAGTCGACCTTGTTGAAGAATATTTGCACTCCAACATCCATGTTTTGAGCTTTATCTTCTAATTGCAGCATCAATCCTTTCTTGGTCAAAACATTCTTGACCTCAAGGATTGTCTTTGTTTTGTCCTCAATTTCCAAAGCCTCCAGTTCTTCTTTGGTCTTATAATTTAAGAACCTGATGAGCTCAGTGGCCTAGGATTTTCTCCCGATTCCTCTCTTATTTTTTCAATGGCTTGACTAGCTCTCTACACCAATTCATGCTGCTCGAACAAAATCTATATTAGTGGCCAAATCTCTGCCATGGAATTGTAGATGTTTATCCAGATGTTTTCTTTGGCTTCTGACAGTGTCTTATCCATGATCGTCTCCTTATGTAACTTCTGCAGTTCTTGCTTGAGCCTATGTGATTTGTGCATCTCTGTATTGTAGCTAGATTGAAACGTGGCATTCAAATTCTGAAGGTTATTGATCTCATCCTACAGTCTTTTGATTTCATTTCCTTGCAATATCATGTCCTCCATTGACTTTGCCAATTTTTCTGATGCATCTAAAGATGTAAATGGAATAGCTGATGGGAGTTCTATTGTTGTGCATGTTGTTGTTGTACTGACCCCTGTGAGAGGAACTGCATCTAGTGGGATGACACTCATTGGTGAAGTTTGTTCCTTTTCCTTGACTAGCTTCTCTATCTCGGCCTCCATATCTTTAATCTGCACATTTTGTTCCATGATTAATTTTAACATTTCCTCCTTGTGGCCTTTAGTCTCATCCATTTCCTTCACATGTGGGTCTTCTGTGGCAAGTACTTTCAATTGTTTCCTTAAGGATGTTATATCAGCATTCTTCTTCTTGAGGATTTCTTCTACTTCTTTGACATTGGATGGATCATATCCAATTTTCAATACCAATTATTCTAGGGACTTGATATTGTTATCCTTAGCTAGGGAGGATATATTTTTCAGCTTGAGCTAAGACTGGACATTGTTCAAAGAGACCTGCAACTTTGCAGTAGTCATGGAGGTATTAGCCAAGGTGGAGAAAATAATTTCTCCAGTCTATCTGTGCATATCCATTTGATCGGTTGGATGCACTTCTTTGACATCAAACTCAAATGTTGACCTTTTATAATTGGAAATTTCCTTGGGGTGAGGCACATGTGCCTACAAGAATGCCATGTGCATCCTTCCTTTCTCTGTATCAAAGTTAGATAGAAATGTATGCTTTGTTGTAGATGTCTATTTCCATCATTGTGCATAGGTATTGTTTCTCAAGAGTTCATTCTTCTTTTTTATCAAGTTATACTTCTCAAAGATGTTTAGTCCTGTAGGCTCCTGTGAGGATTTGGTTGACAATGTGATGTCCATTTGTTTCCTGGATGATGAAGTGTACATCATTTGTTGGCTTCCTGAGAAAAGTGGTGAATGTTGTCCCTCCATTACTATGGTGGAATTAGTTTCTTCTCCTCCAGACCTATCAGGACTATGACTGGTTTTGGGCCTCTTTCTATAAACCTGGAAATATTCTGTTGAGAATTCTGTAACTGAAGGAGAGACTTCCTTTCTGGGTCTTTTCTCTATTGATACCTGGGGAGTGTTTTTTTGTGAGACGATGGCGGGAGAAGGTTGTTGTTCAATTTCTATCAGAGTGTTTTTCTCCCACTCTGCCTGGTTCATGAATTTATCTATTTCAGGTTTAGGCACATGTGCATAGGGGGGAATCTTGTTCTTTAACCTGGTTTCTGCAATGATACGACAGGGATCATAGTTCCATGGGAAACTTTGCCTAAAATTCATCTCTTGTAACAACTTGTTGGCTTCTTCTCCTGTAGCTTTGTTGTTGCATATGAATGAACCTGTCTAACCTTTAATCCTTAGTTGTTGTTTCTTCTTGAAAGCCACAAAATGAATATCATCTGAATTGATCATCTGTCGAATATATTCCAGAGAAAATATCCTAACAGGTAAATAATTGGGCAGCTTGTAAGGGGATAATTCACATCCATAGACCCTGATTTCGGTATGATCCTAGTAGAGGTACTAGTCACTTGTTTTAGCTAGGTCTGACAGATGAAGAATTCTCTAAATTTCCTCATTTATCCTTGGTTTTGTTCTTCCACTAAGCATGCTTACCACTGGGTGGTAAAACTGGTCAATGAACTACTTGAAATTGAACTCGGATGATTTCTTTCTCACTAATGATGTCTAGGATGTCACACAGGTTGTGGGTTACCATCTTGGTCTAGCTTCTGCATGGAGAAGGAGAATTTATCCGCTTGGAAAAAGATGAAAAGGTATACCAAAATCGAAGAATACTTGAACATACCCGATGTGGAAAATTTGAAGATTTTTTCATGGATGTTATCGACCAGAAACTTGTTGTAGTTGAACTATGTAGTAGCCTTTTCCTCAGTTGATAAAATGGATAGAAAACCCAGAATGGGCTCGTCTACCCACTCATCTAAAAAGTATCCTAGTATGAAGCACAGGGAAGAGATGATATGATTTCCTTTTGTTAAGAAGATGGATGAATGGTATGGGGACTTCATTTTGGGTAATTGACCATTTTCAGGGAGAAAGAGCTCAAAGATTTGATCTCTCTGTGGGAAAGACAGCTTCTGGTACATCTCGGTCATAATTTCGACGAAAAAAGGGGAAAGAGAGTCGGCTCTAGGTATATGCATTATATGGTCTATCGTTTATGGGGTAATGGTGAAAATAGTTTCACCGGATGATGAAACAATGGCTCTTTGTCTAGAAAGATAGTGTTCTTGGAATTTCAGAGAAAATTCGAGAAAATGATAAGTCTGAGGAAAGAGGTACAGTGGAAGATTGGACTCCCAAAGTCCAATCTTGGCACTCTGGTCTAGAAAAGTATCTCTGAGCCATAAGTCAAATTCACACTTAGGTTCTGCAATCAAATAGTCATTATCAGCCAACGGTATTCGATCTAGGTCAATAAGAGGAGGGAGGGAAGGATGTTCTTCGATTCGATCTAGGTCAATAAGAGGAGGGAGGGAAGGATGTTCTTAGATCTCTAAGGATTTGGATTTGGGCACGATTGATCCGATTGATACCTGCAAATTGAAAAACAATGTTAATTGTGTTTACCAGGCTTTAATGGAAGTCGTTGACTGAAATTTTGATTGTAGTAGTCTCAAGAAAGGAGAATGGTGGCTTCGGCTGCATCTGGATCGTGAACAATGCAAGAATGGTGAAAAATGGGATTAATTGGTTGAACGGGTGTCCGTTATGGAGCAGATCATGAGTCATATGGTTAACGATTATGGTCGACTGCATTGATTGGCCAATGGGCATATCAGAAGTGAGGTGGAGGGATTTGAATGTCCAACAGGTAGATAGAGGTAACGTGGAGGGTAATGAGAATCCAATAGGTGGATGGGATGTGACGGGAGACAAGTGAGTGGAGGATGATGTGTCGATAGAGTAGTGGAGCATGACATATAGACGGGGTAGTGGAGTATGACATCAGAGTGCAGAGGTGGTATGAGCAGGCGGTTTGGCAATTTACTCAGAGGGGGGGGTAAGCGGTAAGTGGTAAAGAGCGAGGGGGGTCCAAGTTAAAAAGAATGTGCCACGTTATGAGGGGCCCACTTAGGAAAAACCACCAACTCGGACCCCCCCCCCCAACGTTAAAGGAATAATGGTCAGGGGGTCCGATATTCACTGCCAACCATAGATATGAGCACGCGTTGATGGTCCGCTCAGACTAGCATGACTTTTAAAACAAAGTGTCAAAGTTGTCATATCATCCCAAAAAATTAGGATAAAGCATTTTATGGGTTTTTCATTGTTCCCCTGCTTTATTTTTGTCACCAAGGGGTCCAAAATACAACATTTTAACTCAAATCAAAGCATTTAACTAACTTTTCATCATTTTTATTGAAATAAGACCTTCTAACCTATATCCTAATCTAATCACCTAGCACCTTAACCTAGATTAAGTTGTTGGGCTAAGAAAAATTACTCTAACCTAAGGCATTTGACCAAGCTTAAATTGTTTGATCAGACTTATTCACTAACCTATCTAACTTGGCTAAGATCAAACTGTTTAGCCAAGTTTATTCTCCTATCTAATTAGTCTAAGATTAAACTGTTTAGCCCAATTTATTCCCTAACCTATCTGCATAAATTTAAAGAACTTGACCATGGTTAGACAGTATGGATCAAGCCAATTTTATTGCATGGGGTTTCATATTTTTCTTTTATACCCTCTATTATTCCTTTTTCTATTTTTTTTTTTTTCTTTTCTTTTCTTTCTTTTCTTTCTCTTTTTCTTTCTTTTCTTTTCTTTTTCTATCTTTTTTTAAATCATTTGTAGAATGAAATATTATTTACAACAACAAATGCAGCTAGAGGAAAGAATTTCTAGTCAACAGTTGATCCTATGAAACATAGGGTTATAACACATTCCTCCCAACCATAGACTCTACTACTCATAAATTCTCAGCAACAAGTCACCCCGGAGCTAAGGCTAAAAATACACTAGGGAAAAGGCTTCCTAAGCAATACTAAGGTCTACCAGACAACATAATTTAACTCACACCAGCATGCCAACTCCATCAACCATTCCCATCTCACAGCCTCTCAATCCCCATGGCATGTCCCACCCCAGGTAGTGTACCCCTTCACTGCTCAACATTCCTCTGGTTGTCCTTCTTGCCTTCCAAGGCTTCAGGAACAAGTCGGATAGGAAGTATCAGAGCTTTATAACACTTGGAACATAAGGCTACTCTAATAATTGCAACACCCATCAACCTAATATGCAGGGAAAACAATTTCCAACAGTTCTCTCACCAAGAGAGAAATCTCATAGGCTTGACCGCTAAGGAATTATTAGGTACAATCATCTTCCAAATCTCCCAATCACAAGTACAAATGATGGATGAAAGGGAGTGTAAGAATCATAAGAATGATAGTGAAAATGAAGAGAATGATGGGAAAATACACTAAGTTCCCACTTTATGTATGAATGTTCCCAACTTGACACTTTTCATGCTAGGAATTTCATTGTCCCCACTTGGTGATACATTCCCCAACTTTAGGAACTTAGGATAAAAATATATCCCATAATTTAAACTTTAGGAAATATTATTATAATATTCCATTAGCTTAAGCCCCCTTGGCTTAGCCCCTCTTCCTAAACTCGTATCCCTCTTTCTCTCTAGTGGAGTTCTTTCCCCCAATACTCTTTTCTCTAATTTGTCTGCAACAGTGATGTATTTTATTAAGAACATCAAGTGTGATTACAGATTACAATGATAGGCTCACTAGCCTTTTAGCATTTAGGCTCTCCAGCCTAATAATCACAGAGAAACTTTGACCTCAAAACATATATACAATAGCACTCTAGCCCAAATATCTTGGCTCACGATCCTATAAAGTATATGTACATTTAAAATTGGAGTTCTTCCTAGAAGTGTTACACCATGCCTTGCCATGCCTAGGTCTAGCTTTAGGTCTTGTTATGTCTATGTCTAGGTCTAGGTATTACCATGTATAGGTCAAGGTCATGTCATGTCTTGTGATATACCAAAATTTCTAGAGTTTGTTAGACTGTGAGAAGAAGAGAGGGGAATATAGAGAAGGGGGGTAGAGAGAGTGTGTGTGAGAGAATGAGAGAGAGAGAGGAAGACAAAGAGGGGGGATAGAGAGAGTATGTGAGAGTGTGAGAGGGAGAGAGAGGAAGACATAGATGGGGGTAGAGAGAGTGTTTATGAGGGAGAAAGAGGGAGATAAATAGGGGGGTAGAAAGAAAGAGAGTGAGAGGAAGGGGTGGAGAGAGAGGGAAGGGGGATAGATAGAGGTAAAGAGATAAAGCGCGGAGAGTGGGTGTTATAGTCCAAAAATTCCACATCTATGCATCCAATACATTGTCCCATCCATTTGCATATTTTTCCAATCATACTAGAGAGGGGGGGAGGGGGATACAGTGAG
>ML784327.1:88473-124640 GCA_009831015.1 Picea engelmannii | reverse complement strand
GAGGGGGGGAGGAAGAGGGGTAGAGAGAGAGTTTGTGAGAGTGTGAGAGGGGGGAGAGATGAGAAATGGAACTCTGATATTGATATACATGGGGTAAAAACCTCAAAGGTCATGACATTTCATGAAGCAAATAGAGAAGCACTCAATTCTTCTATTGATGAAATAGAAATAGAAAACCAAATATTGAAAGAAAAAATGAAAGAATTGGATAATGCCTTACTGTTGAAGCCTTTGTCAATCGAGCCAATTGATACAATCTATCTTCCCAATACTTTGGAACACATTCCAGAATCTAGCTCCAAGATAAGGGGTTCTTCAAAACTATTGATTACCATTAGACAATACATTGGATACAATATCGAAAAACTATTTTCCTTGATCTTTGAGATATGGTAACTAGGTACTAGTTCTACTATACTCTCTTCAAGGATTACAAATTTCAGATAATATCTCCAAAAGGACCTGGATAATGATGAAAAATTATACCATAAAGTTGTTGGTACATTCTCTGTTAGAATATCTGATATGAATAACATGCAAAGGAGAGAACATAATCTCCCGTCAAAAATTAGATTAAAGAAAATTAATGTTGGATGGTTAAAAAAGGATTCAATGTTTAAAAGAATTACTTGAGGAATGTGATAACATCAATGGAAAAATGGGTGATTTATTTCTACAACTTATTGATTTGAAAAAACTTTTGAGGGGCCCACATTTGATAATGAATTCAATTCTTATCTCCAAGGATCAGTTAAAAGAACATTTGGATACCTTAAAAATTGCATGGAAAAATGAATTCAATGAAATAATTGAATATTCAAAATAGGAAGTAGAAAAGTGATTAATTCATTATGTAAACAAGAATGAAAAAGTTGAAGACACATTGCACCAATTCATTTTTCATATTAGGGACTTTGAGAAATAATTATTTGATGCAAGGGTTAAACATGAGACAATGGTTTCTCCCATGCAAGAGTATATCGAAGTATTGTTAAAGAAAGCATTTATAAAGATAATTGAGCCAGATCAACCAAATTCAATTACAACTTCCATGGAAACTCTAGCTGAAAACTCTACAGAAAACATCCCAACAAGAAAATATTGAAATCTCTCCATCCATCATAGTAAGTCAATAATGACATTATTTATTTTCCTCGGTTGGTAGTCATCCAACCTTTCTTGTTTCAAAATCTATGAAAACCAAAGGCTTTCCCCTAATTAATTTCCTCTTCTATCTTCCAAGTATTTATTTAAGTTCATGATCATCGAGATCTCAATCCCAGTCTTCTTCGAAGGATGAATGCCTTTTAATTTTCATGAACATTTAAAAAATTATTGTTTTCAATACAAACATTTGTATATTTTTTAGGATCCCTAGAGAACTATTCAGGGCATTACATTAGTGATTTCTCATACTTTGATTTTAAAGCATGAGGTTTCAAATTTATTGTCCATCAAAATATTTTTTGAGTCTAATGCAGTCATCATGTCAATATCTGTGAATGTGAACCATGTTTCTGATCTTGTACAATGATGTGTTATTTTGATCATGTTATGATGGAAATGTTATCTTTTCAGATTCCTTATCCTTATGGTTTACTATCTTGTATTATATTGTAAATATTCCTTTCCTCAACAAGCCTAGTCCTCTCTCAGTCTTTCTTTTCATGTGAATATTTATTTTCTAAAAACCTAGTCTTGTATAGTCTTCTTTTGTAAAGTATGAAATATTGATAGAGGATTATCACCTCTTTAAAATCGTAGGGGGATTTATGCTCGTCTTGTTATCTTGAATATCTTAAAACATATTTTAGATCAATAATGATTTGCATTCACTCCTTTCTATGAATCTAAGCTATCACAGCCTCTTGCATTTATCCTTTTATTCTCTAGGAACTATGAATTTCCTCCTAATGTGCAAAATCTTAATGTTGAGCACACACTTATACTGAGAAGGGGGGGATGAATCAGTATAATACAATTTTTTATTTTTTCGAACATTCATCAACCATAAGAAAACAATCACATATGAGATATATTCACTGCAAAACATGGAACACAAGATTTATGTGGAAACCATTTCATGAGAAAACCACAGAAATTCTATTTATAAATTTTTGTAGGCACCAACCTACTATTGAAAATATTTGTAAGCACCAACCTACTGGAGACACAAATATCCATTGGTACAAATATTCGTAGGAACCTACCTACTCTTAAATATTTCCATAGACACCAATCTACTGGAGAAACCAATCCCCACCCCTAAGCACCAGCTTAGTAAAAGACACCAATCTCTTACGGATATTCATAGCCACCAATCTATTGGAGACACCAATCCCCACCGCTAAGAACGAACTTATCAAGAGACACCAATCTCTTATAGATATTTGTAGACACCAATCTATTGAAGACATAAATCCCCAATGCTAGGCACCAACATATCTAGAGACACCAATCTCTGAGTTTCACCAACCTTCATTAATTCTTATTTCTATTGGTACATTTGTTGGGTTTTCATGTTGCTTCTAAATCTACTAGGTCTACTCACTTCTTCTACTTCCTTCACCAAGTCTTCTCACTACTTATGCCTTTACTAGGTTTGACCAAAATTTGAATTTCCAGATGAAAACTTTCCCAAAGCTTGTTATTTTGGGCCTCTTCCCAAGAATGAACTTGTACAACATGCCACGTATCCAATTTTGCAAATATGACTCTAAAACTTTTACATGACGTACTTTTGAATGTCTCCTCTAGTCTCTAAAATTTTCACAATCTGAAGAGTCCTAGAAAATAATTTATAGTGAAAATACCAAACTGACCTATTTGAAACTGATCATGGGACCATTCAAAAACCTAAATTCCACAAATCATATCTTAGAAAGTGCAGAAAACCAACATCTAAAATTTTTACCTGAATTACTTATGTAAGTCTCCTTTATTCTATAAAAATTTCATAATTTGAAGAGTCCCATAAAAGACGTTATAGTGAAAAATCCAAACTGACATGTTTGAAATTGATTTCAAAAGCATCCAAGAACCCTAACTTCCATACGTCATATATCAGAAAGTACAGTGAACCAAAATATGGAATTTTTCCCTGAGGTACTTTGATATGTTTCCTCAATTCCATAAAACTTTCACAATCTCAAGAGTCTCGGAAAAGAAGTTATAGTTAAAATGTCAAACAAACCTTTTTGAAACTGATTTTAGTAGCATTCAGGAACCCTAACTTTCACGGAGCATATCTATGAAAGTATAGTGAACCGGAATATAAAAATTTTATCACATTTACATCAATATCTCTCCTCCGTCTCTACAAAATTTCAAGGTCTGAAACATCCCAAAAAATAAGTTATAGCAAAATTTCCAAGATGACACATTTGAAATTGATTCCAGGAGCATTCAGGAACCCTCACTTCCACAAGGAATATCTCCAAAAGTGTAGTGAACCAACATCTGAAATTTTTACCACATGTACATAAAGATCTCTCCTTCGCCTGTTCAATATTTTGCGGTCTAAAATGTCCTAGAAAAAATGTTATCATGAAAATTCCAAGATGACCTGAAACTGATTTCACAACTCTTCCCTTTTGGAATGATATCCAATCTTTGCTCATCCACCTCTTCAAATGTTACTACATCTTGCACACACACACTTTCTCTCAATACTATCTCTTCTAATACTTTTTCATAACCCTTCATGAAGGGACATGTACATTAATTAAATAACTAATTCCCAATACCATGGGTAAGAAAATAGCCCAAACCCATGGGTTTGAAACCACCATTTCACTTTTTACTTTTTCACATGCACCCCTTTTTTAATATCAATTTTGTTGTGTGTATTGTAATTTTGTAATATGGCATTAATGACATCATTAATCCTTTGGCATCAATGATAATAATTCCAACAATATCCCCATTTGTCATTGATGGAAATATTGCAATGAAACACATAGTCCACTAAGCGTAGAAAGAATTATCCCCTTGTCTGCAAGTCTCTCCTTGTCTGCAAATCCCCTAGGAATAAAAATAATTCTTCCCCTATTTTCAACTCTCCCCCTTTGACATCAATGGAAAAGGTGTGTTCCCCCTGAACCTGTGCTTCTCCTTAAGCATTTAGTGTCTTCATCAGATGGATATTACTCCCAATTGCATGTCCCTTAATTTGGTCTGCTTGCAAAAACCGCTCAAACACAGTAAAGAAACACTCCTAAATAAGTCTGAACACTTTCACCAAAAATGCCAAATAATCATTCTCTATCAATCCAAACAGTCGCAAGAAGTAGTACATATCCAACATTATTCGAGAATGGCTCAGTTGGTCTCAACAAATCCAAGTCAATTCACCAAGAAACAGTTGAGTCAACAAGAAGACGTCAGTTAGCTTCTCATAGAAACAACTTCAAGTATCCACCCCCTTAAGGGATCAATAAGTAGCACCAATAGTTCTCATCGAAAATTATAGTCGACGAACAACCTAGCCGAAAATCAATCGATGAATGCTCAGTCAAAACTCCAATCAATTGTCATGTCAGTCAATCCTTGATTGACCACTTCCAAGGAAACCATAATTAAGTAAGAGGAAAATTGCATGACTATCCATCTGATGATACACAACGATATGAAGTCCATAAACATCTAGTCAAATGATTCCATGACCATCCATCAATCCAACCACAATCTATCCATGTAGTCAGCACTGGTCCACAATTATGTCTTTCACGTTTGTTATACAAATATTTGAAATCATGATTGACATTCCTTCGATTTTTATGGTGAGGATGATGATAGGGCATATATATTTGTGTTGGATAATCATAGTAAGTAGGCTCAAGGTCGGGTTCACTTACAAGAGTAGAAAAACCCAACATATTAGAAATGATGTCATATGTAACAGCATGCTCAAATTCTAGCATGTGAGGAACAGGAAGCTCATCAATCTTCTCAACACAATCAACAGTAGGTTTCTCTTGTGGCAAACCAGTATGAACTCCACATGCAATAAATAAAACTTCCCTAGTTGTAGCAAGGTCATGTGTAGATAGGGAGACAAGAGCAACATCATGTCTAAGAGTAGTCTTAATGAATGGAGACCTTTGACAATTGATGATTTTGTCTAAGGTTTCATTACTCTTTTCAAACTTCAAGATTCTATTCAACTTAATAGTTGTTTTCTACAATTCCTTTCTTAAGCAAACAATTTTAGATTCTAGCTCTTTGCAATTTTCTTCATTTTTCTCTAGTTGGATTCTCACCACTTCTTCCATCCTTCTTGCTTCTTCTAATTGAACCTTTAGGTTCATGATAATATTTTATGTTTCTTCAAGGCTTTCTGACATTTTGGATTTTGAATCACTATCCTCTTATTCATATTTTTGCAACTACTCCTTTTGTTTCAAATTATTTTTCCGTATCTTCTTTATTTGTCTTAAGGCACAATTGAGTTTTTCTTCAAGATCCACTTCCCCATCTGTTTTAGAATTTTATTCTTCTTCTAAATCCATTGTTCATTTCCCTTTGTCTTCATAAATATTTATTTCTATCTCTATAAAGATAGTTTCTTCTTTATCACCATCTAAACTACTTTCACTTCTTTCTTCAGACGAGTTGCTATCCTCTTTGGAGTAGAAAATTTTATTTTGTTTATAAGAGTTCTCATTTTTTCATGTTTACCCTTTTTGTAGTTACTTTTGTGTTGATGATGTTTTTTCTCTTTCTTAATGTTATGGTATTTTTCATCATCACTACTTTCATTTTTTGCATATGGACACTTAGCAGCAAAATGTCCTACTTTTCCACAGTTAAAGCATTTGAAGGGTAGTTTTCCTTTATATTTTTTGGATCCTTTCTCGATTTTCCTCACAAAATGGGATTCCATTACATCGGATTCATTGTTGGAGTTATCGCTTGATTCGTGCTCTCTATTCAGTGTCTTCTTTGAATATTTGAATCTTTCTTCTCTATTTGATGGATTTTATTTCTCTGTCCTCATTTCATACACCATGAGGATCCCATGTAATTCATCCATTGTCAGTTTATCAGGATCCTTCATTTCTTCAATGGAAGAGACTTTGACATCAAATCTTAAGGGAGTGACCTTAATACCTTTTCTACAATCATTGGTTCTTCAACCTTTCCCCAAGTCCTCTGATGGTGTTTAGAATTGTTTCCATGCAAAGGAGATAGGCTACAACATTTTCTTTGTCTTTCATTTTCAGACTCTCAAACTGTCTTCTATGATTTTGGAGTTTTTCATTCTTAACCTTGTCATTGCCTTCATATATATATTGAAGCTTGTCCCAAATTTATTTTATTGGTCCACAATGCATTACCTTCACAAAATCATGTTCTCATAGACCACACAAGATGGAATTCAAGGCTTTTTCATTATTTTCACTATGCTTCTTCCTGACCGCATATGTTGGTGGAGTTGTTGGGATTGTATAACCAGCCACAACTGATTTCCAAATATCAAAACCAATATCTATTGAATAGGTTTGAATCCTTATGCTCTAGAAGGCATAGTGTGTTCACTCAAACAATGGAGCCCTATTGGTTTAGAAAACTTCTTTATTTTCCATGTGTGCTCCCAATATCTACCTACCTTCCAATGGTTAGACTGTTTATGAAGGAACCCACTCTTATACCAATTGTTGAGGACACACTTATACTAGGGGGGGCGGGGTGAATCAGTATAAGACAATTCTTTATTTTTTCAAACATTCATCAACCATAAGAAAACAATCACATATGAAATATATTAACTATAGAACTTGGTACATAATATTTACATGAAAACCCTTTCGGGAGAAAACCATAAAACTTCTCCTTATAATTCTTTGTAGGCACCAACCTACTTTTACTAATATTTGTAGGTACCAACCTATTTGAGACACCAATACCCACCGGTAAAAATATTGGTAGGAACCTACCTACTCTTACATATCTTTGTAGACATCAATCTACTATAGACACCAATCGCCACCACTGAGCGCCAACTTACCAAGAGCCAACAATATCTTACAGATCTTTGTAGACACCAATCTACTAGAAACACAAATTCCCAACACTAAGCACCAAATTATCAAGATAAACCAACATCTAATAGATCTTTGTAGACACTAATCTACTAGAGACACAAATCCCCGCCACTAAGCACCAACTTAGCAAAAGACAAAAATCTCTAAGCTACACCAACTTTCACTCGCTAGAATAATGGCATCTTATCTATGAGAAGAGATGTGATGGCTAGGCTCATTCACAAGAAGATGATGATGGTTACAATGAGGCACTAGAGGCCTTTTTAACATAAAGAAAATAAAAATAAAAATCTAACCACGAAAGATGAAACGCCAACAGGTTTGTGTGCCCCGATAGGGGTAGTTGGTATGTCAAATTCCCAAGGGAATAAATTTTGCATAAGATATTAATTTGGGGTGCACTATAGATCGTTTGAAAGGTCTATCTGAGGAGTACATATTCCATTCAGTCCAGGCTATGACTTTGTATATTGTTTGGGTGATGTTGTGCCAAAAAAACATCGTTTCGGGCCTCAAAACAGCCCCAGACATTTGGGACCTGAAAAACCGTAGAAAAACTATCGAGGTGGAAACCTCTGTTTTGAGCTAGTGGAATAGATTGGTGGGCACCGATTTCCACCTGGATCAAGAAGTTATAGTGAAAAATCCAAACTGACATATTTGAAACTGATTTCAAGAGCATTCAGGAATTGTAACTTCCACAAAGCATATCTCCAAAAGTATAGAGAACCAACATCTGAAATTATTAACACATGTACACCGAGATGTCTCCTTCATCTCTGCAAAATTTCAAGGTTTGAAACATCCTAGAAAATAAGTTATAGCAAAAATTTCAAGATGAACTATTTGAAACCAATTTCAAGAGCATTTAGGAAGCCTCACTTCCATAGGGAATATATTTAAAATTATAGTGAACCATCTTTGGAAACTTCTACCACATGTACATAAAGATCTCGTATTTGTCTCCTCAAAATTTCACGGTCGGAAACGTCCAAAAACAAAAGTTAGTGCGAAAATGCCAATATGACTTGAAATTGATTTCTCAACTCTTCTCTTTTGGAATGATATCAAATCTTTGCTCATCCACTTCTTCAAATGTTACTACATCTTGCACATGCTCACTTTCTCTCAATACTATATATTTTTATTCTTTTTTTATAACCCTTCATGAAGGGACATGTACATTAATTAATTATGGGTGTTCTATATGCACTAAAAAACACTAAAAACCCTCAATTAAATTGTCAACCCGGGGTAAGTAAACTTAGAGTTGTAGCACTATATGTGCCAAGGCAGAAAGGCTAGAGGTAGTATAGTCTAACTAAGGAAATGGGTTATTTAAGGACTAATCTATTCAAGAAAATACTATTAATGATCAAACCCTACTAAGAAACTTAAACTATTTATCCTAAGTAACTTTTGAATAAAGGATCGATGGATTGTTCTAAGAAAGAAAATGAAAACCCTATTTAAAGAAAAATAACTTAATCATGAAAATAAGCAAAAGCAAACTATCTATTTAATATATCTAATGAGCAATAACAACAACAAACTAATTTAATTAACCTACTCAAATTCAATAAGCAACTATCCTATTAAAGCAAGTAAATAGACAAGCAACTACCCTATCAAAGCAAGTAAACAAGCAAGCAATCAACTAACTAACCTATGATAACTTCTACAACAAGTAAACTAATCAAGATTACTCGATAAGCAACTAATCAAGATAATAAGCAAGTGAACTCTATTCTTAAATTAAACTTCACAATTACTTTTAATTTATGAAAGGAAATCTTAATCTACTAAATTAAAAGCATCATGACAATAAAAGTAATCAACATCTACTCTTTAATCTACAATAATAAAACTATTCTTTAATATACCAAAGCAAGAAGACTATTCTCTAATCTACAAAATCAAGGAAACTATCCTCTAATCTATAAAAGAAAGAAAACTCCAATATAGTGTTGATGGTTATGTCTCCGGTGTCTTATGATATCACGATGACATTTAACAATTAACGATAAATCAAGAGGGATAAACTAAATATTAACTTCTATAACAAACTGAAAAGTATGAATTAGGCAATCCAATGAGAACTTAGCCATTATAGAAGCAACATCAACTACCCTCCATATCCATGTGATTATTCAATCTATGCACTAATCATCAATAATATGAAAACATTATTCTATTAAATTCAAACGCATTCTATGCTAGTGTAAGCAAATTCATACTACGTAGAGATTCATAACTGAAAACTAAACTCAATGATCAACTTCGAATTAAAATTGCAACCTAGATCTAGAAAGGAAATTGCATAAAGTAAGCTAAACTAATCCTATTTTAACAAATTAAATTGAAAAAGGGAAATACTCATAAAACATAAATAAAATCCTATTTTTATTTCAGCATATGACAAGAAAATAAACAAGCAAACTAAATGACAACTAGATAAGCAAATTAAATAGCAATTAGATAAGAAAATTGGAAATGAAAACTAAAATTAACAACTATCCATCCAACAAAACTTGCCAAATAAACCATGAACTAAATACTTTGTTTTAACTCTATTTTTAAACTCTATTTTAGCATATGAAAAATCTAAATATCATCTAATTACACACAGGGGTTAGTATATAAACTTGCAAGTTCATTTCCTATCAACTAAAAGGTCATTGCATATTAACACTAGCCTTTATAATAACCTGCAAAACTAAACTGAAGTAATTAAATTATGAACAGAAATTTACACAGTAAATAAACACAATAAAACTCATGTACAGGAAATAAATGAAATGATGATTACATTGTATGAATTCATAAGCTAATTGACTAAATATTCACCCAAACCACTGGTGGGCCCCCCAGCAGGTCATGGCTACTCCTCAACGATGAATCACAAGCTCAAGCAACACGATTTCAACATTAAAATTAAAAACACAGTTTTACATAGTTTTAGAGAAAAATGTCTGAAAATGGCAAAACAAAGCTTAACTATTCTTTTTCTCTCTTAACTATTTGTCTGACCACTAATGTGGTCTTTATAGATTTTACGAGCTAAGAGGTCAACCACTGGAAGGGTCAACCTCCTGTAAAAATAGTAAAACGCATTCAATGTGTCTTAACCGTCAGTGGATTCTAGAAACAAGGCGAGCCAATAAACGCCCAACATAACAACCCAATCTGAGTTGTTAGAAGCTCAATAGCTGAAGGTCATGAGAACAAGAAAAACCCATGTCTCTAATTCTCCCATCGTTGGTCGTCGATATGATAACCTCCAAATCACCCATGGTTTTAGTGCAGGACGGAGTGTCGGACGCAGTGTCCAATGGAGTATCGGACGAAGTGTCGGATGGAGTACCAAACGGAGTGTCGAATGCAAAAACGACCTGGGATTTTTCCCTGTGATGCACAGAACGTGAATTAGTTTCCTGAAATCATTAAAACATGCTGAATTATACTCAAAACCATCATAAAACATCAATCATACATATTTGGTATGAACCATGACGATTTAACACAAAAATCCTTCAAAAAGGGAAAATACACATACAATATTGGTCGAAAAGGATATAATTATCATCATTAGATTAACCATATCACGGGCCCAACATTACCCCCACACCTAATATTTTGTAGGTCCCACTGCAAACAAAAAGGAATTTCCCCTCATGACTAAGCTTGATGAGGAGGATAAGTTTTAGAAGCTTCTCCTCCTTGTCGTGAAGATTATGTCTTGTGCCTCTTGCGTTCCTTCAATTGTGCCTTGAGGTTGCGATTGGTTTTGGTCATCTCATCAACCAACCTTTGAATGGAATTCACCTTTGCTTGGAGGATTGCATTATCATGGTGAAGATGTGTTTCCATAGTCTTCCTCTCTTCCAATTGTTGCAGCAGCTGAAAATTTTCCTGTTGTAACTTCTCAATGGCTAGACCAGGATCAGATATCTCAGAGGAGGGATTATATCCCTTGAAATATGTAGAGTGTCTATCAATCTTAGTATCTGGGGTAGGAATCTGTGAGGTAGGAGTAATAGGGGGTCGATGAGGAGAAGTAGGTTCGCATTTTGTCTTTCTTTGATGCTTCAATTCATCTGCAGACACTTCCCTAAGTCTTTTGTGAGGGCTTTCGAGATCGGAGGACACTTGGATAGGGTCTGAAGTAGTCAGGGGTTTTGCATAAGGTTTTACTCTTGTGCTCTGAGTACTCTTTCAAAAGGGGCCTTTATTAAATTGATTATCTCCTCTCCTATTTGTGGGGACTATAGGAAGGTCTTGTTGAATTACTTCTTGTAGTTTTTTGGGTGTAGGATCAAGAGATGTTGAAGGCATCGGGGGGTTAGCAATAGGCTTCTTGGTATTTTTTCCCAATGAGGCTGTAGGGGTATCAACAAGCTTCTTGAATTTTTTTTCCGGTAAATAAATGGATTGTGAATGAGGGTTTGGAGTTTTCGGAGAGTGGGGTTTGGATGGAGAAATAGTCCTTAGATCAAGTGTCTTTTTACTAGTCTTGATTGTCAAGTGAGGGTTTGCAAATTGGTAAAAGAAATCATCCCAAGTTTGCCCCTGTTTTTCCAATTCTACTAAAACAAGGAGTTTGATAAGGCCATGGTGAAAGAGGTTGTTGTGGGGGTTGGTTACATTCTTCCTCACTTGAGAGGACATCTTCTCCAAGCTCTTTAAAAATTAGAAGGGAAAATTCAATGGTTTATTGAACTGAAAGTGAGTTAACAATAGAAAGTGACAGGCTTTAAAAGTGGAATATATACCTTCACATGTGATCAACCTGGTGATGAATATGAGAGGGTTAATTAGCTCCTCTTTTATCCACTCCTTGGAGTATCCTTTAGCTCCATAGATGTTCTGAAATTCTGGTTTGAAAACCCTGTTATAACTCGATCGCAGCAACTGGTGGTTTTTAAACCATCTATCCCCCACTCTTGGAAGCTTTGTGGCTGTGGATTTGGATTCCTCCGAGACCCCAAATCTGAGATAACCCACACACGTTGTCTTTCCATCAAAACTAAGAGAAAATTGCATTGAAATTCCATCGTCGTGGCCCTGCAAGTGAGACAAAAACGGACCCTAGCCTGCGTGCAAAAACACTTCCTTGCACTATGAAAACTCAGGGATGGAAAAGAGGTCTATGTAAGAATATGACTCATATCATTTAGGCATCATGACGGTGTGGATAAATGGACATAGGGAAAAAATCACAGAGGATAGGTGCAATCGGGCCAAGGAATGACACGATTGAGCAGAGGTCGAGTGAATTAAACAAGGGAATGAAATGAACAAAGTTTGAGCGCATTTAAAACAAGGGAAAACACAAATGAGAAGAGGCGAGTGTGAGGAATAATGGGATAACCCAATTGAGCAATCCTCCATTTTTTAGTGCGCCTAGGGTGGAAATGGTTGCACACATGCACGCACGAGTTGTCATGTGTGAACGATTTCGAATTTGAAGGCATATTTTGGGGGCAATCATAATGATAAGAAGTTAGATCAATGTCCAAGTCTTTTGAATTGGACATTTGATCATGAAAATGTCTAAGTTTCATCATTCAATCTTAATTTCCATGAACTAATTCGAATAAATTCCATTGCTTGTTGGTTACCTGAAATTGTGGATAGTTAATGGTGTATGTTTTCATATGGCACTTCGTCTAGCAACTCATACAAAACTCCATATGGTACCTCTGTGTGAAATGCATTTTTACCTCATGTAATGGATAGCCTGCAGTCTTGGAATGGTTTTGACAGACATAGTGATTAGGAGCAGAGGCAGAGTGTTCCATTATTATTGATTTTTCCACCATGCTTACTCAATCCACTCACATAATACATGTAATTTCAATTCTGCAATGATCATTCTGTAATGAAAATAAACCAATAAAGTGGTTTGTTAAGGATATGTACAGCAGTTTATAACACACGGGGAATTAGCATTTCAAAGGAATAAAATGACTATTGATGTAACAACCTGTATCATGAAAAAAATACACATAATTGTTTACAAAGATTCACTTATTCTAGGAAATGTTATCATTTGTCAACTCATGAACCCCTCCCCCATACCTAGGTATTGTGACACCTCACAATCAAAAATATAGGAAACCAGACAGTTCTCCCAATAGCCGAAGATTTACAGCTTGATAAGTGTAGAGATAAATTTCACAGATTGGTATGATGAGATGGTTAGAAGATGGCCCCACCTATAGGATAGAACATCCTACATATAGATAAGAAGAGGTAGGCGAGAGAGTGTCGAGATAGTCTCAAAGTTAGTTCCCAGTGGAAATTTTATGGATTTCATTAACCTTAACTTAACCATACATAGTTCATGTCATCTTTGTCTACAAGTAATGTCGTACATCATAACACGTTTAAATTTATTTTTTTATTTTTTTGTCAAATTACCATCCTTTCTAGGTAGAATGCCCCACTGCTAGCAAGCTTGTTTAGTACTCCGACGGGTTTACCTAGTCATACCACAGGCCGGTACCCGTTGCTAGCAGACCTGTTCAGTATCCCAGTGGGTTAGCCTCTTACACCCTCAGAGACTGGCCCTCCATCTTTTAATATTTTAGTATAAGATTGCTTTATGAAAGAATATGGGGGACCAACTCTAAAACCAATTTTTTCTTTCTTTCTTTTTTTGACTGGGATGGTATTTATGTTAGAGGATGACTTTCTGTTATATATTCCTTATTGATTGTCCTGATGTAAGGGGTACTTAAGCGGATGTGTCCTATCTAAAGATATGATATAATCAAGTTTTTTTAGTGTGTAGTGGATGATACCATTGGGAAAAACAGAAAGGTATCTTTAGGCTCAACTCACTTTCTTCTTCTTTTTTTAAGTTATTGTGATGTCTCCATGGCTATCCGCTAATCATACCTCCTTGTTACTCTTTTAAAAATGGTGGATATTTTCAAGAGAAACTACTTTTTAAAATGCCTTAAGAAAAAGAGAAGATGGAAATCTTTGCAAAAATATGGCTAATTACAGCAAGTCATTATTCATTTGATGCTTAGAAGACAACAAGGTTCAAATATAGAAATATTTTGAAGAAAAATCCTTCTTTTATATTTCCTTGAAACTATCTACTCCTCGTGAAATAAATACCTACAGAAATCTCTAGGATTTCTTATCAACAAAATTAAAAATTATTTGCATATGAGTAGTATAAAATTCAAAAAACTTTCAAGAACAAGGGGGGACTTCCCCATCTACTAAGGCCAATGCCTTGTCAGTTGACATGACCTGTAGAAAATCTTCTTTGGAAATGGGCTTGTGATAAAATTTGAGTTGGTGTCCATTTACTACAAAGGAGACTTGTCCATCGTCAATTGTTTTTATTTTCATAGCTCCATTATCATATATAGTGACTACCTCCTAAGGACCCAACCATTGGGTGGTGAGTTTGCCTTTGAAGGTTTTAAATAAGGAATAAAACAACAAAGCGCAATCACCAAGTTGGAAGTGTTTCTTCTTAATAAACTTGCCATGTCACTTTCTCCCCTGGTTTTGGACTAATATTGTTTATTGGATGGCATATTTCCTGATCTCATCCAAATCATTCAATTGGAGGGCTCGTTGTTTTTTAGCCTCATCTAATTTTAATCCCAATTCTGCTGCAATACGAAAGGTCCTTACTTGGAATTCTATTAGTAGAAGTACTTGTTTCCCATACACTAGCTCATAAGGGGTATGTCCAATGGTGTTTCTCCAGGTGGTCTGGTAAGCCCACAAATACTTTGGAAGCCTATCAATCCAATCCTGATGATGTAATTGAACAGTCTCGGTTAAGATATCTTCCAGAACTTTTCTTGTAGACTCTACCTGACCATTATCTTGTAGGTAGTAAGGAGAATATTTACAGTGTTTAATCCCATATTTCTCTGTTAGCTCTCTCATTAGCTTGGAAGTGAATTGAGTGCCTTGGTCTGTAACAATTTCACGAGGGACACTGAAGCAGGTAAATATGTATTCATAGATGAATTCGAAAACATATTTTTTTGTAGCCCTAAATAGGCCTTTTGCATCTACCCACTTGGTGACATAATCTGTTCAAACCAAAATATAGTTTTTCTTATGAGACATGGGTGAAATTGGTTCTACAAAGCCAAGGGCCCATTTTTCTAAAGGTTGTATCATAACTTGGGCACACAAGGGAATTTTGTTAGCTGACGTAGGTCTTCCTATCCTTTGGCAACTATCGCAACTCCTCACATACTTGGTAGCATATTTGAAAATGCTAGGCCAATAGTAACCTGAATGTAGCACCTTATATGTTGTGCGTTTGTGATAAAAATGGCCACCACATGGTCCATCATGAAAACTTCATAGTATTTCTGGTATCTCGTCTTCTCGGATACATCTACGAATAATCAAATCAGGACCTGTACGAAAAATGTCATAGCCAACCCAAGAGTAATTAGCACTTTGCATGATAATTTTACGCTTTTCATGAGGTGAAAAATGAGATGGTAACTTCCTAGTAGCCAAATAGTTTTCCATATCTGCAAACCACGGGGTATTTACAGAGAGGGAAAAAAGGTGCTCATCTGGGAAACTATCATCTATGGGAATATCATCATCCTCATTTTTTATGCATGAAAGAAAATCAGCTACAAAATTCTCCTTTCCATGTCGGTCAAGCACGGTGATATTAAAATCTTGCAATAGCAGGAGCCACCTAGTCACTCGGCCATTAGTTATGGGTTTATTCATGAGAAATATAATGGCGGAATGATATGTATGTACAAATACCTCGTAACCTATGATGTAGTGATGAAGATTATTGATAGCATGAACTACTGCCAAGAATTCCTTCTCTGTAACTGTGTAGTTTAGCTTGGTAGGGGACAAGTTCTTTCTCACAAAATAAATGGCATAGGATTGTTGGTCTTCTTCTTTCCCTAATACTCCTCCTATTGCGGTGTCGGAGGCATCAGTAGATATGTGAAATGGGAGAGTGCAATTGGGCCCTCTAATAGTTGGTGCCACAAACAAATTAGCTTGCAGGGTTTCAAAGGTAGTTGACATTGCTCAGTCCAAACAAAATCAACATCCTTTATTAAAAATCCAAACATGGGTGCACCAATATTTGCAAAATTTTCAATAAACCATTGGTAGTATCCGGCATGTCCAATAAATCTTCTCACATCTTTATGGGTTTTGGGAGGTGGAAGTTTGACGATGACCTCAATATTTGCAGGCTCAAATTTTATCCCTTCATATGAGACATGATGTCCTAGAACCACTCCTTCAGTTAACAACATTTTACATTTTTCATGACTTAGAGATAGGTTCATTTCTTGGCATCTGATAAGGACTTTTTCTAAGTTATTTAAGGCTTCCTGGTAAGTGTTTCCATAAACTGTGAAGTCATCCATGTAGACCTCCACACAATCATGAATAAGATCAACAAATATCCCTAGTACTGCTCGTTGAAATGTGGCAGGAGAATTACACAATCCAAATGGTAAAAACCTATAGGCATAGATGCCCCAAGGACAAGTAAAGGTAGTCGTGTCTTGGTCCTCAGGTTTTATGAGAATTTGATTGTACTCGTTGTACCCATCTAAAGAGGAGAAATACTTCTTTCCAAATAGGGTATCCAAAACTTGGTCAATGAAAGGAAGAGGAAAGTAATCCTTTAGAGTGGATTTATTGAGCTCCCAGAAATGAACAAAAATTATCCATTTCCCAGTCACTTTCTTTGGAACCACTACAAGCAGGGATACCCACTTACTGTCAGAGATGGGATAAATAAATCCACCATTTAATAACTTTTGGATCTCCTCCTTTACAATATCTTTGAGTGTTGGGTTCATCCTTCTTTCGGGTTGCCTAATAGGTGTTACTTCTCCTTAGGTATATATGTGATGGATGCATGTGTCAGGGTGTATACCCTTCATGTCTGTGTATTACCAGGTGAATGCTCCTGATTTTTCTTTAAGGATACTCACTAATTGTTTTTGTTGGTCTGCATCTAGCCCGGAGTTTATATGTAAAAATTTCCCTTGACTAACATCGTAGGGTATAGTATAAGATGTGGCAGACTCGTCTATCTCGAAGATAAAATATATCGAAGACAAAATGGATGGGTTCAATTATTCTTGAAATTATTCCCCAAACATGTACTCAAATTGGGGAAAATATTGTGGAAAATAAACACATGTGATAGCAGAAATGAATTGGTTTAGCACATTTTCCGTTGTGTACTCCTGAAGTTCCTAGGCATGGTCACTTAGAAATATGGGTTCTTCCCAGTCCTCATTCTCATATGGACATTCAATCCACCATATATTCTCCATGATAGGTTGGGATGGAGGGTATATGGTGAGTTTATGGATAGAGAGTCCATTTGAGATGTTCATTTCTCTCTCTCTACAGCCAATAAAGGAATTGGTTGTGGCTAACCAAGGTCTTCCCAAAATAACAGGATGGCCTTTGGTAGGATCCTTTGAGTGGATGACCAGAAATTCTACTGGGTACTCCCATGAGGCTAAAGTAACTATGATATCATCCAAAATTCCTTCAGGTATAACCCTAGTCTTATCTGCTAATTCCAAAATGGTTGGGGTAGGCCTAAGAAGAGGTTTTAACTATAATTTCTCCAAGGTAGTAGCGGTCATAACATTGATGGTTTCTCTTAGGTCTATGAGAGTGTTTCCAATGGAGACCTCATTAATGGTTATGGTCACTACAGGGTTTCCTGGGTTCCCATATTTTTCTACCTTAGGCTTCTCTGATATGTACTCAAAAAGTTCTCCTATCAAATGTACTGTAGGAGGGTCATTTTTCTTCCTACCCAGCTTCTTAATACACACTTATTTGACTACCTTACTGTAGATTGGAATATCCTTAATGGCTTGTAGCAAAGGAATCTTGACACAAATATCCTTCAATTCATTCAAGATGTCAAATTCCGGTCGGGTGGTAGGTTTCTCGATTACTAGTCTGTTTGGATAAGGAGGGGTCTTCGTAATTTGTGAAGGTTCATTTTGGGGAAGCTTGGGTTCTTGGTCCTTAGGAATAATAACATCTTCCCACCTAGTGTCATCCATGGGTTTTTTGGGAGTTTCCTCTTCTTCTTCTTCCTAGATGACTACTGAAGGTCTCTGCCTATCCAGAAATTTTCTCGGCCTTAGATATGTTGGGAAGGCCTACATCTCAACATTGTGAAGAGGTTGAGTGGGCTTGTTATTGGGATTGGGTATTGGTTGTGTAGGTAATAGTGTTGGTCTTGGGGAGCTTGCATTATGATATTGTTGCGGTTTTTGTTGTGGAATAGGAGGTAAAGGTGGTGGAACAAAACCTAGCAGAAGTTGCGAAGTGTCTGGTGGAAACTGAGGGTAAGGATGGTTGGACATAGGGACAAGTGGAGCTTGAGGGTTTCCTTGGTTATGCCCTCCGCTCCATCCTTGAAACCAAGGGTTTTGGTACTGGGTAGACCAGTTTTTCCAACTTGGTGAGTTCCACTATTCTTTCTGTTGATAATAGGGTGGAACTTGAGATTGTAGATCTGGGTATGTGGGTTGGTTCCTAGGCTGCCATGGCCTCCTAGGTTCATAAGAGGATTCCCCAGGATCCCCACTCCTATATATGGATAACAGACCGTGAAATGATGTAAATTTCTCATTTGAATGGTCTTATGTGCATAAGACACAAACTGAAATGGTATCTAATGGGCATTCCCTTGAGGAATGCTTCCTCCTTCATCTTGGGCAATATATGCTCATTGTTGCGTTTTCCTCCTCCTGTTTCTTTTTAATTTTTAGGGTGTCCAACTGGGAACCTATTGTGCTTAAGATATATGTATTTAAGTTTTCTAAAAGGTTCCCTATATCTACTCTTGTGATACCACTTGAACTAACTGGTTTTAAGTTTCTATTATAAGGGTCACGAACATTATTTCATGTTTTAGCTCTACTCCTCAAGTAGTTCTTACACATTTCACAAATTTCGGAAAATGTTTTATGGGAGATGTCACATGATGCCATTAGGTTAAGGATATCTAGGTATTCCTCTGAAATCCCCTTAAGGAAAAGAGCCGTAACTGCATCATCTAGAGGGTCACGATATTTTGATTTCTGAGAGATATAACCAAACCGTTCCATATAATCCTTGAGGGTCTCGTCTTCTAACTGTTGGATTTTAAAGATGTCATTACGAGACTCCTTGGTCTTGCAGTAGTCTTGGTACTTCTTAAGAAATATATCTTTCATGGCTTCCTAAGACCTAATAATGGATTCTCCCAACCCCATGAACCATCTTAGTGCAGAGTCCTTGAGGGTGGCAGGAACGATTTTTAATTTTTGTGCATCTTGTAAGTAGTTGTAGATCCTACACAAGATGTCAAACTCAAATAGGAAGTTATCCATATATTCACTACTTTTACCATAGAAGGTGGGCAGTGCTAAGAGGGGAATATTTTTCATATTGACATTTGGGGTGGCGTCCAAAATTGGAAATCCGAAAGTAGTTTCAATTTTCTTTCCAGCTTCTTATTCCTCCCCATGTATTACGTTGTTGTGATCCTCCCGATCATCCATACTGGTTTGGTTTCCCAAAAGAGAGTACTTAAGTTATTTTATTCTTGAAGATAACAAGGTATCCCTCTAATGGGAAGATCTTCCTACTGTTTGGATGTCTAGGACTCTACTCGAGTCGGTTGAGATTATCAGTGCCAAAGTTTATGTGTCAATTTGAGAGACAATTATATTGGTTGAACTACCAAACAAAGTATTCACATGTTCAGGGTCTATGATGTCTTCAAAGTTAGGATCTCCTTATGGTGGCAAGAAAACAAAGGTTGTATTTTTTGGTTCTGCAGAAGGCTTGTGTGGTCTTGTCTCATGTCCCACTATTATTGATGCTTCAATTTTATTTTCTATAGTGCTCCCTGTATTAGTATCTTCAGAGATTACTTGAGCTCTTTGGGTTGAGTTGTCTCCTGTTATTCGGTATCAGTCTGCGGAGCTTATGAGTGGAACGTTCCTTCCCCCAAAAAGATCGAAAGGAACCTTGGTTGAAAGATCTGATTTAGATTTAATGTATCTACCTTTTGGGACTCTAGGTTTATTCATGAAAGTAAACAAAACAAAAACAAAAACTACCATTAGGTTTGGGGGAACCTGCTATAGAAGATGCACAGATTTTTACCTCTCATCTTAAAGTTCCCCCGCCACCAAACTAATGTTAATGTTTAGAAATTATTTAATTCCTACCTTGAGACAACTCCCCGGAAACGGAGACAAAAATGATGGGTGTTCTATATGCACTAAAAAACCTCAATTAAATTGTCAACTCGAGGTAAGTAAACTTAGATTTGTAGCACTATATGTGTCAAGGCAGAAAGGCTAGAGGTAGTATAGTTTAACTAAGGAAATGGGCTATTGAAGGGATAATCTATTCAAGCAAAGATTATTAATGATCAAACCCTACTAAGAAACTTAACCTATTTATCCTAAGTAACTTTTGAACAAAGGATCGATGGATTGTTCTAAGAAAGGAAATGAAAACCCTATTTAAAGAAAATTAACTTAATCATGACAATAAGCAAAAGCAAACTATCTATTTAAACTATCTAATGAGCAATAACAACAACAAACTAATTTAATTAACCTACTCAAATTCAATAAGAAACTATCATATTAAAGCAAGTAAATAAACAAGAAACTACCCTATCAAAGAAAGTAAACAAGCAAGAAATCAACTAACTAACCTATGATAACTTCTACAGCAAGTAAACTAATCAATATTACTCAATAAGCAACTAATCCAGCTAATAAGCAAGTGAACTCTATTCTTAAATTAAACTTCACAATTACTTCTAATTTATGAAAGGAAATCTTAATCTACTAAATTCAAAGCATGATGACAATAAAAGAAATCAACATCTACTCTTTAATCTACAATAAGAAAACTATTCTTTAATCTACCAAAGCAAGAAGACTATTCTCTAATCTACAAAAGCAAGGAAACTATCCTCTAATCTATAAAAGCAAGAAAAATCAAATATTGTGTTAATGGTTATGTCTTCGGTGTCTTATGATATCACGATGACATTTAACAATTAACGATAACTCAAGAGGGATAAACTCAATATTAACTTCTATAGAAAAGTGAAAAGTATGAATTAGGCAATCCAGTGAGAACTTAGCCATTATAGAAACAACATCAACTACCCTACATATCCATGTGATTATTCAATCTATGTACTAATCATCAATAATATGAAAACACTATTCTATTAAATTCAAACGCATTCTATGCTAGTGTAAGAAAATCCATACTACTTAGAGATTCATAACTGAAAACTAAACTCAATGATCAACTTCGAATTAAAATTGCAACCTAGATCTAGAAAGGAAATTGCATAAAGTAAAGTAAACTAATCCTATTTTAACAAATTAAATTGCAAAAGGGAAATACTCATAAAACATAAATCACATCCTATTTCTATTTCAGCATATGACAAGAAAATAAACAAGCAAACTAAATGACAACTAGATAAGCAAATTAAATAGAAATTAGATAAGAAAACTGGAAATGAAAACTAAAACTAACAACTATCGATCCACCAAAACTTTCCAAAGAAACCATGAACTAAATACTTTGTTTTAACTTTGTTTTTAAACTCTATTTCAACATATGAAAAATCTAAATATCATCTAATTACACATAGGGGTTAGTATCTAAACTTGCAAGTTCATTTCCTATCAACTAAAAGGTCATTTCATATTAACAATATCCTTTATAATAACCTGCAAAACTGAACTGAAGCAATTAAATTATGAACAACAATTTACACAGTAAATAAAGACAATAAAACTCATGTACAAGAAATAAAAGAAATGACGATTACATTGTATGAATTCATAAGTTATTTGACTAAATATTCACCCAGACCACTGGTAGGCCCCCCAGAGCATCGTGGCTACTCCTCAATGATGAATCACAAGCTCAAGCAACACAATTTCAACATTAAAATTAGAAACACAATTTTACGCAGTTTTAGAGAAAAATGTCTGAAAATGGAAAAACAGAGCTTAACTATTCTTTTTCTCTACTAACTATTTGTCTGACCATTGATGTGGTATTTATATAGTTTACAAACTAAGAGGTCGACCACTGGAAGGTTCGACCTCCTCTAAAAAAAAAAATCACATTCAATGTGTCTTAACCGTCGATGGCTTCTAGAAACAAGGCAAGCCAATAAACGCCCATCATAACAACCCAATCCTAGTTGTCAGAAGCTCAATAGTTGGAGGCCACAAGAACAAGCAAAACCCATGTCTCTGATTCGCCCATCGTTAGTCGCTGATATGATAACCTCCAAATCGCCCATGGTTTTAGTGCAAGACAGAGTGTCAAACAAAGTATCGGATGGTGTACCGGACAGAGTGTCGGATGGAGTATCGGACAGAGTGCCAAATGCGAAAACAACCTGTGATTTTTCCCTATGACAAACAAATCATGAATTAGTTTCCTGAAATCATTAAAACATGTTGAATTATACTCAAAACCATCATAAAACATCAATCATACATACCTAGTATGAACCATGACAATTTAACACAAAAATTCTCCAAAACTCTTCAAAACAGGAAAATACACATACAATATTGGCCAAAAATGATCTAATTATCATCATTAGATTAACCACATTGTGGGCCCAACAATTAAATAATTAATTCCAAATACCATGGGAAAATACCTCAAATACCATGGACAAATACCCAAAATCCATGGGTTTGAAACCACCATTTCACTTTTTACTTTTTCGCATGCCCCCCTTTTTTAATATACTTGAAGACCTATACATATATAAATCAATCTTGGAAATGTTGTGTGTATTGTAATCTCGCAATATGACATTAATGACATCATTAATCCTTTGACATCAATGACAATAATTCCAACACTTGAAACCCCATAATGAATAACTTGTTATTTCTCCATAACTATAGGGTTTTTATAACATTTTCAGTTTTAAATATAGTTATGAAAGATTCAATTAAAGACATTATATATACAGTCATTTTTCTCATTTGAGGGGAAAAATATAATATATAGAATACTCTATGATTTTCATATTTCAATTAATATAATTAGTTCACTTCCAATTTCATGTGTTATCTTCTCTAATACTATAGTTGAGCATTTTGTATTGTTGAGTCTTTTGAAGGCAAGGCCCACTTCAAAGGTACGAGAACATCATTTGTGTATAATCTTTTTAACATTCTTGTCTAGATTTTTTGTTGAGATGATTCTTTATAAGCTCTTTATTATATTATGTGTTGCCATTAGATTAACCCTGCATATATAAATATATTTTCTTGTTTCACTATTGAATGAAGTTTCCTTCATGCCTGGATTTACTATGAAATGATTATATGTCTGAGTTTCAAAAACAAAGCATAAGGATGAAAATATTGTGACTAGTCTTAGTTAGCATTTTCCCCAACTTAATAGTACCACCATTCAAACTAGAAGAGTACAGTGAGAGTAGTTCTCAAATGAGTTTCATTTTTATGTAACTTCCTTTTATACTTATGCAATTAGAGTGGTTTTTTTAGAACTTTGTCTTTATCAAATAAGCATACATTCAATGATCAATCAATCTTTAGATCTTAAATTCTTTGTATACAACACCAATGTTTCATAAGTTCATCGATGAACCCTAGGTCAAAAATTAAATGAAACAATGAAGTATTCATCCTTTAAATGATTATATTCAAGACATATCATCTTTGGCATTGTTTCCAAGGAAACATTAAGGAATAGGATCTTTAGTTTACACGAATTTATGAAATTTTCATATGGAAGAAGCTTAGCTTAGTAGACTATCTGTTGCGCCTCTTTCATCACCTTAGTGAGAAAAATAGAGGTGCTTGCAAGTTTAGTTGGGTTTGCTAAGCAAGACAGCTACAAGGAAAAGGGTTAGAGAAAGAAATATAAAACAACAACTAAGAATTAAACTAAGAAATAAAACAACAACTAAATTAATAAACATAGGGACATAAGGATAAAAGAAACAATGAGACCCATGTCACCAATGATAAGGTTGATATTAGTGAAAGAAAACAATGAGAAGCAAGAGGACTATGAGTCCCTTCTTTCTCCAAGGGAGGGCTCTTGGACCCCCACAAATAAGCTCTTCTTACAACTTTGAAAATGAAAATGAAAATGGTGAAAGAATTCTTTGCCAATCCACTCAAGGGGTGAGATGGATTGCCCAATGCAATGATGCAAGTATACTCTTGGCAAGGATAGAAGATTACTCAAGAGAATAATGGCCTTTGCTATGAATTCCTTAAAAAATGAAGTGTATCCATGGCCTTTTTATAACATTCCTTTGAGGTATTGTCCAACTAGTTTGTAGTGTGTAAAGAGGCTAATTAGGGCATTTCTAGGTCTTTGACCATCCACCCAGTCGAATCCAGTCCATATTTGAGTGTCAAATCAACTTGGAAGTTGAACCAGAAGTGGGTGGGAGGCCAACCACTCTCATAAATGCGTCATTTCTCAGGTGCGCGACTTTTTGCGACAACAGTCACGCATCGTGCGCATGTGCGCGATTTCTGTGTTTTTGTTTTGCGCATGTGTGCGCGCGCCTTGTGTCTTCATAGCGCCCTTTAATTTTTGCACTAGTTGTATAGTTTTTTACCCTTTGGAAATGCTTTTGTGATAATTTGGGTCCATGGGTGACCTCATAACTATTTGACGATGTTGAATTCTTGTAACCATTCACGGACGAAATTTCAATGATAACAGATGCCCCCAGATGGATGAGGTTAAGAGAATATGTATAGTCGAATTCCATCAATGTTTCTTCTACTGAGAGTGTTGTTGTAAGAGAGAGAGATAGTGGGGTTGTCAAGAGTGCCCCGTTGGAGGGAGAAGGGAACCTATAGAACCCAACCTTCCATAAGGTGTGTAAAAATAAATTGTATACAAACGAGGTGGGCATGCCCCATGCTCGTTTCATGTAACTCAAAAAAGAGGAATGAAGTGTTGATGTAGACAACTGCAGTGCCCTCGAGGGTGGTCATGATAAAGGCAGAAGACAATTTTGTGGAGGAACATACTTTGAACAGTAAGCAGTGAGATCTGTAAGAAGTATCACGGATTCTGTAGGCATTGATAGCCTAGCCAAGTTCAGAGGTCTTTAGTGCATATAAGAAATAACTGCAAGAGTCGAAAAGTAAGACCCACCGTAACATGAGAAAGTGTTGGCGTCGAATGTTACGGGGGTCAATGACAGTAGGGAGAAACTATGGTTCTCCCTGTGCCATCCGAGAGATCTCATTGGTAAGGTAAGGAGAGTCAAGATACTGTCACCCTTCTGGAAAACTGTGTTGATGTTGACAAAAGGGGGACGCGACTCCCGGAAGGAAAGGGCTTCGTGAAATCTACTAGGTGAGTTTAGGAATTTGGAAGAGGTACATGGAAGAAGTCGAGATGTAGGAAGACTCAAGACTTCCCTTGGTTGGGGTATATGTGAGGTAAAAGTGGCGGCAACTGTTCAACGAGGTCGAGTGTCAAGGGGACAACAAGACAGGGGATAAGTTGTGCCAGAGGTGGGACAAAGTGAACAAGCTCAGAGGGAAGAGGTAAATGGATGGTAGGTTACTTTGAATATATGGACGATGTCATCAAGGGTAGATGATAAGTAATTCCCCAACCAAGGGTGACATGGGTTGCTTTGGCCAAAAAGGGAAGAAATCCGCCAAAGGTGACGAAAAAAAGGCAATGTAAATGCTGGAAACAAAGGCGTTTGTACAATAAATAAAGAATACTTTGGGATAAGTGTACAAATATGGAAACGGGTGCCCCAATGTAACATGGTTGGCCCGGGTAGGGCGTAATTTTCTTGGAGAACTGGTGGAGGGTGGGGGCCCCATGGGTGAGTTTCTGTATGAGGTAGGTGAAATGAAGGGAAATTTGCTGATGGGCAAACTGATTGTGGATGAAATGGAGGGTTCATGATACTGTGGAGGTGCAGGCAAAAATAGAACCTTGAAGAGATAATTTGGGAGTCTATTGGGAAAGATAGCAAAATGAGGAGAAGGAGTATGTGGTTGATTTGTGACATGATGTAAGACTATCGGGACTCCCATCCCTAAAGGGTTTTGAAAAACAACATGAGTGTCAAAGGTGCAAAAGGGTGCTATGAATGGGACAACTCATGTGGGTAAGAGTGCTACCGGGTGACAGTACCAAAGATGCAAATGGAGGTGTTGGTACTGCAAAGCCAGAGATGGGGATCCTAGAGGAAAATGTCAGAGGATGTGACTAGATATGCAAGTGAGATTCAGAGGGAATGACTACATGCTAGTATATACCTGAAGGGGTTGCGTTGATGTATGATGACCAAGTACCTGCACACATGAAAACCAAATACCCGACATGAACAATATCTGAAGAGAACCGAACATACGAGCATTTATTTGATAATTTGTTAAATATGAGCATGCGTACCTGGTCAGGGTATGAAAAAATGGTGCCCTAGGGGCTCAGGATGACAAGTGGCCTAAAGACTGTCATGATGTAGATGACGGGATGTTGATCCCATGGCTGAAGACGGATCAAGAAATGGACACCCGGAGCTCTCGAAATGGTGAGTGGAAGTTTGAAGAAAAGGCCTATATATAGTTGTAGGGCCCACATTGCCACCTCATTTGTACTTGTTGCTATAGTGACTGGATGAGAAGTTTTTAGAGGAGATTTAGAGATTCTGGGAGGATGAGGCATCCAATTGAGGACCAGCAAGCTTAAGGTTAGTGGTCTGATCATCCTGCATAGAATTAGGGTTTCCATTTTTGGGCAGGGGCTGTACGGAGGGTCGTACAAGGGGATTTATGGGTGTGGGCCCCCACATGCATGGGTGATCCAAAAGTATGCATGCACAAGTGCGCGCCTACCCACTAGATAGGTGCGCATGGGGGCGCCTGTTGACTACACAGTTGCGCATGTGTGCGCAACTGTGTATTGGACAGGCGTGCTTTAATGTGCGCCTGTGTTCATGACAGGGGTGCATGAAGGCGCCCCTGTATGTTGAGTAGGCACACACTCTTGCGCGCTTAAAGGATGGACAGGCGTGCCTGAGTGCACACCTGTGGAGTGGACAGGTGTGCCTGAGTGCACACCTGTGGAGTGGACAGGCGTGCCTGAGTGCACACCTGTGGAGTGGACAGGCGCACATACATGCGCGCCTGTGGAGTGAACAGGCATGCATGTGTGCGCACCGGTGGGTTAAACAGTCGCGCCTTGGAGACAAGGTTGACGGGTGTAAAACTTATCTTTTTAATGTTGTTTATGGTCCATTTGGCTTACTTAGGACTGTTTTATGTGGCTGCAAGCGATCATTTTTCACGATGCTCGTTGGTTGGTGAGAGCGGGATTGGTCCCAGCTGAGAGATGTTGTGGCGATTGAGGATCTGGGGGTACGTGTTACTTTGGAAACCTGTGGGCTGTTGAAGTTATTTGAGTGCCCATTGATATGGGTGCAGGAGTATCTCCTGCAGTTCCTTATCTGGATGTGGAGTCCGGACCTGCATTGTTTCTTAGTGTGGGGGGAGAAGATTTCCTTCACTGCGGTGGAGGACATGTATTTTTTGACTGGGCTCCCGTTTCGAGGAACACCCCTATCGGCGAAGCCAGTGTTGCCTAGGGATGTGGCGCTAGTGACAGTGGGCCGGAGGTACTATTCGGGGGTGAACTTTATGTCGGTCACTGTTGTGAGAATTGGGGCGATGGATACTCTAGCACATCATTGTATAGCAGTGATGATTGTGAGAGTGTATGGGTCCCTTGTGATGCAACGGATCAGTGGTGGTCAGTTGTGTGTGATGGAGAGGGTACTGCCCAATGAGCACTTCGCCTGGGGTCTTATGCTACATGTCGGGATGGTAGGGCAGTTGGACCACTGTCAGTCCACGGATACAGGAGAGTTTTCCTTTGGGTCCATCCTAGTGGCCTGGTTTTTGGAGAGGGTGCCTATGTTGCGCCCTAGGATTTTATTGGGTGCGCCTAGGGCGAGAGAGTCGTGAATAAAGCGGTGGTCGACTATTTTTCTTCGCCGCAGTGGTGGAGAGGGCTACCACTTCTTCATAGCTGAGGAAACACAGGTGTGGTGGAAGATGTCACAGGTGATTTTGCAGTTCCCTTATGTTGGTGTTGACTTCCGGGAGGATCTGGACATGGTGTTACCTCCAGGGGAGGTTTTTGACCATTGAGGTATGTTGATGAGTTTTATATATGTTTTTTGAGATAGAATGACATATGTATATGATATAGATGTTGATACTATATGTTGCTTGTTTGTATGTGCAGATGTGGCACCTCGCGGGTGCGAGGTGGAGTTGTTGAGGGCACCGGCTCGCCAGGAGCCGGGGAGACAGCCACGGGGAGGGCCACGGGTCGCAGAGAGACGTCGGCATGAGGACGTTGAGGCAAGACCAGTTGATCCTAAGAGAGCAGCGAGGAGACATCGGTTTGATTACCCAGGTGTCGGGCCATCACATGCTCCTCCAGCAGATGCCGGAGCAGATTTTGAGGACATTCGTCGCTGCCTGGAGGTGGTGCTACAGGGCATGCCTAAGGGCATGTGGTCATGTATCCAGGATGAGGGTATCCCGGAGTAGTGTGTGGGGATTCCGCTGCCATGGCGGGCTGTGGTACGACGAGCAGCAGTAGCAGGTGTTGCTATCACTGAACGGTTACCTCCTGGTCAGGAGGGATCAGTAGTGGGTGGGGGACCACCGCCTAAGGGAGGGGCAGGAGGTGGTTCTCTAGAGGCACCTTGAGTGGTGCTCTATGTATTTTTGTATTTTTGTATATAGGCTGGTGAGCCCATTTTGTACCGAGGTTCTTCACTGGCCTACGGATACTTGTATTTTTGTATGTAAACATTTGGATGGCACTATGGACCGTTTTATATATACATGAGTATACATTTTGAGATCTATGTGGTGTTTACATGTGTTTTGTAATGTTTGATGATGTCTAATCTACGTATATGTTGTGACAGGTTTTTGATATGTTTATGTTTGTGTAGAGGTATCTTGATGTGATATATGCCAGTCTAACACAATGTTAGCTATGTTATCTGTAATTTGATTCAATTGTCTTGGAATATGTGTAAATGTAATGGAATCAAACTTTCAAGATAAAAGTCTAACCTGCAGGTATTTGCGAAAGAGGCAAGGATCGCGTATGCGGTACACATTGTTGAGCTGGAGAATGACTAGTTGAGAGTCGAGCAATATGCTAAGGTGACGAATATGATGATGTTGGGCATCGGCCAGGAGGCCAATGACGGCAGTATATTCGTCTTGGTTGTTGGTCGCTGAACCCAAACATATGCCGCTCGAATGGAGCATTTCATGTGAGGGGGTGTAGAGAGCCCAAGTAGTCGAAGCGAGATTTTTTGTCCAACGGCTGGTGCCGTCGACGTAACTGATGTGGTAGGCCAGTGGAGGAAGCATCTATCAATAGCACAAATGATAGTTTAGACGTGAGGGATGGACAAAATATTAAGAATGCTATAAAATAAATAACCTAAAGTAGAATGACTACGTTTAAGCATAAAATTTCTTTAAGTATAACCTGTTGACGGGTTCTTTGAGAGAGAGGCCTTCGGGAGAGGCCAGGATGTATGCACCTTTGGTGAGGCAATGTTGGATAATGTATGGGCCATACCATAGTGAATCGAATTTTCCATGGCCAAAGGTATCATGAGAGATATCATAAGAAAGGACGAGGTCGCCTTCGTGAAATGAGCGAAGGTTGACATGTCGATCAAAAGTAGCCTTTGATCATTTTTTAGCTGCTTCATTGTTTTGTAATGAGGATCAACGATCTTCATCCAGGGACTCTAAGTTTAGTAATCACTGCTCCATTGGGGTAGTGTCAGGTAATAGCTCAATTGTGGTGCGTAAGGTGGGAATTTCTCACTCGATGGGAAGAGTGGCCTCCACCCCATGGACTAGATGAAATGGTGTGAAACCAGTAGTTGTTTTCATAGCCGTAGGGTAAGCCCATAGCGCGGAAAATAACATATGATGCCAATTGGTCTTATGTTTATTAACTATGCATTGTAACATGGTCTTGAGGACCTTGTTAACTGCTTCGACCTATCCGTTAGACTGAGGGTAATATGGTGAGACAAACTCGTGGGAGAATCCTAACCGAGATGAGAGTTCGACGAAAATCTCATTCTCGAAGTGTTTCCCGTGATCGGAAACTAGTTGGAGTGGTACTCCAAAGCGATATATGATGTAGTTAAAGAAAAAATGCGCTGCGGTGTTAGTGATATTATTGAAGGTGGGCATAGATTCTTCCCATTTGGTGAAGTAATCGACTACTACAACAATGTATTTGTGTCCATTGTTGGAGGGAGGATTACAAGTCATGAAGTTGATGCCCCATTTACAAAAAGGTTTGGCAGTGATGACTGGATGAAGAAGAGAAAGTGGTGCTTGGCCTTTGTTGGCATAAAGCTGACACTTCTCGCATTGTTTATCAATGTGAATGCAATCATGAAATAAGGTAGGATAAAAGTAACTTGCTCAGGTAATCTTCTGAGCAGTGGATATTCCCGAAATATGGCCCCCACATACGTCGCTATGGCAGTCGTTCAAGACTCTATCGGCCTCATCAATGGTCAGGCATCGACAAAGAATGGTGTCGACCCCTCACCGGTATAAGATGTCTCCGATGAGGAGGTAGCAGGGGGCCTGGTGGCGAATACGACGACGATCATCTTGTGAAAGGTGGTTACTAAACTTTTGAGTTCAGAGGTAGCCGAGGAGGTCGTTGTACCAAGGATCATCCGAAGTGATGTAAAAGAGGTGTTCATCGGGAAATTCGGTATTGGCGGGGGCACTGGTTGTGTCAGAGGGCAGGGCCATGACAAGCTCGGTGAGGATGAGGTTTTTCTTGCTCTTGGGTGTTGAGAATTCAAGATCATACTCCTGAAGGATAACAATCCATCGAGCAAATTTTCCATTAATTTTTTGATGACTGAGCAAGTATTGCATAGGGTTGGAATCTGCTACAACCTTAGTTGTGCGAAGCAGAATGTAGTGATGCAGTTTCTGGACTGCGAGGACGACTGCAAGATCTATTTTATCTTCGTGTTTATACTTCAAGGGTGGCTCTGAGAGTTTTTTAATAACGTAATAAATGACATGCTCACAATTTTCATCACCTAGATGAATGAGAACTCCTACTACAGAAACAGTTGATGCTGATATATAGAGGATATAGTCGCGATTGTAGTCCGGTGCACTAATTAAAGGGGCATTGGAGAGTGCCATTTTAATATTGTCAAATGACTGTTGGGCATGTTCATCCCAATAAAATGGGATGTCGTGACGTAGTAGGCAAAGGAAACCATGTGCGTGAGTGGCATAGTCTGGGACAAATCGCCATAGAAAGTTAGCCTTGCCTTGGAGGCTCTATAGTTAACGTAAATTCTGGGGAGGTGTAATTTCGGTGATAGCTTGGACTTTGAGGGGGTCCACGATAATACCAATTTGGGAAACGATGAATTCGAGGAGGCGCCCCGCGGTGATGTAGAATACGCACTTGAGGGGATTCAAGCGGATGTTTTACTGATGGCACCGTTGGAAGATGATCCGTAAATCATCAAGATATTGGGTGCATTTCTTCGATTGAGCTGTGAGGTCATCCAATTATGCGAGGATGATATGAGCCAGATCGTGAAAAATGTATGTCATAGCCCGTTGGAAAGTTGCGCCAGTATTCTTTAGTCCAAATGGCATGACACGATACGCAAAAATACCCCAAGGGGTAGTAAATGCAGTTTTGTATTGATCGACTGGGTGAATTTGGATTTGATTATAACCAGAGAAACCATCCATGAAGGATAGGGCCTCCTGGACTGCATAGTCGTCGATAATTTGATCGATGAAAGGCGTTGGAAAGTTGTCTTTGGGACATGCGTGATTGAGATCACGAAAGTCCGTGCAGACGCGGATAGTGCCTTGTTTTTTATTAACGGGTATAGGGTTGGAAACCCATGAGGTATAGGGGATGGGGTAGATGAACCGAGCTGCGCGTAATTTGTCAATTTCGTCTTTGATGGCCACTTCTTTGGATGGGTGTAGCGGTCATTGTTTTTGATGAACGGGTGTAATGTCGAGCCAAGTGTCGATGCCATGTTCGACAATAGAGGGATCAAGGTCGAGCATTTCTGTGTATGACCAGGAAAAAATATCCTGATATTCCTGGAAGAGGGTTTTATAGGTGGTGATTTCTTGAGGAGTGCAAGAAGATCCAATGGTGATTTCCTCGATGATGCCATTTTTTATGGAAATGTCGATTTTGATGGTCGGGGAAATGTTGGCCATGTTACCTTCTTCAAAAGCATATGAGGCAGGACTGGGGTTGTTGAACCAGTCGATATGCCTTGATGGGATGAAATCCTTGGTTTCAACTGCGTATATGGGGTGTTGGTTAGGAGGCATGGAGGCTTCCTGTGGAAAGAAGAGTGCTCGGTGGTGTAGCGCATCCCATGGGTATTCAAGGTTGTTTAACTCTTTGAGTATTTCCTCGTCACAGTGGAATTGGAGGGAATACAAGGGGTCGTGAAGAGTGATATCGGTGACTTTTTTCGTGTGGGTGCCCCCTGGTGATGAAGAAGCAGGGGGAACGACACAAGGAAATCGCGATGGTTCACTCGACATAAACCAAATATTGAAGTACTGAGGAGTACCCGCGGTAGTGGGATGTAAAAATTTTGTAGGGAAATGAGCGGAAGAATTAGGGGGATTGGGGGGTGAATCCTTGGATAAGTCATCCAAGAACCATGGAGGCATTTGAAGGGCCTCGAGTTCGAGATAAATGACATGAAGAATCTCTAGTGATGAGGTAAGGTCAACCATCGATTATGTGGGTCTTTGAAGAAGGGTCAATTGGAATTGCCTGTATTCAATGATCATAGGACACTGGTATGTAAAATGATCTAAGGATTCACATAGAGAGCAAGGGCATCTCATACATTCATTGACTGAAGTTGTGACATAATGGATGTCAGTGATTTTTGGTAGGGATGGTGTAGCTAGACTGGGTTCGCTCTGGAAGCTTTGGCGTACTGCGGCTAATGTCTGTCGAAAGCGTGGCAGTGTTGGGAAATGGTGGGTATAATGGCCATATTATGAACATATAGTGCAATTGAATTTGGTTCGCAACCCTTTACTACTTGAATGAGGGGTGGTAGCAGAAGGATTGGCTATAGTGATGAGTGTTGAGGGAGTTTGGTTGAGTGGAATCAAATTCCGTAACTCTGGTAAAGATGGGCAGTTGTTGGTTTGGTGTCCATATTTCTCACATAGCACACAAGGGGGTTGGACGCACGGGGGAAGTGGAGTTGTGGGCTCCTTCTTCTTTCACCTGCCCCAAGTTGTGGCAGGGGGGGTAGTGAGTGGGGGTGTAGAGGGCATGGTGGGAGAAAATTCAATAAATGTAGAAAACTCAAGAAGAATATTACCTAAGAGATGGATACCAAAGAAGACCCTCTACATTCAGGAAACAAAGAAGATTCAATCATGATCATGGTGAATTGAGGCACGACTTCAGAAGAAATACACCACTAAGAAGATCATTCACTTCTAGTGATCCATCAAGATCTTTTAATGACTGTGGTTGAGTTTTTTTAATTGCATGTGTTAATTAATCATTCGAGAAGATTAATGAAAGAATGAGGAAATAAGAGGAATTATGACAGCCATATACATATATGCATATCTGAAATGAAGTAATAAACATCAAACCATAACAAGAGAATTGATAACGGAGTTCGGCACAACGTTGCCTACATCTCCGGGCCTTTGTCTCTCTGGGGGAGGCTTCTTTATTTCTTTTCAAAATATCAAAAGTACATTGCAGTAGTGTCAATTGGCTACAATACTAATCTGTTCATGTTCTTCCAGATCTCTAGAACCCAGCAAAAGAAATGGCACGCAAAACGGATGACCGGAGCTCCCAGAAATGGCCCGCAAGTGTCCACTCCTCAATAGCTTCCCTGCATAAAAATGGCTTTGGTTTGGCTTCCCTTCAGCATAAATCTGCTCTGGCTGTCCTCCTTGGCCTCAAACAAGCCTGGTTTTTATAGATCTAAAGTTGGTTATCCATCCCCAACTTCCTCCCAAAATTTGGCCTCCAAAAATGCCCAATATCTCCCAAAAATGAATAAAATCCTCCATTAACAGGCTTAAAATCAATAAAAAATCCAAACTATAGCATAAAAAACCACTTATGTTTCAATAATAGGGTGCATCCCCCTTTTCTCTGCGCCCCTGGTCACTTAGGCTCCTCCATGTGGCCAGGCGTTGTCCCCGTGGTGCGCTAGCCCCCTATCTGGGCTCCTGGTCTTCGGGCATATGTATGGGACCACGGGCTAACCACCATAACCCCCTTGCGCCCTATTCGTATTAGGTCCGGGTCACATGGGATCCGCCAAGATCCATGGGCTGATACCTATCTACCAACTCTGGGTCGTATGGGATGTCAATATTACCGCGGGCTGAAACCATGGGTTGGGGCTAAGCCCTAGCCCTTTCCACCTCTGATTGATATTTGACTTCAAATCAAATAAAATAATTTTCGTATAGCTATCAAGTACCACCAATGGAGCGGGCGGTTAGCCCGGTCCTGCCAGTCCGTAGCACAGAGGAGGTTTGGGGTTCGACTCCCGTGGACTCCAACCAATTTTTCATAAACCGGAGAGCCAACCACAGGGTGCCACGTGGCAGCCCATGACTGGGCCACGTGGCACCTTCCCATTAGCCGAATACGATGCCACTTATCGAGTGTTGGATGGTCCATGTATCTACCACGTACCCTACCACCTGTCACTGTACCTGCCCAGTCAGCCTACTGACGTCATCCCATGCCACGTCAGCCTATGCCACGTGTCACCCTTATAGTGGTGACACGTGTCACCCTCTGACTAGTCCAACTGTACCTTTCATATGCCCCATCACCTGCCACATGTCATCACTAGAAGATGCCACATCAGTTGTACAGTTGTACAACCTGTACAGTTAGCCTGCCACATGGAACTGTACAGACTGTACAGTCACCCATTTTTTTTTCCCTGTTTGGGTTTTTGAATAGAATGTGATATCTTTCGCATACGGAGCCTGTTTGACGAAGTAAATATATGGTCGGAATCGGGAAGACAAGACGAACGCAATGGCATTGGTTTCGTTGGATTTCGAGCACTTTCATTTTTTAGCCTTTTTGAGCCCTGTCAGGCTCCTATATCTGATTCTGGATCACACCTCCCCACTAAAAGACCTTTTGGTCCCCAAAAGGTTACTGGCCAGTCAACAAGCTCAAGATAGGCCACCCGTCTTGTCCTCTATCTCTAAACTCTGTCCTATGCACCTGTCTCATCAAGATCAACCGTAACACAATCATGACAATTGACAGTATATTGTTAGCCATTTGAACCCTGTTACATCTTACTGAAGCCACTATCATCCATGTAGACAACATTACTAATGATAGCATCAAAAAGATGACTGCAAATGAGCTGATATACTTGAAATATTTGCATGACATGAGCTTATATTGAAGCAACTTATGATTGATTTTCCATTCAACAATCATTTCTTGTTCTTTCTTAAGATCGATTACTTCATTTGAAACAATTATTGGTTTGTTGCTTGCTTGTACTGCCTTCTTTAATTGTTCCATTCTTTGAAGTGTTTTATTTTCTTTAACATGATGAGAATGAACCACATAATCTTGACCTGCTTTGGTGAATTGATATTGATTCTTTGTTCTATAGAAGATTTCCTTACGATCATATAAATATGGACTACCTAAGACCATTCCACATTCTCTTAACGGCACTACATCACATGGTACTTCGTCCACATACTTAGATGAAATTGCAAATTTGATTGTACACTCCTTTGTGATGTGCATTTGATGATGATTGCTTATCCATTTAAGTGTGTAAGGCTTATGATGTAGTTGTGTTTTTAACCCCAATTGCTTAACCAATTCTTCTGAGATTAGATTAGATTGAGATCCACTATCAATTAATGTGTCTATCTTAGT
>ML784327.1:17906-80435 GCA_009831015.1 Picea engelmannii | reverse complement strand
GTTTGGTCTTAATATCATCCTTTTCTGATGAGAATTTATTGCCATTTACACAACCAGTCTCAGAGATATAATCATAATTATGTTTCCCTCTCTACATGGCAACAACTAGCAGAAGCCACTCTTTCCCTTATGCTACAAAAGCATTTACAATTTAGAAATACAAATTAGGTAATTACAACATTACCTAAGGTAGAAAGAAAACAATTCTAACCTCTCTTCATGCCTCAATCCATTCTTGGTTAACAAACCTTTAACAAGGAAATCCTTTCTTAATATTCCCTCTAACTGCTACTTGAGCATATTCAGTCATACCCCCATGGATACCATCCACCTCTAGATGTCAATCTGACCCATTAGTCTTTTGAAGATGCCCAAGCACTTCCTTTACCATATTTTGGATTAGTTTCTTTATATTTTACAACGATTTACAAGTTTCATTCATTACAAGTCAAATACATTGACCTTACAAATTTTCATTAGTATTATAAACATGAAGAATTATACATGCAAGGCTTAGTCTCTTTATTTAAGAAACAAGTATAATTTCTAGGGCTCCATCAGTCCATTCTTAAAAGAAGTATTACAACCACCAGTTCATCTATTCTCTAAACTTAAGAAACCCTTAACAAGATTTTGCCATCTTCAGCCAGTCACATTCAAGTTCAACCATTAATGCTTATTATCATATTCCCACTCCTATAGAAGTAGTTATCATTCCAACATGGCAACAACAAATCTCGTTTTATGCATATCAGCATGGTTAACTTTTCAACTGTAATAAATTTCAAAACACAATTTCAATCTGGATTCCTTCTCCTCAAGGATATTACGCAGATAATAAACAAAAATCATAAGGAAGAAAACACTTTCTAATAGGCTCATCTTAGCCTTGATATACCATCCCTATGACTAATCTCTATCCCATCTAGGCCTAGTGTTTTAACTCTTCTCTTATACCACTTTGTAACACACTCGACCCCCTAATCTTCTCTTAGTCTTGTGGAATGTCAAAATTTCCTCTTCTTAGAATCAATTATTTTCTCTTAATAAATCTCATAGTTCAATTCTACTCGTCAAGAGCTTTCCAACAACTATAACCATGCTCAAAACCAATCTCTAGATTAGAATTTACAACCCATTAAAGTTCCAAGGCCCTCATTCACCATTTGCACCTCATTGACACGTGGCTCTCTATCACTTTTACCATATGACGTGGTACTAATGTGGATACTGACATGGCACCTTCCACCTAAACCACTAGATCCCTCAGCTTATCATTACCTTGGCCCTTCTCCAAATCAATGACTCAAATTCACTCGAAGCCCCTCTTTGTCGGAATACACGATTACCAACAACAACGCCCTCTCCGATGGCTCCATCCTGATGAGTCATTTCTGAGGATCCAACGGTCCTCAGGTGATTCGAGATCTTTTCATTGATGTGACTTATTAAAGAATTGTATTAAATGAGCATACATTGAAGTGCACCATAAAGAAGGAATAACTCAATAATGAAGAGACATATGCATCAGATCTGAACACAAAAAAACTGATAACAAAGTTCATCCCTGGTGGACTACGTCTCCAGGTCTTGCTCTCAAATGGGTAGGCCTTTTTATTAACTCAGCAAAAGAATTTGGCAAAATACATAAGTATACCTCATTCTGAATTTAAGATGCAGAAGATTTGCTCAGATCAGAAAATAAACAACACCATTGAATTCATGACATCGAATTACCCAAAAATCATTGTCTCCACGCCTCTATCTGAGTCTGGCATTTTCAGGCCCTTGAGAAAATTTGTCTTGGTTTATGTTCCTACAATATGCATTAATGACTATCCTTTGCATCATTTTATGTGCCCTAGTACAACATGTCGCATGCCCTAGTCTCCCCCTCATGCATTGGCGAAAACACTTTTTAAATTAAAAAGGGGGCAGACTTACCAACTTGGCCGTTTGGCCCAACAATTGACGGATGTGTATTAAGGGCGAGTTATTGGGGGAGGGGAGGTCTCGGGGTCAAGCCCATGGGTCTCCTCCCTTTGGCTTATTGTTTTAACCATAATACATTTCTTGGGATACTCCACTAAGTTTAGCGATCCCGCTAGAGCATTGGTTGTTGTTGACCAGATATGGCAGAATACATCTAACTTTGGCGAATTGGGGGTTGGGGCCAGCCAACCCCTTTTTTTTATTTTTGGATTTCTGGTAGCTTGCCCTCATTGGGAATTTACTCGCTGCCATGTGGAAGCCCATTACCGGGCCACGTGGAAGACACCCATTGGACCACATCATCCACTTTCACAGTCATCCTACCACATCACCTATCTACCACATATTGTATGGATACCACGTCTCGTATGACCTACCACGTGGATGTACAGACCACCACATGGCACTTCCTCATTGGTCCACATGTCAACCTGAAAATGTCGAAATTGAGTGACACGTGGTAGCCTCTGGTGCTGTGACATCATCATGACATGTGTCACCCTCTACATGTGCCATGTACTCTATACGGACACTAACTTCATCCATACTGATGTTGACGTCATCAATACGGATGTCAGTACGGATGTTGACTCATCCCTGTTGACTGGGATAGGTTGACCAAAACTTTGACCGTGAATATATTTTGATTCGTAACTCCGTTTGATGAGTTGTTTATGCCATTGGAAATCTTGCGACCTGCTCTTCGTGATGAAGCTAATTTCACTGAGTTTTGAGTACTTTGAATTTTTTCCTTTTCTCTATCTGCCAAGGCCATTCTAAGCTTCCTGAGGTGCTTCTGTGAATTCTGAGTTATCGTTAGTCTTCTCTGGATCCTTTCTAGATCATCAAGTTTGAGGATTTAATGGCTCCAATCATCTCAGTGCCTCCACCTGATCAACTATTATCAATTATCTCATCGTCTTTCCCTTATGCAACTAAGTGGGACCCACGATAGATCTACAACTGATATCAATGGTGAGGATTCTCTCCTGCACACACTATGATGGATCGACAACTCTTGTTGACTCGGAGCCTATCCCATAAGATTCCATGTGCAACCTCACACTCAAACACTTCGATAATCTGTCCTTCTGATAAATGGTCAGGATCTCTCCATAATATCGAATCAATGGTTGTCATGGATGAATCAAGGTCACCCTCATCATCAGAATCCATGCAACGACTGTACTCTTCGATGAAGGGTTAGGGTTCACTCGCCTCACCAGATCAACGATTGTGATTCATTCTAGTTCTAAATAGGCATTCTTCTCCAGATAATAGTTTGATTAAGGACTTAACCATTTCAGGGATTCGTCCAAGTCTTTTCCAAGGTATTACCGAACCTTATTGGCCTTCACTGTCACTCCCAAATGGGATAATACAATATCTCTTCATAATCTTGGATGAATATTTTCATCCTGTGAACTTTCACTTCAAGGCATGGGATTTCACAGGCACTAAGGCTCTTTGTCTATGAAGAGACCTTCCCATATTCTAGGGTAATTATATCACTATCCATCCAAAGAAGGTTTATATCTTGCAATCTCTCAATACGGAGGCTTGCAATATTCATAGGGTTACACCCTACCCTTACCCTACTTATTGGGATACACAGATATATCTGGTTAATCAATGAAAGCAAACATGCATATTCCATTCAGTTCCATTATTATTCAAGCATGAAAACTTGTCTTTATACAATATTTTAGTCCATCAACAATCACATCCATTCATGGATGTAATCACAAGTTACAACCATTCAGTTCATTTATAAGCATGCACATTTAAGGGTAATTATAGGAAAGAGTAATTCATTTCACTCTACACACAAAGCATGCAAATAATTATCTATTTAGTGAAGAAGTTAACCAACAAACTAACTATGGGTGTATGCCCTTCCACCCAACCATAGGCTCTCCTTGCTCAGTCACTTTAGCAGCAAGACACCCATGTGCCAAGCCATGATACTACTAGGGAATTTCTCTCTCTGTCGACTCATCAAGTCAAGGAATGGATCAGGGGGGTTACTCTCCTCCACTCCACTAGAAAGAGTAGAAATTTCCATTCTTTCCCACTGAGCTCTAGACCTCCATAGGGTTTATCAGATTCCTTCCCAACTGGATTTCCTCTACATAAGAGAGCTCCTTCATAGATATATTGTCCCTCAGTGGTCTCTCCTTCCACTGTCGATTTATTTCCAACAAGCATCAATCCCACGACCCTCTTTTGCTCCAGTCTGGACTTTGGGTCTTATATTCTCCAACGTGGTCATTCATTATCCTGGGAATACTTCCTAGTTCTTTCCTTGTGCTTATGGATCTTCCTCTACTCCCACACTGTTACACATCAAAATTCCACACTTAAGTATCTCACCCTAAGTGTTGCAAGTGTCGTAAAAGTGTTGTATGCACCTTACTAACTGTCACATGCATGTTTTTATTTGTTTATATGTGTTTTAACCCCTTGAAACCATCAAAGAACATTTTCCATGATCCGTAAGTCATATTGGAGGAAGAAACCCATCATTTCAAGGCTAGAGACACACTTTTTACTTGGAAAATGAACCATTTTTTGGGCATTTTTGAATGGTAGCACACCCCTAGCCATGTTGGGGGAGTGATACCCCATAGGGTAGTTCCCTCCTTACCTTATTTAGGGAGTGCTACTTTTGGTTAGAGGAAAATTTGGAGAATCATGCCTCTTTCTAAGGGCCATATATTGGAGATGAGGTTGGTTTGGATGGAATGATATCCCATGGAACTATTCTAGGATCATATCCTAAACTAAAGGATCCATATCCTCAACTATCACAAAATATACTCATGGTATTTGAGCCTCCCAAGCCTATAAAAGGAGGCAATTCCAAGGTTGAAAGGTTGAACATTGATATTTAGTTCAAAATATATGATCTATCTGGTTCATATTGAACATTGGGAGATACAGAACTGGAGCATATCAAACCTCTAGTATTAGAAGAGAGCATCATTGTCTTGATATTGGGATTCATGAAAGGGTTGGATGAGGAGATATTGGAGGAGTTCTAGATGAAATCATTTGTGGTTTGTAAGTTTTCTTGGTTCTCATCTAATATACTTGGCCTATTTCCTTCAAGTATGTATTCATATGTGCTTGTCTATTGATTGGTTTAATCCATGTAGATAAATTTAATTTGTCTAATATGTAACATCCTTCGCCACCCAAGTTGGGCCATGCTACTCCATAAAACACTTTCATTCGCTGATCAACATACTGTAACATACCCAACATCCAAATGGACTATGCCACATAATTTTTTCGAACTGCAGGAAATTAATATATATACACATAGAACTCTTGCGGAAATATATATATAAAACGTAAAAATACAAATACATCTATAAATGCATGGATTCACACTGAAATAACAGTAAACATATACATGCAACATATATAGGAAATACCCATAAATATACAGACAGTTATAACCACACATAGGATAAACCCATAAAAATAAACAGGTAAATAATAATGCAGCATGTAAATTTATCACACAATTGACACTTATCTTGGTACAAATATCACCAACTGTGTGCATACCTTCCATGAACCCCCCAAGCGTTAGACCACACTACTCATCACTCTCAGCAGTGGATCACCTCCGAGCTGGGACTAAACTCCACTCGAGTGAAGGGATTCCTAACTAGGCTAATGGTTCATAGACGACAGGAAAGACTTCTTCACAGGTGCCAACTCAAACTAATAGCCTACAGTCCCTCATTCCCCACATGCATGTCCCACCCCAGGAAGTGTGCCTCTTCTTTTCTCAACAGTCCTTCTACTGCCCCACTTATTTTCTGAGCTTCAGTAACAGACCAGATAGGAAGTCTCAGAGCATTGTAGCTGCAGTTTATCACCTTTAGGAAATCAATTCCCAACAATTCTCTCACCCAGAGAGAAATTTCCCACGGGCTTGACAACCCACTCCTTCAGTCTAGCTCCCAAGCTAACCAGCTACACAAACAGATATGTCTATGGATACAGGTTCAGATGCAATGAAATGAAGGTATCAAGGATAGCTGACTTTGTGAGTGAATGCTCATGGTATGGCTCAATAGATGACTGACTGATGAAAGGAATCCCCCAAAATGAACTAAGTCCAAACAATATGTATGCATGTTCCCAACTTGACACTTGTCATGTTGGGAGCTACTTTGGCCCACTTGTCCCCATCTTTAGAACTTAGGATAAAATAATTATCCATACTTTATACTTTAAGAAATATTAATATAATATTCCTTTTTGGCTTAAGCTCCCTAGATTAGCCCCTTTTCCTTAAATTTTATCCCCCCTTTCCCTAACTAGTGGAGTTTAGTCCCCCATACTCTTTTAGTGTGGTTGGTCTGTGCACAACGATGTATTTTATATTAATGTTGAGACATATACAAAAATAGGCTCACTGGCCTTTAACATCTAGGCTCTCTGGCCTAATCATCACAAAAATGGCTCACCAGCCTATAAAACATAGCATATACACAAAGTCTCCTTGGCCTCGAAATCGCGCACACTTAATTTGTTGCATGCGGTATCCTGGAATGTGCACACTTCATCATTTTATTGCGTAGTACATGCACACACTATGCCATGAAAGGTGAATACAAAAAATGATATCAAACATCTCACCATCTTAAGTACATTTGTATTTACATTTACAATTGGGTCCGACCTAGGGATATTACAATCCCCTCCCCTTATTTATGCACTATCCTCAGTGCATTATATACACATATACAACAAAATTTCAAAAATCCTCAAAATGATGTGAGTATTCTGCCTGCATTGCATCCTCATGCTCCCAAGTAGAATCCTCAGGACCGTACCAGGTCCATTGGATATTTACAAGCCCTATGGATCGATTCCAAAGTGTTTGATTTTCTGGTCCAGAATGTGTACCGGATGCACTTGGAAAGTGCCTTCTTGCTCCACCTGAATCACATTCCAATCAATAACATGATTATGACCAGGTATATATTTCTTGAGAAATGCTACATGGAATACATTATGAATAGACATAGATGTAGACAATTCAATCATATAAGCTATTGGACCAATCCTCTCTAGTATTTCAAATGGCCCACAATAGTGAGCTCCCAACTTTGAACAATTTCCCAACTTCAGGGAACTTTTGTTGGCTTTCACTTTCAAGAATACATGTACTCCCACTTTAAATTCCATGTGAGTTCTTCCCTTATCAACATAGATTTTCTGCCTGTCTTGGGCAGCCTTTAATTTTTTTTTGTATTTTCAACATTTGCTCCTCCATTTCCCTGACCAAATCTGGCCCAACCACTGCTCTATCTACTGGGTTATCCCATCTTATCGATGTGTTTCACTTTCTTCCATAAAGTGCCTCAAATGGGCTCATCTTTAGAGATGTTTGGTACCCATTGTTATAACCAAACTCTACCAAGTGTAGGTAGTCTTCCCATTTTGATGGTTTATCCATCACATACATCCTCAACATATCTTCAATCACTTGATTCACCCTCTATGTTTTCTCATCTGATTCTGGATGATAAGTTGTGCTAAAATTCAAATTTATTCCAAACCCATTAAATAATCCCTTCCAAAAATTTGAGGTAAATTTTGGATCTCTGTCAGACACAATTATCTTGGGTATACCATGTAATCAAACTATTTCTTTCATATAAATATCAGCAATATTGGTTTCCTTGTGAGTGAGCTTAACTGGAATAAAATGGGTAGCTTTAGTAAGCTTATCCACCACTACCATGATAGAATCATGTTGTGTGTTTCTTCTAGGAAGTTTGGTGATGAAATCCATGGTTACAACTTCCTATTTCCACTTAGGAATGGTTAATGGTTGTAGCAAACCAGCTAGGTGTCTATGCTCAGCCTTTACCTTTTGACATTCCAAACATTTAGCAATAAAATCAACAACTTCTTTCTTCATTCCTGGCCAATAATATTGGCTCTTGACAGTTGTAATAGTTTTTCGATAACCTGGGTGCCCAGCATAACGTACATTATGAATTTCTCTCAACATCAGATTTTTCAATTCATGGGAATTTGGTACATAAATTATTCCCATGTACATGAGAATTTCATCATTATCTAGCTTGTATTCTTCAATTTTCTGCTGCAAATTACCTTGTTGTAATTTTTCCACTAATTCCCTGTATTGAAAATCTAATTTTGCAGCCTCCAAAATTATGTCCTTCAAATCTGATTGGTACATGCTAATGGTTGTAGCATGCAATTCATGCACTCTTCTGTTGAGTTCATCAACTACTATGTTCTCTTTCCCTTTGATATGTTTTATATCAAAGTCATATTCGTTGAGAAATTCTAACCATCTGCTTTGCCTAGCATTTAGAGTTGGTTGATCAAATAAATATTTCAGACCATTATGGTCTGTCCTCAGCTCAAACCTTTTCCCCATAAGGTAGTGTCTCCATTTCCTCAAGGCATGCACTATGGTTACCAACTCCAAATCATGAGTGGCATAGTGTCTTTCATGCTCCTTCAACTTCCTTGATTCATAACATATAACAAATCCATTTTGACTGAGGACTCCACCAAGTCCTTCTTTACATGCATATGTGCATACAATGAAGTCTTCATTTGGGTCTACAATCCTTAGTATTGGAGCACTTGTTAATAATTGTTTCAATTCTTGGAAACTCTTTTCACAATCCAATGTCCACTAAAACTTCACACCCTTCTTTTGTAAGGAAGTGATTGGGTGTGCAATCTTTGAGAATCCTTCAATAAATCTCATATAATAGCCTGCAAGGCCCATGAATGATCTGACCTCTGTCACATTCTTTGGCACTGACCATTCTCTAATGGGTTCTATCTTCTCATGATCCACTGTTATCCCATCCTTTGAAATGATATGTCCCAAATAATGAATTTGCTTCTGATAAAACGATCACTTGCTCAATTTGGCATACAATTGATGCTCCCTTAATACTTCCAACACCATCCTCAAATGATGTGCATTCTCTTCTTCTGACTTGGAATATATAAGGATGTCATCCAAAAATACAATGACAAACTTGTCTAAATATTCTTGGAAAACACCATTCATTAAGCACATGAAAACAGCTGGTGCATTTGACAACCCAAATGGCACCACTGTGAACTCATAATGACCATACCTTGTATTGAAGGCGGTCTTGTTGATATATTTCTCTTTAATCCTTACCTGATGGTATCGTAACCTAAGATCTATCTTTGAAAATATATTTGCATCCTTCAATTGGTCAAAGAGATCATCAATCTTTGGCAAAGGAAATTTATTCTTTACAGTCACTTTATTCAACTGCCTGAAATCAATACACAATCTTAATGTCCCATATTTCTTCTTCACGAATAAGACTGGACACCCCAAGGTGACACACTTGGGTGTATATACCCCTTCTTCAGAAGTTCTTCAAGCTGCATTTGCAACTTCTTCAGCTCTGGTGTACTCATTCCGTAAGGATTCTTTGACACTGGAGCTGCTCCAGGCATTAAATTTATAGAGAAATCAATATCTCTCTTTGGGGGTTGTCCCGGTACCTCCTTGAACACATCTTCAAACTCTTTTAGGACTGCATGATCTTCCAAATTTGGCACCTTATCTTTAGGTGTCTCTTCCATATGAGCTGTAAATATTTGACACCCTTTTTTGTAACATTTCTTCAGTTACAATGCTGAAATTTCTCTGATGGTTACTGCCCTAGGAATTCCCTGCACTTTATTTAGGCTCCCTTCCTCATCCAAGCAAGTAAATTCCTTGTTATGATAGTCTAGGATAGCATGATGTTGGTCCAACCAATCCATCCCAATTAGACAATCATAGGAACCTAAAGGCAAGATGTTCAAATATTTCCTAATGTTTAATCCATTCATGTACATAATACATGGCTTAACCATCTCATTAACTTTTCTTTTGGCTCTGGTAGCCATCTACACCAACCAAGATTTTCCATTCTTGCTTCTTGTAAAATGAATACTTTCCACCATATTAGGATCTATATAACTATGACTAGCTCCCGAATCAATTAAAATAACAATGGTTTGGTTGTTGATCATACCTTCCACTTCAATCATATGTGACTGATACTTTCCTTGCTTGTTGTCTAGGGCTGCATAGATCCTTGGCACATTTCTACCCATGTCCTCCATTGTTTCATCTTGCTATACATTGTGAACAGTGATCACTTTTTCACCTCTGTGAGGACAATCTCTGAACATATGATCTCCTTTACAACCCCAACATTGAATAGGTGGTTGCATTGGCCTTTGACCCCCTGCCTCAATCGTTCTGATTTCTCTAGAAGTTGGTTGTCCCTGAGTATTATTTCTAGAGAATGGTGACTTAGGTCCCTTCTTCCTTTGATCTATCTTGAATTTATTTTTGTCTTCCCAAGATTTTTGGAAATTTGGCCTTATTTTTTGTTGATCATATAGGAATTTATCTCACCTTATGGTCTCCTCCAATGTCTTGGGATCATCATACTGTATTTTTTCACTGATGAATGATGGAAATCCACTCAAATACCTCTCATATTGTATTTTGTCCATTAATTTTTCTGTTCACTCTTCAACTTTGCACAATTCTGTGTTGTAATTATGCATTTTTGCATCTAATCCATTGGAGTTTTTGTAGGATATCAAATGATTTTATTCATATACATATTTTTGACAACATGTCCAAGTTTCACCTTTTTCTAGGTTTTGGGCTGCTAGTTACAGCCTGCAGAAGTTTTAGGCTAATTCGTGTTTTTGGTCTGGAATGCTACATGTACCTTCTTTTCCATATTAAACACTTTTATCTTGTCTAAAAATTTAATTCAGCTCTGAGACTGTATTCTATGGTTCAATGTCTTTCCATTGACTACTCCTGCGCCTCAATCGGATTCTGGAGCAGAAAGTTATGGCTCTTTGAAGTTAGTTGGGTCTTAAAATTTACCCTCCACTATTTGCGTTGTAACTTTCTAATAAAAGCTTTGTATGACAAACCGTTCACACCATTATAAAGCTCTCTTTGAGATATTTTATTTGAGTTTCTAAGACAGAGTGTACCACCTTGGTACACTATGTTCTTATGGTTTTTGTGTAGCTAAAAACGCTCTTTAAGGGCCTCAAAAACGTGCTGCAAAAAGATGGTGTTCAAATGATATAAAACGTCGCAGAAAATCGTTGGTTTTCTGTTGTTGCTCACCCTCCAAACGACTTCGCATGCACAATTTTCAACCTGAACACTAATATTTAGTATGCGCAACAACACCACAAGGTAAATCATGCTCTGTGCACCTATAATCACTGTGCATCACTTTCCTGTCGCACCAATAACTAGTGTGCACTACTTTTGTGTGTCGCGCGCCAATATTCATTGCGCGTTGTTTTGGCTCTTACACTATTACCTATTGTGTGAAATTTTTGTATCGCGTGATGGTATTCCACGCGCATTTCACTCTGCACGCTGCACCATTTCAAATTTTAGTACGCCTCACCACGCGCCATTAATTAAATTGTCGCGCGACAACTTATACCCACATTGTGCGTGCACCAACCAAACTCCACTGCGCTCTGCCAACACTGTGCACACCATGCATGCCATTATTATGTGTGTGCACACCTCATGCATCTTATTATGTGTATGCACACTGCGCAATGATAAATTTAGTGCACACACCTGCTCACCAACATTTTTCCGTTTTGTGCCAAAATTTAGTGCACGCACCAGCACGCCAACATTTTTCCATGCGGTGCCAAAATTTAGTGTGCGCACCAGCACACCAATATTTTTTTGCGCGGTGCCAAAATTTAGCGTGCGCACCAGTACGCCAACATTTTTCCGCGTTGTGCCAAAATTTAGCGCACGCGCCAGCATGCCAATATTTTTACATGTCACAAGCTTTTTACTGTGCATCATGCGTTTTAGTGTGCCCACCTGCGCACATTCATTTATATGCGCATCAATTCCTCGTGAATTCCACTGCAGAAATTAGGATTTTGCTTAACTTTTCCCCAATTTTTACCATAGACATTCTGCAACTATGAAATTTGTTCAATTTCACCCCAATAACACCATTTCAACCTCTGCAACAACAAATCATTGTGGTTTGACATTTCTGGAACGAATTTCTCCCAAACTCCATTTACGAATTGAGAATTTTAACCACTAAACTCGCTCCATCTGTCATGGCTTCACTATAACTTCAAATTCAACCAATTCTAGGTCTGAATTTGCTAGAACAGATATTAAATCAATAATATCTCACCACATGGCCGAATTTCTAAATTTTCCCATGAATTAACAACAGAAATTGGGGATTTTCCCAATTTCGCCCAATTGTTGTTACTTTTTACCATGGACACTCTATAGATTGAGATTTGGTCAGTTCGAAATCAATCCTCTGTGAAATTTCACTTCAACTAAACTTGATCGGCCCATCCAGGCTTAGTGTTGAAAACTGAAGCTCTGATACCATATTGTAACATCCTCTGCAACCCAGGTCAGACCATGCTACTCTAGAAAACACTTTCATTCTCTAATCAACATACTGTGACATACCCAACATCCAACTGGGCTATGCCACATAAATTTTTTGAACTATGGGAAATTAAAATATATACACATAGAAATCTTGTGGAAATATATATATAAAAAATAAACAAACAAATACATATGTAAATGCATGGATTCACACTGAAATAGAAGTAAACGTATACATGGAACATATACAAGAAATACCCATAAATATACAGACAGTTATAACCACACATAGGATAAACCCATAAAAATAAACACATAAATAATAATGCAGCATGTAAATTTATCACACAATTGACACTTATCTTGGTACGAATATCACCAACTGCGTCCAGACCTTCCACAAACCTCCCAACCTTAGACCAAACTGCTCATCACTCTCAACAGTGGGTCACCCCCGAGTTGGGACTAAAATCCACCTGGGTGAAAGGATTCCTAACTAGGGTAATGGTTCATAGACAATAGGAAATACTTCGTCACAGGTGCCAACTCAAACTAACATCCTACAGTCCCTCATTCCCCACATGCATTTCCCACCCTAGGAAGTGTTCCCCTTCTCTACTCAACAGTCCTTCGGCTACCCCACTTCCTTTCTGGGCTTCATTAACAGGTCGAATAGGAATTCTCATAGAACTGTAGTTGTAGTTTATCACCTTCAGGAAATCAATTCCCAACAATTATCTCACCTAGAGAGAAATTTCCCATGGGCCTGACAACCCGCTCCTTCAGTCTAGCTCCCAAGCTAACCAACAACACAAATAGATATGGCTATGGATACAGGTTCATATACAATGACATGAAGGTATCAAGGATATCTGACTGTGTGAGTGAATTCTCATGGTATGGCTCAATGGATGACCAAATTATGGAAGGAATCCCCAAAAATGAACTAATTCCAAACAATATGTATGCATCTTCCCAACTTGACACTTGTCATGTCGGGAGCTACTTTGGCCCACTTGTCCCCATCTTTAGAACTTAGGATAAAATAATTGTCCATACTTTATAATTTAAGAAATATTAATATAATATTCCTTTTTGGATTAAGCTCCCTAGATTAGCCCCTTTTCCTTAACTTTTATCCCCCCTCTTCCTAACTAGTGGAGTTTAGTCCCCCATAGTATTTTATCGTGGTCGTTCTGGGCGTAGCGATGTATTTTATATTAATGATGAGACATATACAAAAGTAGGCTCAATGTCCTTTAACATCTAGGCTCTCCAGCCTAATTATCACAAAACTGGCTCATCGGCCTATAAAACACAGCATATACACAAAGGCTCCCTGGCCTTGAAATCACACGCACTTAAGTTGTTGTGCGCAGTATCTTGGAATGTGCACACTTCATCATTTTACTGTGCAGTACATGTGCGCACTATGCCATGAAAGGTGCATACAAAAAATGATATCAAACAACTCACCAGCTTAAGTAGATTTGTATTTACATTTACAATTGGGTTAAGTCTAGGGATATTAAAAATCCATTAGACTAGGTGATAGTCGTTTGTCTTTTGTTGTCCATTGCAGGCACTGATTTGCACTGGGAGTCATATCAAGCTCACAAATTGGATCAGATAGGAAAAACATCATAAACGAGGTACATCACACGTTCATTCCTTCCTAGAGCCATAACTCTATACATTGAGTTATGCACTCTCTTGTTTTCATGTGAATGCTTATTCTTTCACAGTATCTTCTCCTTAGGTCTTTCTCTCCGGCCCAAGCTCAAAATCCCTTTGTTCTCTTATTTGTTCTTGTGTTTTCACTCTGTTTAATCCTATACCTATGCGTTCTACTTGTTGATTAATTGGGTTGGTTGTCATTGATGTCAACCCTTGAATAAAGTCTGGTAGCAAATTCTGGTAGCACAAAGGTTTGGGTAATGGACCCAAGTTTTTTTTATGGATAATGGTATGAGTTTTGATATATTTGCAGGAAAGAATATTCTATATGGATAGTACATGTCATGCAATTTCCAGTGGTATGTAGAAATGTCATATAACTCCTCACAGTTAGAGAGTTATGGCCATGTGAAGTTGGAGAACCCTCATGAGTCATCTAGAAGCCCCAAAAGGTTAAAGTAGTCAAAGTGGTTGCAAAGAAGAATTTATTTAAATAATAAAGTAAAGTGATGAGTGTACTATAAGTCAAAGTGGATACAAAATAAATTATTTAAATAATAAAGTTAATGGAGAAATTACTAAGTGGACAAGTGGTTAGAAGTGGGTTAGCCCTAAAATAACGAAAGTGGGTTAAGATGGTTAGAAGATAATTTAAATAATAAAATGAAGTTATGAGTGTACTATAAGTCAAAGTGGATATAAAATAAATTATTTAAATAATAAATTTAATGGAGAAATTACTAAGTGGACAAGTGGTTAGAAGTGGGTTAACCCTAAAATAAGGAAAGTGGTTTAAGATGGTTAAAAGGTAACCCCTTGAGGAAACTACATGAAAGTATAAATAAGAAGCAAGGCTCTCTCATTTTAAATACACTTGAGCATATTGAATATAAACAAGTGACTAAGGTAACCAAAGGATATATAAGCTGAATTTCAGAGGGAAGGTGAAGTAAAGAAGGCCGAAATTCAAGGGAGAATAAATTATTTTGATGATGTTTTCTAAGGTATGTTATTTACAGGTCATCTCACCATTTTCGCAATAATTTTTTTTCTAGAATGATTCAGATCGTGAAATTGGGAGGCCATTGAGAAAACATATCCAAGTATCTGTGATACAAATTTCAACTTGTGGGTTGTTGTATTTTTGGAATTACACTCTGTGGCAAATAGGGTTTGTGTCTACTCCTAAAACTAGTCTAAAACAGTTGTTTTGGGTAACAACATAACAAATTCTTCCTAACAGATCCAAATTTAGTAAAAAAAAATGTATTGGTTAGAGTATAGTATGTATTATTATGCGTGCCATTTTCAGATCCATAAAACAAATATTTCGTGCGGGGAACGCTCTACAAGTTCGCTCTCTAGAATAAGCTAGAATTCAACAAGGTATGCCATTTTTTCTATAACTCCTTTTCTGAGAGGTTCCAAGTAGTGAAACCTGGAAGAATTGCATAAAATACATTGAAGAACATTGTGTACTATTTTCATATCATTATTCATTACACATATATAGTTATGATTATTTCAATTTAGGGTTGTTGACTCTTCCAAAATTAGTCATGTGAGACTAAAGTAAAGTTTAATGAAAATGATAGTCTCTTTTTGTTAAAGTTGAGAAAGGTTTGCAGGTATGTGATCATATACACCAGGTCTACTATAGAGCTACAAATCAGATTTGGATGATGAAATTGATGAGGGCTTTTGGTTGAGGTACATGTTGGGTAAATGGTTGAGACAAGTAGTTGATGAGTTGGCACATACATGAGGTGTATAGTTGATGATATTGGTACATCTTGATGAGTCATAGTTTATGTGTATTTGATGAATGATTGGTACATATTTGGTGCATGGTTGATGCACTCATTGATGGTAAAGGTTGAGGTATAGGTTGGTGCATGATTGATGCACTTGTTTATGGTACATGTTGATTATAAGTTGTTTGGACAGGTTATTTGTACTGGCTTGATGCATGGTTGATGCATTTGTTTATGGTATAGGTTGAGGTACAGGTTGATGTATGGTACATGTTGTCACAGGTTATTGGTATAGGTTATTACAAGTTGATTGGTACAGGTTTACAACAGTATATCTCATAGTGATAGTGTGACAGTGGTTCCATCATTCTACTTATACGTCAGGGTGGTTGGACAGGGAAAGGACAAGTGGTTGTAGCTACCTTTCGGTTGTAACCAGAGAACATAGGGGGTTGTAGCCTCCTCCTAGTTGTATCCAGAGAATTGGGGATTTGGAGCTTTCCTCAGGTTGTAGCCTGAGAAACTATGGGGTTCTAGCCTCCTTTTGGTTGTAGCCAGAGAATTGGGGAGTTGGAGCTTCCTTTAGGTTGTAGCCTGAGAAACTAGGGAGTTGGAGCCTCCTTCCATTTGTAGCTGGAAATCAAAGGAAGTTGGTGCTTCCAATGAATGTAATTCCTAAAGACATATAATAAAAAAACATTATGTGGTTTTCTCCCACTTTGCGTTTCCACGTAAAAACATTGGTGTACTATGTATGTGTATGATTTCTCATTTGTTCATTTTTTATTTACTCTGCAACTATTGGATGATAATGCTACATTGATATAACACTTGCATTATGTTGTTAAAAAGGATTATTTCTCTATTATTGATTCACCACCCCTCATAGTAATCCAACAATTGGTATCAGAGACAGTTCCTTCAAGAATCAGTTGAACCATTGAAAGGTAGATCATGGAGAGAAACAACACGTATAAACATGGAATACCACAGTTTGATGGACAGAAGTATATATTCTGGAGCAGAAGGATGAAAACATATATACATGCACAGGGATTTGAAATCTGGCAATCTATAGTAGATGGATACAAAGAACTAGTAGTTCCACCAACAAGTGAAAGAGAAATAAAACTCGATCAAAATAATTCTAAAGCCACAAATGCACTTATGAATGGTCTTGGTGAATCGGTATACACCAAAGTTATGCATTGTAAATCCGCTAAAGATATTTGGGACAAACTTCAAAATATTTATGAAGGAGATTCAAAAGTCAAAGCAACAAAGCTTCAAACTTACAGAGGTCAGTTCGAACAACTAAAGATGAAGGAAGATGAGCATATTGCAGCTTACTTCTTACGAGTCAATGAAATAGTAAATGAAATCATAGGATTGGGAGAAGAAATTAAAGAATCTGTAATTGTTCAAAAGGTACTAAGATCTCTTCCTATGAGATTTGATCCTAAGATATCAGCACTAGAAGAAAGAGCAGATCTAGACTCAATAAGCATGGATGAACTACACGGAATATTCACAACATATGAAATGAGAATTGAATAGGAAAATCCAGATATAAAAGAAGAAGCTTTCAAAGCATCCAAAAGTTCAAAGCAAAAGGGAAAGAAAAAATAAAAAGAACATAGCATCAGCAGTGACATATCGGAAGATGATGAAGAAATGGACAATTTTGTCGACAGATTGAACAAGGGAACCAACGGAATATATAAAAGTAAGCTTCCATTGATTTGTTTTAATTGTGATGGTATTGGTCTTTTTGATAACAAATTTTCTCATAAGAAAAATAAGGGGAATGATGAAGATTACTCAAATAGAAAACAAACATATAAAGGCAAAGGAACTACAAAGAAAATTTTCAAGAAAAGCTTATGCACCAAAGAATACATCTCCTCATCAGATGAAGATGAAGTCAATGACAGTGAGACAAAAAGAGTTATATTCATGGTGGTAGAAGAATCTAATAAAGAAGACACCAAAGAAGAATATGAAGAGGCGGAAGTTGACTATCGAGAATAACTGTTGACTGCCATAGAAGTTATAAGAAGAGAAAAGAGGAAAAACAAGAAGCTACAAGCAAAACTAGACAAGAAGGAAGACACTCAAGAACTAGAGAAGATCATCATGGAATTGAAGGTTCAAATAAAAGAATATAAAAGAATTGAAGAAGAACTCAAAGAACAATTAGAAGAAACAAATAGGATCATTGGAAATTTGGAAGCAGAGATTGTCACATTGAGAAAGGATCTTCAAAAGAAAAATATGTAGAACAGTTCAAAATTTTTGGATGAAATTATCAGTAGTCAAAGGCATAATCATGACAAGTTCGGACTTGGATACAATCAGATAAAAAATGGATCAATCTCCAAAGCAACAAAACAAGAAACATATCGAAAAATTTATGCAGAAATAATCAAAGGGGATAGGAAGACCTACAAGGAAGATTATAGGGACACTCCTCCACTGAGAAGATTTAGATTCTAGAATCAATGACCGACATAAACAAATAGGCCCCAGGAAGAAGAAGAATTCATAAGAGTAACTCCTTTCAGAAGATATTCAACTCCCAAGTATCAAACTATATTTTTGGTTTTATGTTATGCGTGCAATAATTTTGGACATGAAGTTGTAAATTGTAGAGCTAATAACAGGAACATAAATGGTTATCCAAGAAGGCCTAGTGAAACATAGAGAAGAATATACAACAAGTTTGAATCATTGAGCACTAAAGTGGAATGATACAAGTGCAATAACTTTGGACACATGGCCAAAGATTGTAGAATGACAGTCCCTCCTAGAGAACCACAACAGAACAACAACAGTCACAGAAAGGATGCTCAGAAGAGAACATGGATAAGAAAGAAGAATCAGTATAGAAATGAAGAATGCACACTTTCTCTACAAGCTAATCATAAGAAGTGCGGTTGGTATGTTGACAGTGGTTGTTCAAAAACTAAGAACAAGTGAAAAAATACCAGGTCCCAGAGATCGCAAGATTGGAAATAAAATGAGATGAAGAAAATTATATATAGAAAAGGAAAGATGTTAGATACAGAAATATTTGGAAAATAACTGAAAGAAGAGAAGGACGGGTAAATAAGGAATAGGTTCAAGAGATTGTAATTTCAGGAACTGTAGTGAAAGATGAATCCACAGACAGAAAGAAAGAAGTCAGAGCTCAGAGAGATGATGAATCTACTAATGAAGATGATGATGAATACACTTCAGAGCAGGAATTGTTCTAAGCCATCCGGCTTAGAGACTACCAAATAATATGAATAATAGATAGGGGGAGTCTATGCAGTAGCTAAGACAGACCAGAGAACCATCATTCGAGCAACTTGCAAAATTTGAGTAGACAGATTCAGTGCATTCAATTAGAAGAAGTACAATATGATAGATTAATCAGTTGTAGTAGTACTTCATGATAGTATAATGACTTATGAGTCAAAATTATGGACAATTTTATTGGACAACTGAGACGGGGGGGGTGAATCAGTTGTAATTGTGCTTAAAGAATTCTGCCCATTTTAAACTCTTTACAAGACACTAAATGGAAATCACAACAATGTAGAGAAGTAAGAAATAGAATATTCAACATCAATCACACACATGAAATATACAGAGACAGATATTTCCTGAGGAAACCCATAAATGGAAAAACCTCTTCTTCTTGATATGATAAGTAATATTTATTTTCTATACATTATCATTCTTATGAGCTCCAACTCCTCTTGAGGCTACAACCTCTGTTTTACAAGAAACAACTTGTTGAGAGCACCAACTATCTGGTTTCTCTAGCACCCACTAGAAGGAAACATCAACTCCCTGAGTGTTCCAGCATCAACTGTATGGAAGTTGAAACTTCCAGTCACACAGGCACCAACCTATATAACAAAGAACGATATTTCTCCCTTGCACCACCATAGCACCCTGGTTTTTCTGGATGCAACCAGATGGAAGCTACAGCTCCCTGAGTTCAAGCACCTACTTGAACCTTTGAGGACAAAAGTCCTCCCTAGCACCTCCCTACCACCCTGAAATATAAATCTTTTCTTTATTTAATTTATCATAGTGATACAACATTTATCAATGGCTTACCGGTCTCATCAATGTTCTGCTATGCCAGCATCAGTGTATTTTTTCTCGCATTTGTTGCTCTCATTTGTTCTTCTCTCATATATGAATTTTTGTTCCTTGCTTCTTCTACGCTTCATCTCCTGCACACCGCATGCTTCTACCCGCATCAACCACACTCAACAACAGCTCCAATATCTTCTTTGTTCTGCTTATATTTATCATTCCTAGTCCTCTACCAGATCATCCATGCAGATCATCATCTTCGTCAACGGTTATACTAAGTGTATTCGTCATCAGTGGATTATCCTGAGATTCTTTTCCTTCTCTAGCAGTGCGAATCTTCATCTTCTCTGTCACAATCGAGTTTTATCCTCTATGTTGCAGTTACATACTTCAACACTTTTCAATATGTCAATCGTCTCTATGATGAGTCTTGATTCCACTGGCAGTTACCTTGAGACTTATTCGAATTCTCAGGCAAATGCAATCAGTTTGTCTCGGTAGTTACAGCTAGTCAATTATGGATTCTTTTGCTTCTAATCCCCTTCTATCACAACCCCACTTCGGGGTAATAGATTTTTCGCTAAATTCTCGAGGGTCAGAATCCCCAAAATCCCACAGGGCTTAGCACAGGCTAGTTCTCCCCTTTTTCCACCTCCATGTGATCGTTGATCCTGATCACAAGTCAAACAACTAGGCACCTTTTCACATTTCACGACTCAGTGTTATAAGCGACTCGAGACTTTCGGCTCTGCAAACCCCGAATGTCGAACTGCCGAAGAGGCTTCGATTAGAAATTAGCCCCCTGAGATATGCCTTGGTCCACAGGTCCTTTTCAGTATCTCCCCTGTGTGAATAGCACTAGGCGTGAGCTCCACCTTTCCCAAGTGACCACAATGCTATGACCAAGGCCTATTCCCAAAGGCGCTTGTTGCAACTTGCCATCTTGCAAGTTTGCGAGTTGAAACTCCCGACTCTTCCTTCCCAATCTCACGATACCCTAGATCACGAAATGGTTATAGATTCTTTCTGTAAGCACCTTCCGCGCATGACCACTGGCTAGGATAAACACTATCACCTCTCGCTACTCACACCTTCACGAGTCGGAGGGTTGAGCTCATGTGCTCTTACTCCGTGAATCCCCGAGACACAAGAAGTCAACAAAGCATTGACTCCTTTCTCCAAGCAACACGTGTCCGCCTATCAACCACATGGGCCCCACCTTGTGTTTCTGCCATGTGTTCCTCACTTGTGCCTCGGCTCTCGGCACTTCGCGACTTCTGATGTCAAGAAGAGTTCCTCTCAACCTCCGAACCTCCGAATGCGTTACACATGGAATAAGGCCCTGATCCAACGGTCCTCCCATTCCTGGATCCAACGGTTCAGATTTTTCTCCTTGTGATTTCGCACTTCGTGACTTCATGAGTTGAAGCACCCAACTCTTGTGCTCTCTTCTTGCGAAACACTAAGATGCGAGATCCTGAACTCAGACCTCTTCGGGACTGCCCCGGCCCTAACCGCCTTGCAACCCTACAAGATCCAACGGTTGTCGGTTGTTCGCCACTTCTATATCGAAGTGTCTCCACTGTCCATACAGCTTCTCCCATGGTTGCTTCTACGTCTTAACTCCCTCGCAACTCAGTGCGATCCAACAGACCATGACATTTCGGCACTTCTCTACAAAGTCTCTCTGTCATTCGTTTTTGCTCTCTTTTGCGCGTGTCTAGACATACATTTTCAACGACCCAAATCTATTTTGCTCCAGCTGATCTAACAACAATCGTAGCTCCTCCTTGAGAATGCACTTCTCTTCCTTCTCCTTGGAAGATTTCTTAAGTATCAAAGGTCTCGGCCTTTGCTTCTCTTCTGCAATCTTTGTAGCTAAGGCTCTGTGCACAAAATGGCACTATCCCTCCCAAGCTTCTCTTCTCTGGAACCGTTAAAGATTTCCTTGACCTCATTGATTCTTACAGGGTCTGTGAACACGACAATGTGCTACCTATCCTCCTCAGATGGATGGTTGTGATTCTCTCACGAATTCACCACCCTCGAAGTCGAAAGACTTCCCTCTAGGACTTTCGATGTCTGAATCCCCGATATGGGTGATTTCGCGACACGTGTCCTCCCTCCAACGAACGACTCAGGTTCTTTCACGACTTCGCCGCTCACAAGGGCTAGGCACTCACCTTTGTGAGTCTCGGTGCCCGAATCTCCAAAATGGATGATTTTGCGACACGCATCCTCCCGCAGATGGATGGCTCAAATCCCCTTTCGCTATTTTGGGACTTCTGATGTCGAGTGCCCAAACTCTCGTCCTCTGGACTCCCGAATTCTCGAATGTCAAAATCCTGATACGAACTCCTTCTTGGGACTTTCGCCCCTGTTCACGAGGGCTTAACCCTCATGCATCTCCTGACAGATCCAAAGGCTGTTGGGTTTTCTAACTAAGATCTGATGGTTCATATCGGTCCCACGTTGTGCACTCTTCCACTGCTCCCTGGACATGGAAAAACCAACGGTCTAGATACTCTCACGGACCTTGGGGATCTACGGTCTCGATTTCTTCACCACTCACGAAGATAAAGGAAAGGGGTTAAGGCATGTAATGCCCTCGTTTCTTCCTCCAACCTAACAGTCGTGAATGACCATAGATCTTTCGACGGGATCTCGTTCGCCGATCGATACCTATCCCTACATTGTTATTTCGAGATTTCAAGAGGATCATTCTTCCTCATATAGGGTTACTAAGACTTGTGCCTTCAAATCCTTTTTCGGGTTCTTGATAAGCTTTCAAAGAAGGATATCTCTATGGAGAGATCTATTCCGGGTATTCCTGGGGATGAATAGAGGTATAGATTTCTCGAGAACAGACTCGAAGCCTGAATTAATTCAATATGAATATATATATATATGTGTGTGTGTGTGTGTGTGTGTGTGTGTTACGGGATTACTCCAACTGACTAGAGTGTTACACGGTCTACCATAGAGGACTTCGAAGGGACTCATCTTTAAGGATGCTTGGTAGCCGTTGTTGTAGGCGAATTCTACCAGTGGCAGGTAGTCTTCCCACTTCTTGGGTTGATGCATTACATGCATCCTTAACATATATTCTAGTATTTGATTCACTCTTTTTGTCTGTCCGTCGGCTTGAGGGTGATACGCGGTGCTAAACAACAACTTGGTCTCTAAACCAGCCATCACTGATTTCCAAAAGTTGGAAGTAAATTTCGTGTCTCTGTCAGACACAATCTCTTATGGCATACCATGCAGTCTGAATATCTCTTTCATAAATACCTAGGCGATATCGATTGCCTTGCAAGTCGACCTGGTGGGGATGAAGTGAGTAGATTTGCTCAATTTATCCACCACCACCATAATGGCGTCATTTTGTTTGGTTGAGGTTGGTAATCCAGTGATGAAATCCATGGAGATGGTTTCCCATTTCCATTCTGGGATTGGTAAATGTTGCAATAATCCTGCTGGGTGTCGATGTTCTACTTTAACCTGTTGGCACTCTATGCATTTGGCTAGGTACTCGGTTATGTCTTTCTTCAATCCAGGCCAATAAAATTGTTTCCTGGTGGCAGTGATCATTTTTTGGTATCCTGGATGACCCGAGTAGGGTCTTTTATGTAGTTCATCCATAATGAACCTCTTCAAGTCGTCACAATCTGGAATATAAAATCTTCTTCTATAAGTGAGAAGACGTCCTTCAGTCTTCTGGTAACCTTCATATTTTACTCCGACGGGTTCTTGCTATAGGTACATGGTCACGGTCTCGATGAAGGGATCTGTTTCTTGTGCATTTCTGATTCTTTCCTTGACATCTGTCTCGTAGGTGCTCACCGCTGCCAGGTGAATTGTTTTCATACTTCTGCTAAGGGCATCGGCCACCCTATTTTCCTTTCCTTTAATGTGTTTGATTTCGAAATCAAACTCACTAAGGAGGGCCATCCACCTAGATTGTCTAGCATTGAGCTTTGGTTGATCAAACAGGTATCGCAATCCACAGTGATCTGTCATAAGTACAAATTTTCTTCCTAGGAGGTAATGCCTCCACATTTTCAAGGCATGCACTATGGAAGCCAGTTCTAGATCATGGGTCACATAGTTGACTTCATGCTCATTCAATTTTCGGGATTCATAGCAGATCACACTTCCTTTCTGCATAAGGACTCCTCCGAACCCTTCCTTACAGGCATCTGTGCACACGAGGAAGTCAGCTTTTGGATCGGTGATCTTCAACACGGGTGCATGGGTTAGTAGATGTTTCAGGTTTTGAAATCTTTCTTCACATTTCTGTGTCCACAGGAATTTTGTCCCCTTCTTCTAGAGGGCAGTGATTGGACGACCAATCTTGGAGAATCCTTTTATAAATATCCTATAGTATCCTGCTAATCCCATAAAGGATATGATGTCTGAAGCATCCTTTGGGGTAGGCCATTCCATGATAGACCTGATTTTATTAGGGTCTACCGCTACTCCTTCTTCGGAGAGAACATGGCCTAAGTAATGTATTTCCTTATGGAAGAATTCACATTTGTTGAATTTGGCATAGAGCTGATGTTCTCTTAGCACTTGCAGCACAAGTCTAAGATGCTCCTCATGCTCTTTTATGTTCTTGGAGTAAATTAATATATCGTCACTAAAAACAAGCACAAATTTGTCTAGGAACTTGCTGAGTACATTGTTCATCAAGAACATAAAAGTGGCAGGGGCATTGGTCAACCCAAAAGGCACCACCACAAACTCATAGTGACCATACCTCGTTCGGAAAGCAGTTTTATGGGTGTCTTCACCCTTGATTCGGACTTGATGGTATCCCGACCTCAAATCAATCTTTGAGAAAATAGACACACCCCCCAATTGATCAAACAAGTCATCGATCCTGGGCAAGGGGTACTTGTTCTTTATGGTTACCTTATTGAGTTGCCTATAATCTATACACAGTCTAAGGGTACCGTCCTTCATTTTCACTAACAGGACTAGTGCTCCCCACGGAGACATGTTGGGTCGAATATAGCCTTTATCCATCATTTCTTTTAATTGCATCTTGAGTTCACTTAACTCAGGTGTGCTCATCCGGTAGGGTGTCCTAGACACCGACACCGCTCCTGGTGCAAGTTCTATCGAGAAGTCTATGTCCCTTCTTGGAGGTAACCCCGGTACCTCTTCCGGAAACACATCTCTGTATTCTCTCAGGATAGGGTGATCGCCAGGGCTTGGTTTGTCACCTTCGATTGTTTTCAACATCTATATTGCATATAGGGGACATCCCTTCGGCAATAATTTCTCATTTGCAGAGCTGATATTTGTCTCACTGAGACAGGTTTTCGGATCCCTTGAAGGGTTATCTTTTTCCCTTCTTTACATACACATTCTAAGGTTTTATAGTAACAGTCCAATCTGGCTTTATGGGTGGCTAGCCATTCCATACCAATCAGCAGATCATACGATCCCAGGGGTAATAAGTTAAGGGTTGTTTGGGTGGGGAATTCACCCAACATTAATTGGCAGGCTGGTATGACCTCTGCTATCCTCCTTTTGGTGCTAGTGGCTAACTGTACCAACCATGGCTTGGTATGTTTTTGTGGCTGTAGTTTACACTTGTCAACAACTTTAGGGGCTATATAACTCAAATTTGAACCAAGGTCAATTAAAACAGACACTAGATGGTTGGAAATCATACCTTCCATTTCCACTACTGAAGCTTAGTGGTCGGATTGGTTATTATCCAAGGCTGCATAAATTTGTGGCACACTCCTGGCCACATCATTGACGGTAGTAGTTTTCTGGATGTTATAAATCCTCCGACTATTCTGTTGTTGGTGTGGATAGTCTCTCAGGAGATGTTCTTCTCCGCAACCCCAACATTTCAGAGGATCTCTCTTTGGGTTATCGGTCTTCACTGATGTGGGTCCAGAAGTTTTATTTCCACTCAAGGAGGGAAAATTTTGTTGGTGCATACTCCAGGCTGGGAAGCTCATTCTTGGGTTCTTCTTATAGTTCTTAAACCCTGGGGATTTAGTTCCCCTTTTCTGAAAAGTCATGGACTATGAAATACTTCTTTAGTCCAAGCAGACAGGCCTCTGCTTCCTCTCCCTTCTTTATTTCACCATCGAAGGAGAATGATTTGGCTTTTCTGAATTCTTCAAATTTTCGACCTTTGGAAGGATTTTGCTTCTTTTGTTTCTTTCAGGAATAGGAACTAGTTCTACTACTAGAAGAGCCCTTTGAATCGCCAGCTTCCTTCTCAGAGGAATCATCTGACGCTTGTCTTTTACCTCTGGGGGGGACCTTTTTCGAGGTGCTCCTCTTAGTGTGACCACTGATATGACCATGTTTCTAAGTTTCAGGTTCATGTTGCATTTGTCTTTGTAGATCGGATAAACTCTGCAGTAAAACTGCGTTAATTTCTATTTTCTTTTCTTGTTCTTTCATCATCCTTTCATTGTCGGCCTTACAGCTTTGTAATTCGACCATGAGGCTCCTCACAGTCTCGGCTAGACCTGGAGGGGTCCATGCTACCCTCCTTTCGTCAGACTCTTCGTCTCTATTGTGGGAGCCTTCTCCCACTTCTTGGTGAGTCACCATACTATGTGTTGATAATTTCCCACGGTTGATCTTCCACTTGTGTGCAAAAGGAAAAACGTTGGTTGTTAGTCAATATTTATATTTATTTATAGTCAGTACATAATTCATATTTTCACATGTACACACACCCAATAGGGGTTTTTCATTCTTAGCTTCATCTTTTGATTATGAAGGTTAATACAGGGGGGTTTACTCTTTTTAGGAGTGTTCTGAATGGAGCTTCTGCACAACCCGTTCATGAGCCCAAGCAGGCCAAGTGTTGTAACCATGCTCTGATACCAATTTGTCACAACCCCACTGTGGCGTAATAGATTTTTTGCCGAATTCTCGAGGGTCAGAATCCCCAAAATCCTACAAGGGTTAGCACAGGCTAGTTCTCCCCTTTTTCCACCTCCATGTGATCGTTGATCCTGATCACAAGTCAAACAACTAGGCACCTTTTCGCATTTCGCAACTCAGTGTTATAAGCGAGTCGAGACTTTCGACTCTACAAACCCCGAATGTCGAATTGTTGAAGAGGCTTCGATCAGCAATTAGCCCCCTAGGCTATGCCTTGGTCCACAGGTCCTTTTCGGTAGCTTTCCTGTCCGAATAGCCCTAGGCGCGAGCTCCACCTTTCCCAAGCGACCACAATGCTATGACCAAGGCCTATTCCCAAAGGCGCTTGTCGCAACTCGCCATCTCGCGAGTTCACGAGTCGAAAATCCTGACTCTTCCTTCCCAATCTCACGATACCTGAGATCAAGAAATGGTTATACCTCCTTTCTATCAGCGCCTTCCGCGCATGACCACTGGCTAAGCTAAATGCTAGCACCTCTCGCTACTTGCACCTTCACGAGTCGGAGGGTTGAGCTCTCATGCTCTTACTCCGTGAATCCCCGAGATGCGAGAAGGCAACAAAGCATTGACTCCTTTCTCTAGGCAACGCGTGTCCGCCTATCAACCATGTGGGCCCCACCTTGTGGTTCTGCCACGTGTTCCTCACTTGTGCATCGGCTCTCGACACTTCGTGACTTCTGATGTCGAGAAGAGGTCCTCTCAACCTCCGAACCTCTGAATGCGCGACACACACGATAAGGCCCTGATCCAACGGTCCTCCCATTCCTGGATCCAACGGTTCAGATTTTTCTCCTCGTGATTTTGCAGTTCGCGACTTCGTGAGTTGAAGCACCCAACTCTTGCGCTCTCTTCTTGCGAAACCCCGAGATGCAAGATCCCAAACTCGAACCTCTTCGAGACTACCCCAGCCCTAACTTCCTTGCAACCCTGCAAGATCCAATGGCTATCGGTTGTTCACCACTTCTATCTCGAAGTGTCTCCACCATCCATACAGCTTCTCCCATGACTGCTTCTATGGATTAACTCCCTCGCAACTTAGTGCAATCCAACGGACCACGACATTTCAGCACTTCTCTACGAAGTCTCTCTGTCGTTCGTTTCTGCTCTCTTTTCCACGCGTTTGGACATACATTTTCAACGACCCATATCTAGTTCGCTCCAGTCGATCTAACGACAATTGTAGCTCCTCCTTGAGCATGCGCTTCTCTTCCTTCTCCTTGGAAGATTTCTTAAGTATCAAAGGTCTCGGCCTTTGCTTCTCTTCTACGATCTTTGTAGCTAAGGCTCTGTGCACAAAATGGCACTATCCCTCCCGAGCTTCTCTTCTCTGGAACCGTGAAATATTTCCTCGACCTCATTGATTCCTATGGGGTCTGCGCACACGACAAGGTGCTACCTGTCCTCCTCATATGGATGACTACGATTCTCTCGTGACTTCGCCACCCACGAAGTCAAAAGACTTATCTCTAGGACTTCCGATGTTCGAATCCCTGATATGGGTGATTTCGCGACACATGTCCTCCCTCCAATGGATGGCTCAAGTTCTTTCATGACTTTGTCGCTCGCAAGGACTAGGTGCTCACCTTTATGAGTCTCGGTGCCCGAATCTCCAAAACGGATGATTCTATGACATGCATCCTCCCACAGATGGACGGCTCAAATCCCCTTTCTCTATTTCGAGACTTATGATGTCGAGTGCCCGGACTCTCGTCCTCCAGACTCCTAAATTCCCGAATGCCGAAATCCCGATACGAACTCCTTCTCAGGACTTTTGCCCCTGTTCATGAGGGCTTAACCCTCATGCATCTCCTAACAGATCCAATGGCTGTCAGGTTTTCTAACTAAGATCTGACGGTTCAGATCAATCCCACTTTGTGCACTCTTTCATTGCTCCCTGGACGTGGAAAAACCAACTGTCCAGATACTCTCACAGACCTTGGGGATCTACGGTCCCGATTTCTTCTCCACTCACGAAGATAAAGGAAAGGGATTAAGGCATGTAACGTCCTCGTTTATTCCTCCAACCTAAAAGTTGTGAATGACCGTAGATCTTCCGAAGGGATCTCGTTCGTCAATCGATACCTATCCCTACGTTGTTATTTCGGGATTTCAAGAGGATCATTCTTCCTCGTATAGGGTTACTAAGACTTGCGCCTTCAAATCCTTTCCTAGGTTCTTGATAATCTTTCCAAGAAGGATATCTCTGTGTAGAGATCTATTTCGGGTATTCCTAGGGACGAATAAAGGTATAGATTTCCCGAGAACAGACTCGAAGCTTGAATTAATTCAATATGCATATATATATGTACAAATCTATCTATAAACGTAAGCCATACGTGGTCCTTCCAACAAAAGCATGCAACCACCATTTCTAATCAAACATCACACAGATAGTCTTATACTGAAACCCTTCATGATTTCACAGCTTATGAGTATAAATGTCAGAATATACATTTCAAGATACAAGATGAAAAACACTTATCAGAAAAACACCAGAAGTGATGCAACTGTTGAGAGGGGTGCTCATTTCCACCCAACCATAGGCTCAGTGACTCCCAATGGATTTACCACTAGCCACCCCCGAGCTGAGACCACGATGCTGCGAGACTACGTATTTGTTTTCCAGTGACCGAGAACGAAGGTTACTCTCCTTCTTCTCTGCTATCACTCACTCTGTATTTTTCCAGAGTTCTCTTCCTTCCCTCGCGTCTGCCCCCCTTCTCGCTTCTCCCTCACACCTTTTTCCTCTTGCGAGGTTATGTGTGGTGCGATTTCCCTCGCACTAGTCAGGCCTGATGGCTCTACATATGGGCGGTTCACCCCCCCATCCCTCATTACTCATGAGGAGCCATCTACCTACCAATCCTGGCGAGTCATTTATTTCAGGGCTAGTGAGTTGCTCTTGGTTCTCCGGGCCAGTGAAGTCCAAATACGGTATTGGTTTCGGTGGAAGTTAATGCCACCTTTCCAGGTTCCTTCCACCACCTTTCTTCAGCCATCGTGGTATCTTTTTCAACATATCCCCTCTCAGCAGTCTTGCAATATATATATATATACATATATATAGAGAGAGAGAGAGAGAGAGAGAGAGATTATTCACATTCATCGACCTTTTTCACGAGGTCCATTCACATCACACATTCACATTTTTGAGTTTGCCATGGTTCTTGGCCAGTATAGTTATTTTTACAAATTGGGGGAAATAGGGTGTTACACCTTCCTTCACATGACCTCTGGCGGTGACCATACATTGATTCAAAAGGTGCTTCCCGAGCTCTCTTTAGTGAGCGCTAGATCATTTTCACGATATGAACTTGGGCTATGAAATTCATGTGACCACACAATTTTGGGTGCGTCCATAGGTTGTTTGAGGGAAACCTTCTTTTCGCCCCACAATTCACTACGAGCCTCCACGCGTCCTTTCTCCAAAATCTTGGTTTTAATTGCAACCTGCTCATGAAAGATTAAGGCCTGAGCAAGTTCTGACCCCACAATGGAGCATGACCGTCGATCTCACAATATTGACGGTGCTCCTAAACGGATGGTTCAGATCTGTCCTCTAAAGTCTGCAGACCAGATCTCTCCTTCCTCCATCAACGGTTGAGGTTTCCTTTATGATCTGGGCTCCGGGAGTTTCAAATCTCAAACCTCGTTGTTACTGACCGGATATCTTCTGGAATGGAAGATCTTTTGATATTTTCCCTCTTCAATCGATGACTCTGAATTCTTTCCTTTGTCCATGTGCAATCCTTAGTCTCAGCAATCATATGACACGTGTCCCTCAAATCCAATGGATGAGATCGATTTCATGATCCGGGCTCCGGGACTTCGGGTCTTTGGGTGAGTACTAGTGGTAAAAATCCCGAAGAAAAAATCTCGGAGTGACGTAACTCTGATGTCACTCGATGACAGTCATGAGCTGAGAAACTGCCATGTGTCACTCAGATTTGTGATTTCCACGTACCTGAAATGTCGAATCAACTTGACACTTTTCATTGTTTGATTGTGCCATGTGTCCTTGATGACGTAGTCTTCCATGTGTCCTTGATAACATGATTTTCCTCATGTCCTTGAGGACGTGATTTGCTGACGTAATCTGCTAATGTAGATCTCTCTGATCTAATGGTCATTGTCTGATCTCCAGATCTGATGGTTGACGGAACTTCGCATTATGGGGATTTCAAATCTCAAACTTTCTTGAGTGTAAAATCCTCGCATCTCTATATCTGAAGTGAATGTTTTTCATTTGATCAGGATCTTGGATTGATGGCTTGACCTTTCTGTGATACAACTTTGCTAGATTATCCTATCCTTCCACTCAAAATTGATCCGACGACTGTGATCAAATCGTGAATTTGCATGTCAGGTGTTTGAACGTGAGCCAACCTTGACTCTTCCAACTTCCAATATCTGAAATACTCTATATCAACGGCCCTTAACATTCCTCAATCCAACAGTCTAGATCAACTCACGAACTTGGACATAGAGAGTTCCTACAACTCTTACCTTTGACTTTTCCAGTTTGCGAGTCAGAAAAATACTGATATCTCTCCATGTGTCCTATAGATCCAACGGTTCAGATCTCATCATGATTTCACATTTCAGGGAGTTGGAGGATGTCTCTAAGCCATTATCCTCTATGTAGTTATATTGGATCTGATGGTTGTTGGTCCTCGGTGCTCAGATCCAACGGATCAGATCTGTACTTCTCCTCTATGCTTCCTCTAGTCATTGGACTCTGATCTAACAGACATCAAGTATTCGGGATTGGTGATCCAACGACCATTGTCGCTCCTCCTTCTGAGCTTATGATTTCATCTGAATTAGAAGGTTTTATAAGTATTCAAAGGTTTCGGCCTCCGAACCTTCTCCTGCGGGTCTCGTCTTTGTTGTTCTTATTTTCCATCATTGTTGTTGTTCTTCTTTGCTTTCATGTTTTCCATCATTATTCTTGCCATCAATGACAAGCACACTCTCCCTATAAACATGCCAACAATCTCCCCCTTTGGCATTGATGGAAACCCTAAAAGGATTCACTATTCTACCTGGACCTCCAACTGTAGCATCTGAACCACTCCTTTTCTCCCCCTTTGACATCAATGTCAACGAAAATATGCTCCCCCTGAGTTGTTGCAGTACTGTCGGAGGTATCAGATATTCAACCAATACATACTCCCCCTGATATGATGGACCCTCTCATGTTGATAATGGGGTCATTCCCAACTTCTAGCGTAGATACTCAAACTGATCTTTTGCAAGTGGTTTAGTGAAGATATCAGAAATCCGATCTTTGGATGGAATATAATGCAAAGAAACAACAGTGTTGGTCACGTGTTCCCTCAAGAAGTGATACTTGATGGGTATATGCTTGGTCTTGGAGTGAAATACAGGATTCTTTGACACACTAATTGCACAAGTATTATCACAATGAATTGGGATCGATGCAGTATATTTTACCTCCAAGTCTGCAAGTGTTTGAATCATCCATAATACTTGGGTATAGCAAGTGGCAGTTTCAATGTACTCAGCTTCTCTAGTCGATAAGGAAATGGAACCTTGCTTCTTGCTCAACCATGATACAAGGGAATCTCCTAAGAAGAATGCACCACCACTCGTGATTTTCCTTTCATCCACACAGTTAGCCTAATCAGCATATGAATAGACTGATAGTTGAAAATTTTGATTCCTAGGATACCATAGGCCATAGTCCATTGTTCCTTTCAAGTATCTGAATATTCTTTTGACAGCTAACAAATGACTATTTTTAGGTGCAGCCTGATACCTTCCTACCAATCCAACAACATGCATTATGTCTAGACGGGATGTTGTGATGTACAATATGTTGCCTATCATAGACCTATATGAACTTTGATCAACTTTAGGTGAGTCATCAGCCTTTCTTAACTTCCATCCAGTGACCATAGGTGTGCTCATAGGTGTGGAATATTTTATTTGAAACCTTTTCAACGTTTATCTTAGATATTTCTCTTGAGAAAGGAATAATCCTTTAGACCTCTAGGTAATTTGCAGAACAAGAAAAAATGACAGTTCCCCTATCATAGACATTTCAAATTCAGACTGCATGGAAGAATCAAACCATTGTACCAATGAAGCATTATTTATTCCGAAGATGATGTCATCTACATAGACCAACACAATGAGAAAATCATTACCCTCTATTTTGATATATATATTGATGTCAATTGTTCCTCTCTTGAACCCTTTGTCTTGAAGATACTTATCTAGTCTGTAATACCAGGCACGAGGAGCTTGTTTCAACCCATATAAGGCTTTCTTTAGCTTGCAGACAAAGTCAAGGTTATCTAACAGTTGGAAACCTTCTGGTTGTTCCATATAGAATTCTTCTTTTAGATCTCCATTTAGAAAAGATGACTTCACATCCATTTGATAGACTTTAAACTTCTTATGACAAGCATAGGCAAGAAACATTCTAATAGCTTCTAATATTTCTACAGGTGCAAATGTTTCATCAAAATCCAGTCCTTCTATTTGAGCATACCCTTTACAGACCAATCTGGCTTTATTCCTGACAATTTGTCCTTGTTCATTCATTTTATTATTAAACACCCATTTGCAGCCAATTACACTCTTATCTGTCGGTCTAGGAACAAGCTCCCAAGTATTTTTTTTCTCAATCTGATCCAGTTCCTCGTTCATTGATTTTAACCAATTTACATATTCACTGGCTTCATTGAATTTTTTGGGTTCCACCATAGATATGAAGGTTATATGTGATTTCTCAGTGTTTTTGATTATCCTTCTCCTAGTTTGTACACCTTTGTCTTTCTCACCAATAATCTGACTTGCAGGATGATTCTTTTGAGTAATTCTGGAGGAAGAATTTGATGTTGTCTATTGGTTTGAGTCTACTTGAGTATTTATATCTTCATATGACTCAGAGTCTTCTTGCTATGATTCTTGGACCTATTCAGTTTCAACTTCACCTATATCCTTTGTTGTTGATTCAGTATTGTTCACCTCTCTTACTGGGACTCCTTCATCAACTTTTATGTCAATACAATCAACCAATTTATGCAGCCTCTTATTATAGCATTTGTGTCCTTTACTATTTGTAGAATACTCTAAGAAGATGCCTTCATCAACCCTGTCATCATACTTTCCAAGGTTCTCATTATTATTATTTATGTATCACTTACTCCCAAAGACTTTGAAGTGTTTGATTGTAGCAGGTCTTCCATGCCACAGTTCATAAGGTGTCTTGTCATTATGTGGTCTGAGGTGAGCTTTATTACGAATATGGATTGTTGTGTGTATTGCTTATACCCAGTAGGTTTGACCAATGTTCTTCTCATTCATCATTGACCTGGACATTTGTTGAACTGTTCTGTTTTTCCTCTCAACTACTCCATTTTTCTGTGGGGTTCCTAGGATTTTGTATTCTCTTTTGATCCCATATTTATCATAGAACTCCTTGAAATTGCTTGACATAAATTCTCCTCCTCTGTCTGATATCACAACCTTTAATATATTGCATGTTTGATTCTCATTTAAAGCCTTAAATATTTTAAATTTCTCAAATGCTTCCGCTTTTTCTTTGAGGAAAGAAAACCAAGTGAGTCTGGAGTAATCATCAATGATCAACATGAAGTAGTTTTCCTTCCCTGTGCCTCCTATCTTTATGGTCCACATAGATCCATATGAACTAATTGGAGTGGTTTCTCTATTGAAGTAGAGTTCTTGTATTTAAACTGTGTCCTGGTTATCTTTCCTACTTGAAAGGGTTTACACACAGAATCTTGTGGCTTTGATATTCTTTGAAGATATTTTACTGCGTCAAGATTTTTGAGCTTGATCAAGTGGTCAAAGTTTAGATGTCCAAGTCTCCTATGCCATAACCATCTCTCATAATGTTTTCTTATATGACACTCGTCTCTATCTTCTTTCAGCACATATACATTATTATCTATCCTTACGCCTTTAGCCACCACTTGTCCTGAATTTATAGCCTTTATCTTACAATCTTTGGAAGTGAACACCACTTCACATCCTTTGTCACACATTTGAATTACACTTAGCAAATTATGTTTCAGCCCATCTACAAGCAGGACATCTTGGGATTTTCCTTTTCCATTACTTAAACTCACCATCCCTTTACCCTTGATTTTACCTAGTTCATCATTTCCAAAGGTCACATTTCCTGTTTTTCCTTTACTTATAGACAAAAAATTATCCTTGTCTCTAGTCATGTGCTTGGAACATCCACTGTCTATATACTAGGGGTCTTTTTGTTTTTTATTTGAATGTACTAGACCACAATTTTCACTATCTTTCTTTTTCCACGTGCTGACATTTTTAGCTAAGGGTTTTGTCTTTGTATTTGTTTTGTAATTCTTCGGATGGCAGTTTGTATCTTTGTGGCTGAAGTTATGACAGTTATAACATTCGAGCTCATTGTTCAGTAGGTCAAAGTTATTGGTGTTGCGTTGTCTATTCATTGGCTGCTTAGTTCTATGTTGTAAAGATTGTTTATTTTTTGACCTCCTCAGTTGCATGTCTCTAAACTTAATTTGACAATTTGCAATCTTATGACCAAAATTAGAACAGTAAAAACAGTAACCATAGAAGAAATTTTGGTACCTGAAGGGTGGCCTTCTTCTTGGAAATTGTTGCTCCATCTTCTGACTCTTTGTTTTTTATCAGGGGTCATCTTGTCTTTATTAGCTTTTGGTGACAGAGTACTCTCATGGTCTGATTGTCTGCTGACTTGGAACTTGATCATATTTATTGGCTCCTTGCTTTCTGTCTCTTTCCTACTTGAACCACTTATATATCCTAAACCAGTCTTCAACAAAGGAGAATTTTGTTTGTTCAGAATGTCATTTAGTTTTGCTGAGGCTTTAATGCTTGGAATATTTTGGAGATACAATGCTTTAAAATTCTCCATCTCTTTTATGTTTTTTACTACCTCTTCTTCCAAGGCTTCACATCTTGCCTTCTTTTATGATAATTGTTGTTTTAGAATGTCCTCTATCTTATTTACCTCTTCTAACTCCACGTTTAGCAGGGAAAAGTCTTCATTGGGTTTTTTACCATTCTTTTCAAACTGCATCAACAACTGTTTTGTTTTCTCTTCTTGAGTCTGAGTCTCACAATCTCTTCTAAGGCACTGATTAGTTCACCTTCCATATCAACCATAGCTTCTTCATCATTAACATCACTTCTTGTGTTTTTATTATCGTAATCCTCTTTGGCCATAAGAACAAAGTCATTAACCTTATCTTCACAGGAAGAGTCACTATCTGTGTCTTCTGAAGAGTCATCATTGTTTACACATAAACTTTTATTTTTACCAAATATCTTGGGTTTGTACTTCTTTTCACCTTCATAATTTTGATATTGCTTCTTGTGTGGAAACTTAGATGCAAAGTGACATATCTTTCCACAGTTAAAACACTTGAAGGGAAAGTTTCCTTGACACTTTCCTAATCCTTTCTTTAGTCTTCTCACAAATTTTGCTTCAATTTCATCCGGCTTGGATTCCTCATTATTATCTACTTTAAAAGAAGCTTATCTAGTGTTGGATTTATCTTTACCTATCCTCATTTCATATGCAGTCAATGTTCCTAGAAGTTGATCAAAAGCCAAAGTTTTGATATCATTAATTTCTTCTAGAACAAAGACCTTTGGGTTGAACCTATCTAGAAGAGATCTCAAAATTTTCTGACCTAAAGAGGCTTCTTCAATTTTTTCACCAAGAGATTTCATTGCATTTACTAGTTCTTCAACTCTCAGAAAGTACTTCCTAATAGTTTCATCTTCTTTCATCTATATTTGTTCAAACTGCACTCTATAGGTTTGAATCTTGGCATCCTTTACCTTCGCATTACCTTCATAACTACTAATGAGTTTTTCCCACATGTCTTTGGCAGTTTCTAAGTGCATAACTATTACAAATTCTTCTTCTGAAAGCCCACTCAGAATAGCATTCATAGCCTTAGCGTTGAAGATGAATTCTAGCTTCTCATCCATATTAGCTAGTACAACTAGCTTTACATAACCAGTCTCTACCACATCCCAGACATCTACACCTAAATCCATTATGTAGGTTCTCATTCTAAGAAATTCCTTCATGACTTGACATGTTTAAGCTTACTGATCTACCTTTAAATAAAAGGAACCATATCTGATACCAATTGTTGGACAACTAAGAGGGGGGCGGTGAATCAGTTGTTATTGTTCTTAAACAAGTATGTCCATTTTAAACTCTTTACAGGACACTCAATGACAATCACAACAATGCAGGGAAGTAAGCAATAGAATATTCAACATCAATCACACAAATAAAATATATAGAGACAGATATTTCTTGAGGAAACCCATAAAGGGAAAAAAACTCTTGTTCTTGATATGATCAGTAATCTTTATTTTCTATACATTATCATTCTTATGAGCTCCAACTCCTCTTGAGGCTACAACCTCTATTTTACAACAAACAACGTGCTAAGAGCACCAACTCTCTAGTTTCTCTAGCACCCACTAGAAGGAAGCATCAACTCCCTGAATGTTCCAGCATCAACTAGATGGAAGCTGCAACTTCCAGTCACATAGGCACCAACATGTATAACAGAGAACAATAGTTCTCCCTTGCACCACCCTACCACCCTGGTTTTTCTGGATGCAACCAAATGGAAGCTACAACTCCCTGATTTCAAGCACCTACTTGAACCTTTAAGGACAGAAGTCCTCCCTAGCACCTCCCTACCACCCTGAAATATAAATATTTGATTTCTTTAATTTATCACAGTGATACAACATTTATCAATGGCTTACCAGTCTCATCACTTTTCTGCTCTGCATACATTAGTGTCTTTTTCCTCGCATCTACTGTGATTTTTGTTCTTCTCTCAGATATGCATTCATGTTCCTTTCTTATTCTGCGCTTCAGCTCCTGCACACCGCATGATTCTACCCGCATGAACCACATTCAACAACAGCTCCAATCTCTTCTCTCTTTTGCGTATATTTATCATGCCTAGTCCTCTTCCAGATCATCCATACAACTCATCATCTTCTTTGGCGGCTATATTGAGTCTATTCGTCATCAATGGCTTATCCTGAGATTATCTACCTTCTCTGGCAGTGCGACTCTTTGTCTTCTCTATCACAGTCGAGTTTTATCCTCTCTGTTGTAGTTACATACTTCGACACTTTTCAATCTGTCAATCATCTCTATGATGATTCTTCATTCCACTAGCAGTTACCTCGATACTTCTTCAAATTCTCTGGCAGATGCAATCAGTCTATCTCGGCAGTTATAGCCAGTCAATTATGGCTTCTTTTTCTTCTAAGCCCCTTCCTTCACATGACCTCTAGTGGTGACCATACGCCGATTCAAAAGGCGCTTCCCGAGCTCCGTTTAGTGAGCGCTAGCTCCTTTTCATGATATGACCTTGGGCTATGAACTTCATGTGACCACGCGATTGTGAGTGCATCCATAGGTGATTTGAGGGCAACCCGCTTTTCGCCCCGCAATTCACTACGAGCCTCCACACATCCTTTCTCCAAAATCGTGGTTTCAATTGTGGCCCACTCATGAAAGATTAAGGCCTGAGCATGTTCTGACCCCGCAATGGAGCATGACCATCGATCTCATGATCTTAAAGGTGCTCCTGAACAGATGGTTTTGATCTGTCCTCTCAGGTTTACGGACCAGATCTCTCCTTCCTCCATCAATGACTGAGGTTTCCTTCGTGATTCGGGCTCCAAGAGTTTCAAATCTCAAACCATGTTGTTGTTGACTGGATATCTTCCGGAATGAAAGATCTGTTGGAATATGTCCTCTTCAATCGATGACTCTACCTTCTTTCCTTTGTCCATGCGCAATCCTTGGTCTCAACGATCAGATGACACATGTCCCTCAAATCCAACGAACGAGATCAATTTCACGATCCGGGCTCCAAGACTTCGGCCTTTGAGACTTCGGGTCTTTGGGTGAGTACTGGTGTTAAAAATCCCAGAGTGACGTAACTCTTGCATCACTCAATGACATGTCATGAGCCGAGCAGTTGCCACATGTCACTCGGATTTCTGATTTCCACGTACCTGAAATGCCGAATCAACTTGACACTTGTCATTGTTTGTTGCACCACATGTCCTTGTTGACGTAGTCTGCCACATGTCCTTGCTGACGTGATCTGCCTCATGTCCTTGAGGAAGATATTTGTTGACGTAATCTGCTAACATAGATCTCCCTGATCTTACGGTCATTGTCTAATCTCCAGATTCGACGGTTGACAGAAATTTGCATTACAGAGATTTCAAATCTCAAACTTTCCTAAGTGTAAACTCCTCACATCTCTATATCTGAAGTGAATGTTGTTCATTTGATCAATATCTTGGATCGATGGATCGATCTTTCTGTGATGCAACTTTTCAATCTTATCCTATCCTTCCACTCGAAATTGATCTGACAACTGTGATCAAATCGCAACTTCGCATGTCGGGTGTTTGAACGTGATCCAACCCTGACTCTTCCAACTTCTGATATCCTAAATACTCTAGATCAATGGCCCTCAACATTCCTCGATCCAAAAGTCTAGATCAAATCGCGAACTCAGACATCACGAGTTCCTACAAATCTTTCCTTTGACTTTTCCAGTTCGCAAGTCAGTGAAATACTGATCTCTCACCACATGTCCTCTGGATCCAACGATTCAGATATCATCTTGATTTCACATTTCGTGGAGTTGGAGGATGACTCTTGGCCATTATCCTCTATGCAGTTATACTAGATCTGACAGTTGTTGGTCCTCGACGCTCAGATCCAACGGATCAGATCTGTACTTCTCCTCTATGCTTCCTATGGTCACTGGACTCTGATCTAATGGACATCGGGTATTCAGGATTGGTGATCCAATGACCACTGTCGCTCCTCCTCCTGAGCTTACGATTTCATCTGAATTAGAAGTTTTTCTAAGAATTCAAAGTTTTTGGCCTACGAACCTTCTCCTGTGGGTCTCGTCTTCATTGTTCTTGTTTTCCATCACTGTTGTTGTTCTTCTTTGCTGTCATGTTTCCATAATTGTTCTTACCATCAATGACAAGCGCACTCTCCTTGTAAACATGCCAACAATTTTTGTAGCAGAGTCTTGAACAGTATGGACAGATATGGACGTGAAATCAACTTTTATAAATGGGGAAATTTAAGAAGAAGTATACATTACACAACTGGTTCCTAGAGCATGGTACTCTAGACTGGATAAATATCTACAACATGCAAGGTTCAGAAAAGGAAGTGCAAACAAAATCCTCTACATCAAGGTAACTCAAGATGGTATTTTATTAATTGAAGTTTATATTGATGATATTATTTTTGGAAGTACTGATGACAGGTTAAGCCAGAAATTTGCAAAGGATATGCAGAATGAATTTGAAATTTCATTACTTGGAGAACTATCCTTCTTTCTGGGTCTTCATATACGTCAAAGAAACCAAGGAATTTTTATTTCTCAAACTAAGTATATTAGAGAAATGCTAAAGAGGTTAGAAATGGAAGATTGCAAACCAGTTACCACTCCTATGCAAACCAGTTGCAAGTTGAGAAAAGATGATGATTCAAAGTCTACATACCAGAGGCAATGCAAGTCAATGATTGGTATCTTAGTATATGTGACAGCATCCAGACCATATGTAATGCAGGCAGTTGGACAGGTGGCATGATTTCAAGCAGAACCAAAGGAATCACATGTATTAGTAGTGAAGAGGATTTTCAGATATCTCAAAGGAATAGAAGAGTTTTGGATTATGGTATCCAAAAGGAAAGGATCTATCATTTATTGCCTACATAGATGCAGATTGGGCATGTTGCAATGATGACCGATGAAGCACCAGTGGAGTGGCGTTCTACTTGGGTAAGTGTTTAATATCTTGGCTAAGAGAAAAACAATCATCGGTATCTTTATCTATAGCCGAAGCAGAGTATATTGCAGCAGCAAGATGTTGTACTCAGGTTCTATGGATGAAACAAACTTTGACAGATATACATGTTGAATATGATGATCCCATTCCAATCTATTGTGATAATACAAGTGCCATAAGTATCTCAAAGAACCCGATGATTCACTCCAAGATGAAGCACATTCCAAGAAAGTATCACTTTCTATGGGAACAGGTTACACAAAATAACATGAAAGTTGAATATGTGGGCACAAAAGAACAAGTGGCAGACATCTTTACAAAACCGCTTCCAAGGGAATCCTTTGAGTATTTTCTCCAGAGACTCAGAGTAATTTCTACTCCAAAATGAATGCTTTTGAATGCTTATCTTATATGTCTTATATTTACACAAGGAAGCACCATAAAGAGGAAAATTCAGGTTGGGGGATCAATTTCAGGAAGAGTTCATTCAGGGGGAGTATTCCCAAGGATAGTTCAGTTAGGGGGAGCAGCCCCGGATCGAAAGATACATTTTCCATTGATGACAAAGGGGGAGAGATTTATCATATGCAAAGGTAAATGCTTGGAGAAAGAGCACATAGGCATGGTTCCAAGGGGAGCAATGGTCATAGGGGGAGCATGAGTGATATGACTTTAGTATTGCATCAGAGTGTTGTAATCAATGCCAAATGGGGATATTGTTGATTAATTAGGTTGGTTGTCATTGATTTCAACCCTTCAAGAAAATCTGGTAGCAAATTTTGATAGCACAAAGGTTTGGGTAATGGACCCAAGTTTTTTTGATGGATAATGGTATGAGTTTTGATATATTTGTAGGCAAGAATATTCTATATGGATAGTACATGTCGTGTCATTTCCAGTGGTGTGTGGAACGTCACATAACTCCTCACGGTTAGAGAGTTATGACCATGTGAGGTTGGAGAACCTTCATGAGTCATCTAGAAGCCCGAAAAGGTCAAAGTAGTCAAAGTGGTTGCAAAGAAGAATTTATTTAAATAATAAATTGAAGTGATGAGTGTACTATAAGTCAAAGTGGATAAAAAATAAATTATTTAAATAATAAATTTAATGGAGAAATTACTAAGTGAACAAGTGATTAGAAGTGAGTTAGCCCTAAAATAAGGAAAGTGGGTTAAGATGGTTAGAAGATAATTTAAATAATAAAGGGAAGTGATGAGTGTACTATAAGTCAAAGTGGATACAAAATAAATTATTTAAATAATAAATTTAATGGGGAAATTACTGAGTGGATAAGTGGTTAGAAGTGGGTTAACCCTAAAATAAGGAAAGTGGGTTAAGATGGTTAAAAGGTAACCCCTTGAGGAAGCTACATGAAAGTATAAATAAGAGTCAAGGCTCTGTCATTTTAAATAAACTTGAGCATATTGAATATATACAAGTGACTGAGGTAACCAAAGGATATATAAGATGAATTTCAGAGGGAAGGTGAAGTAAAGAAGGTCGAAATTGAAGGGAGGATAAATTCTTTTGATGATGATTTCTAAGGTATGTTATTTACAGGTCATCTCACCATTTTCAAAATAACTTTTTTTCTAGAATGATTCAGAACGTGATATTGGGAGGTCATTGAAGAAACATATCCAAGTAGTTGCTAAACAAATTTCATCTTGTGGGTCATTGTATTTTTGTATTTACACTCCATGGAAAATAGGGTTTGTGGCTAGTCCTAAAACTAGTCTAAAACATGTGTTTCGGGTAAAAACGTCATAACTTATTTATAACAGATCCAAATTTAGTAAGACCAAATGTATTGGTTAGAGTACAGTCTGTAGTATTGTGTGTACCATCTTCAGATCCATGCAACAAATATTCCGTGCAAGGAACTCTCTACAAGTTCGCTCTCTAGAATAAGCCAAAATTCAACAAGGTATGTCATTTTTGCTATAACTCCTTTTCTGAGAGGTTCCAAGTAGTGAAAACTAGAATAATTGCATAAAATACATTGAAGAAAAATGTGCATTATTTTCATATTTTTATTCATTACAGGTACATATTTATGATTATTTCAAGTTAGGGTTGTTGACTAATTCAAAATTATGTGAGACTAAAGTAAAGTTTGATGAAAATGATAGTCTCTTGTTGTTAAAGTCAAAGAAGGTTTGTAGGTATGTGATCATATACACCAGGTCTATTACAGAGCTACAAATTAGATTTGGATGATGAAATTGATGAGCGCTTTTAGTTGAGGTACATGTTGGGTACATGGTTGAGACAAATAGTTGTTGAGTTGGCACATACATGAGGTGTATAGTTGATGATGTTGGTACATCTTGATGAGTCATATTTTATGTGTATTTGATGCATGATTTGTACATATTTGGTGCATGGTTGATGCACTCATTGATGGTACCGGTTGGTGCATGGTTGATGCACTTGTTTATGGTACAGGTTAATTACAGGTTGTTTGGACAGGTTATTTGTACAGGTTTGATGCATGGTTGATGGATTTGTTTATGGTACAGGTTGATGTATGGTACATGTTGGCACAGTTTATTGGTACAAGTTGTTACAGGTTGATTGGTACAACTTTACAATAGTGTATCTCACAGTGATAGTGTGACAGTGGTTCCATCATTCTACTTCTACGTCAGGGTAGTTGGACGGGGCAAGGACAGGTGGTCGTAGCCACCTTATAGTTGTAGCCAGAGAAAATAGGGTGTTTTAGCCTCCTTCTGGTTGTAGCCAAATAATTGGGGATTTGGAGCTTCCCTGAGGTTGTAGCCTGAGAGATTAGGGGGTTGCAGCCTCCTTCTGGTTGTATCCATAGAATTGGGGAGTTGGAGCTTCCTTCAAGTTGTAGCCTGAGAAACTAGGGGGTTGGAGCCTCCTTCTAGTTGTAGCTAGAAAACAAAGCAAGTTGGTTCTTCCAATGAATGTAATTCTTAAATACATATAAGAAAAATCATTATGTGGTTTTCTCCCGCTTTGGGTTTCCACATAAAAACACGGGTGTATTGTGTATGTGCATGATTGTTCATTTATTCTTTTTTTATTTACTCTGCAACTATTGGATGATAATGCTACATTGATATAACACTTGCATTTTGTGGTTAAAAAGGATTATTTATCTATTATTGATTCACCCCCCCTCTCAGTAATCCAACACTACTTCCCTAGCCAACACCCTTTTTCCACCCATCCCTTCTAAGACCAGAACTCCCCTCTCGAATTCTCTTATGTTTCTCTTGCACATCCTCGTGCATTCTCTATTGCATTCACTTCTCAAGAAGGTTCTCAACCTATCCTATTTTCTTTTTTCAAACGAAAATCGGGAATTATAGGAAACAAGGTGGAATTAGCATTCCCCTCCATCAATTCTTCATACTTGTATTCATTAGGGGTGGTTGGTTGTTCAACTACCAACCCCCTTTTTATTAATTGAATTTCTTCAGCTACAAGCTAGAAGAATAATGACTATTTCCTCCACATCATTCATCAAGGTGTCTTGGGGTATTTTACACATGAATCCCCCTTCTATGCCCCCTCACTAATCCCTCTCATGATATCATGGCCAATACTTTTAAGGCATCACCCATCAGTTAACTAGTTGGCATTTTTCAATCAAACAATAATACAATTACAATGTTTATATGACATGGCATGGAAATCATTAAACATGATTAATTGCATGTAATTGGGGGTTTAGAAATGGGGCGTTACAAAAACCATAGTTCCTTAGATCATTGAATAAACCAAATTATAAGAAAAGGAGTATAAGGAGAGGAGCTCCCCTAGATGTAACCTAATGTTAGGAGTCCAACGTAGTAGATGATTTTCCAATCCGAGCCTCGGTTAGAGTTTTTTGGCAAGTTACAACTTGCTTCCTGAAACAACTCAGGGGCACATTAAGAATTTGGTCCAGGGGCACAAAAATAAAACGGAGTAGCACAATTGAGTTCCATAAGATCTCGAAAGTTTGTTTGGCCAAGACCCACATGAGCATTCCACCCAAAATCACCTAAGCTAGTGTTTTGTAAAATTGACCTCTTTGTGTGAAAAATGCATTGTCCCTTACTAAGAAAAACCCTAGCTCTAGAGATTATCAAATAAGCCAATTTCTAGGAAATGGATTCTTGAGAGAGGGTTTCCCCTAGCTATGACCTAGTTTCAAGAGTCCAATGCAATTGGCAGTTTGTCGATCTGAGCCTCAGTTAAAGTTTTATGGTAAGTCATAAAACGCTTCCTGAAGCCACTCAAGGAAACATTGAGAATTTGGTTTGGGATCATAAAATTTGAATCAAGTATCATAATTGATTTTAGCAAGATTTGGTAAGTGTTTCTGACCAAGGCCCATGTGATCATGCCACCCAGATCACCCTAACCCATGTTTTTCAAAATCAACGCCTTTGTACAAAAAATACATTTTCCTTTATTAAGAAAAAACCTAGTTCTGGAGATCATCGAATAAACCAATTTTCATGAAATGTATTCTCAAGAGAGGGGTGCCTATAGTTGAAACAAGGTGTCAAAATTCCAACACAATTGATGGTTCAGGATGATTTGATCCCTGGTTAGATTTTTATGGCAAGTTGTCACTCACTTCCTGAAGCCACTCAGGGACACATTGAGAATTTTGTCTAGGCGAATAAAATCCAAATCAAACATCACAATTGAGTTCCATAATATCTATAAAGTGTTTTTGGCCAAGGCCCATATGAGAACACCACCCAGAATCGCCCAAGATAGTGTTTTGAAAAATTCACCCCTTTGTGCAAAAATTGCATTGTCCCTTATTGAGAAAAACCATGACTCTAGAGATCATCAACTAAACCAATTTCCAAGAAATGGAGTCTTAGGAGAGGGGTTCCCCTATCTGTAAGCCAATGTCAATATTCCAATGCAATTCATGGTTTTCTTATCCAACCATGGTTAGAATTTTATGGCGATTTGTAACTCGCTTCATAAGGCCACTCAAATACACATTGGGAATTTGGTCGAGGGGCATGAAATCTGTATACCTGTTCTGGCTACCAACACCCTCTCTAGTATTACCTCATTAGTGGTGCTTCATCGAAACTCCTAAGGTCCCTTCATCAATATTTCAATAGAAACCTTCTTGTATTTATCCTCTTCTTGAGGTTGTCAACCATTGGCAGATGTCTTCCCCAACAACTTCACTTGTTTCCTATACATAACATGCATTATCACATTCATAATTATATTATCTATAATGTTAAATAAAAATGCATGTACCATAGCATTTAAATCAATAAAACATTTTTAGATATGCCTCAACATATCTATATGCACTCTGTCACATTATCTTCAATGTTTTTCATGAGTGTAAACACAATAACATTTATGTTGTCTCTACAGTCATACGACTATCAACATTCTCATGCCAGAAACATTCACACACAATAGCATATCATTTTCCCCATCCCAGAGGAACACAATAAACAACAAGAAAGGAGTCAAGGGATTTTCCCTCTTTCCAACTCGTTTGCACAATCAGCCGAATTAATTTCAAGTCTTCTCTTCCTTTGCATAACATGGCTTAACCAAGATTATCCATGTAAACATATTCATTAGTTTATTTTCATTTCACCAATTGTACTTGTTTTCCTTTGTTCTCACAATTGTTCTTTTATGGCATACAACTCTAATAAGCAAATCAAAGTTTTAAAGTGAGAAACATGTTCCTCCTTTTGTCCTTTTTTTCTTATGTAGTTTATCCTTCTTGGATTTGCCTCCTATCTTCCTTGAGAAGCCTTAGTCAAGTTCATCTTGACCTTCCCTAGATATAACAACATATTGCAACATCAAGATTTGGATCACAAATCAATTATGAACCAGTACATTTTGCACATTTACCAAATAGAAATCAGATTGGTCAACATTCATTTGCACATCTTTCATTCATGCATTATATTTTAAAATGTAATCCATGATTCATTTATAAATAGGATTTGTAGCCCACTTCTTAGTTTTTCAATAGTCATTAAAGTTATGGATCTATTCCCTTGATAGAGTCCTTACACAGTTCCTTCACAGGGAACTTCTTTAACATGAAACTCTCTTTAGAGTTCTACCCAATATTCCATAAGGAATATAAGCACGCATTCTTATCATCCATTCAGATTATACATCCACACATGAACATTATCCTTATGTGTTTTCATGCGCTTAACCACATGCATCAACATGTTGTGTGTCTTTGCCATAGGCACTCTTTACAATTTCACATGCATGTTTACTTAGAAATCATCTCACTCGTGATTGTTCACAATCATCTACATGCAATTGTCAAAGGTACAATCATATTTCCTTCTATGTTAACAAAAAATCATCCTTGCTCATTTACTCTTTCATCGATTTACACTAGCATCCTCTGAGGAGAGGAACACAACTCCCCCTCAAGCTAGTATACCAAAAAATCAAATAGACTCTTCAAAATAGAGTCAGTTATGTATCCATAACATTATCAAATATTGGAAAGTACAAATCTTGCGTCACATCCTACTTATTTAGGAATTCATACCAACCCTTTCAGTGTATATATATATATATATATATATATATATATATATATATATATATATATATATCACGTGCATCACTTGCACACATTTATATCATTCATTCACAATTGTATGGTATTAATATCATCCTTTTCTAATGAGAATTTATCATCATTTACACGACCAATATCAGAGATATAATCATAATTATGTTTCCCTCTCTACATGGCTACAACCAGCAAAAGCCACTCTTTCCCTTATCCTACAAAAGCATTTACAATTCAGAAATGAAAATTAGGTAATTACAACATTACCTAAGGTAGAAAGATAACAATTCTAACCTCTCTTCATGCCTCAATCCATTCTTGATTAACAAACCTTTACCAAGGAAATACTTGATTAATATTCCCTCTAACTTCTACTTGAGCATATTTAGTCATACCCCCATGGATACAATCCACCTCTAGATGTCAATCTGACCCATTGGTCTTTTGAAGATGCCCAAGCACTTCCTTTACCATATTTTGGATCAGTTTCTTTATATTTTACAACCATTTACAAATTTCATTCATTACAAGTCTAATACATTGACCTTACAAATTTCCATTAGTATTCTAAACATGAGGGATTATACATACAAGGCTTAGTCTCTTTTATTTAAACAACAATTATAATTGCTAGGGGCTCCATCAACCCATTCTTACAAGCAGTATTACAACCACCAGTTCATTTATTCTTTGAACTTAAGCAACCCTTAAAAAGATTCTTCCATATTTATCCATTCACATTCAAGTTAAACCATTAATGCTTATTAGCATATTCCCACTCCTATAGAAGTAGTTATCATTCTAGCAAGGAAACAACAAAGCTCTTTTGTTTCATATCAACATGGTTAACTTTTCAACTATAATAAATTCCAAAACACAATTTCAATATAGATTCCTTCTCCTCAAGGAGATTACACAGATAATAAACAAACTTTACAAGGAAGAAAACACTTTCTAAAAGGCTCATCTTATCCTTGATATAGCATCCCTATGACTGATCTCTAGCGCATCTAGGCCTAGTGTTTGAACTCTTCTCTTATACCACTTTGTAACACACTCGACCCCCTAATTCTCTCTTAGGCTTGTGGAATGTCAAAATTTCCTCTTCTTCGAATCAATTATTTTCTCTTGATAAATCTCATAGTTGGATTCTACTCGTCAGGACATTTTCAACGACTATAACCATGCTCAAAACCAACCTCTAGATCAAAATTTACAACCTCTTAAATTTCCAAGGCCCCCATTCACCATTTCCACCTCATTTCCACATGGCATCAACGTGGCTCTCTATCACTTGTACCATATGACGTGGCATTAATGTGGCACTTTTCACCTATCCCACTGGAGTGCTCAGCTTATCAGGCATTTGGCCCTTCTCCAAATCGACAACTCATATTCACTTGAAGTCCCTCTTCGTCAGAATACCTGATTACCAACAACAACACCCTCTTTGATGGCTCCATCTCGATCAGTCATTTTCGAGGATCTAACGGTCCTCGGGCTTGAGGACTTAATGGCTCCGATCATCTTGGTCCCTCCACCTGATCAACTGTTATCACTCATCTCATCATCTTTCCCTTATGCAACTAAGTGGGATCCACAATAGATATACAACCGATATCAATGGTCAGGATTCTCTCCTGCACACACTCTGATGGATCAACAACTCTCATTGCCTTGAATCCTATCCCATAAGATTTCATGTGAAAAATCACATTCCATGTTTGCCTCTCTACATGGCTACAACCAGCAAAAGCCACTCTTTCCCTTATCCTACCAAAGCATTTACAATTCATAAATGAAAATTAGGTAATTACAACATTACCTAAGGTAGAAAGATAACAATTCTAACCTCTCTTCATGCCTCAATCCATTCTTGATTAACAAACCTTTACCAAGGAAATACTTTCTTAATATTCCCTCTAACTTCTACTTGAGCGTATTTAGTCATACCCCCATGGATATAATCCACCTCTAGATGTCAATCTGACCCATTAGTCTTTTGAAGATGCCCAAGCACTTCCTTTACCATATTTTGGATCAGTTTCTTTATATTTTACAACCATTTACAAATTTCATTCATTACAAGTCTAATACATTGACCTTACAAATTTCCATTAGTATTCTAAACATGAGGAATTATACATACAAGGCTTAGTATCTTTTATTTAAACAACAATTATAATTGCTAGGGGCTCCATCAACCCATTCTTACAAGCAATATTACAACCACCAGTTCATTTATTCTCTGAACTTAAGCAACCCTTAAAAAGATTCTTCCATATTTATCCAGTCACATTCAAGTTCAACCATTAATGCTTATTAGCATATTCCCACTCCTATAGAAGTAGTTATCATTCTAGCAAGGCAACAACAAAGCTCTTTTGTTTCATATCAACATGGTTAACTTTTCAACTATAATAAATTCCAAAACACAATTTCAATACAGATTCCTTCTCCTCAAGGAGATTACACAGATAATAAACAAACTTTACAAGGAAGAAAACACTTTCTAAAAGGCTCATCTTATCCTTGATATAGCATCCCTATGACTGATCTCTAGCACATCTAGGCCTAGTGTTTGAACTCTTCTCTTATACCACTTTGTAACACACTCGACCCCTTAATCCTCGCTTAGGCTTGTGGAATGTCAAAACTTCCTCTTCTTCGAATCAATTATTTTCTCTTGATAAATCTCATAGTTGGATTCTACTCGTCAAGAGATTTTCAACGACTATAACCATGCTCAAAACCAACCTCTAGATCAAAAGTTACAACCTCTTAAATTTCCAAGGCCCCCATTCACCATTTCCACCTTATTTCCACGTGGCATCAACATGGCTCTCTATCACTTGTACCATATGATGTGGCATTAATGTGGAACTTGCCACCTATCCCACTGGAGTGCTCAGCTTATCAGGCATTTGGCCCTTCTCCAAATCGACAACTCATATTCACTTGAAGTCCCTCTTCGTCAGAATACCCAATTACCAACAACAACACCCTCTTCGATGGCTCCATCTCGATCAGTCATTTTCGAGGATCTAACGGTCCTCAGGCTTGAGGACTTAATGGCTCCGATCATCTTGGTCCCTCCACCTGATCAACTGTTATCACTCATCTCATCATCTTTCCCTTATGCAACTAAGTGGGACCCATGATAGATATACAACCGATATCAATGGTCAGGATTCTCTCCTACACGCACTCTGATGGATCAACAACTCTCATTGCCTTGAATCCTATCCCATAAGATTCCATGTGAAAAATCACACTCAAACACTTCGATAATCTTTCCTTCTGGTCGATGGTCAGGATCTCTCCACAACATCGAATCAATGGTTGTCACAAATGAATCAAGGTCACCCTCATTGTCGGACCCCATGCAACTTTGCATTCAAGCACTCTGATGACTACGATCTTCGACGAAGGGTCAAGGTTCACTCACCTCGCCAGATCAACGATTTTGATTCATTCTAGTTCTAAACAGGTTTTCTTCTCAAGATAATAGTCTGATTAATGACTTAACCATTTCAGTGATTCTTCCAAGTCTTTTCCAAGGTATTACTAGACCTTCTTGGCCTTCACCATCACTCCCAAGTGGGCTAATGCAATCTCTCTTCATAATCTTGGACAAAGATTTACATCCTGTGAACTTTCACTTCAAGGCATGAGATTTCATAGGGACTAAGGCTCATTGACTATGCAGAGACCTTCCCATATTCCAAGGCACTTCTACCACTATCCTTCCAAAGGAGGTTTATATCTTGCAATCTCTCCATATGGAGGCTTGCATTCTTCATAGGGTTACACCCTATCCTTACCCTTCTTATTGGGATACACAGATCTATTTGGTTAATCGATGAAAGAAAACATGCATATTCCATTCAATTCCAGTATTATTCAAGCATCCAAACTTTTGTTTATACAATACTTTAGTCCATCAACAATCACAACCATTCATGGATGTCATCATAAGTTACAACCATTCAGTTCACTTTTAGGCATGTAAATTTAAGGGTAATTATAGGAAAGAGTCATTCATTTCACTCTACACACAAGGCATACAAATATTTATATGTTCAGTGATGAAGTTAACCAGTCAACTGACTGTGGGTGTACACCTTTCCACCCAACCATAGGCTCTTCTTGCTCAGTCACTTTGGAAACATGACACCCCCATGCCAAGCCATGATACTACTAGGGGATTTATCTCTATGTCAACTCATCAAGTCAAGGAATGGATCATGGGGGTTACTCTCCTCCACTCCACTAGAAACAATGGAAATTTTTCTTCTTTCCCACTGATTTCAGGACCTACATAGGGTTTAGTAGATGCCTTCCCAACTGGATTTCCTCTGCACAAGAGATCTCCTTCATAGCTATATTGTCCCTCAGTTCCCTCTCCTTCCGGTGTCAGTTTCTTTCCAGCAAGCATCAATCCCACGACCCTCTTTTACTCCAATCTAGACTTTGGGTCTTCTCTTGTCCAACGTGGTCATTCATTATCCTAGGAATACTTCCTAGTTCTTTATTTGTGCTCAAATCTGCATAATGGAGCTTCATCTACTCCTACACTATTACACATCAAAATTCCACACTTAAGTATCTCACCCTAAGTGTTCCAAGTGTCGTAAAAGTGTCGTATGCACCTTACTAAGTGTCACATGCACTTTTCTATGTGTTTATATGTGTTTTAACCCCTTTAAACCATCAAAGAAAATTTTCCATGATCCCTAAGTCATATTGGAGGAAGAAACCCATCATTTCAAGGCTAGAAAGACACTTTTTACTTGGAAAATCAACCATTTTGGGGCATTTTTGAATGGTAGCGCACCCTTGGCCATAATGGGGGAGTGCTACCCCATAGGGTAGTGTCCCCCTTACCTTATTTAGGGAGCTCTAATTTTGGTTAGAGGAAAATTTGGAGAATCCCGCCTCATTCTAAGGGCCAACTCTTGGAGATGAGGTTGGTTTGGATCGAATGCTATCCCATAGCACTATTCTAGGATCATATCCTAACCTAAAGGAGTCATATCCTCAACTATATCCAAATCTAGTCATGGTAGTTGAGCCTCCCAAGCCTATAAAAGGAGGCAATTCCAAGGTTGAAAGGGTTGAACATTGAATATTTAGTTCAAAATATATTATCTATCTGGCTCATATTGAACATTGGGAGATACAAAATTGGAGCATATCAAACCTCTAGTCTTAGAAGAGAGAATCATCATATTGATCTTGGGATTCATGCAATGGTTGGACGAGGAGATTTTTCAGGAGTTGAAACTAACATCATTCGTGGTCTGTAATTTTTCTCGGTTCTCATCTAATATACTTGGCCTATTTCCTTGAAGTATGCATTCATATGTGCTTGTCTATTGATTGGTTTAATCCACGTAGATAAATTTTCTTAGTCTACTCCATTAGATTTGGAGATAGTCGTTTGTCTTTTTTTAGCCATTGCATGTACTTATTTGCATCAAGAGTCAGATTGAGCTCACAAATTGGAGTGGCTAGGAAAAAAAATCATAAACGAGGTACATCACACGTTCATTCCTTCCTAAAACCATAACTCTATCCATCAAGCTCTGCATTCTCTTCTTTTCCTATGAATGCTTCTTCTCTCACAATATCTTCTCCTCTGGTATTTCTCTCCAACCCAAGCTAAAAATCCTTTTGTTATCTTCTTTGTTCCTATGTTTTCAAACTATTGAATCCTCTGCCTATGCGTGCTACTTCCCTAGCCAACACCCTTTTTCCACCCATCCCTTGTGAGACCAAAACTCCCCTCTCAAATTCTCTGATATTTCTCTTGCACATCCCCATGCATTCTCTATTGCATGCACTGCTCAATAAGGTTCTTAACCTATCCTATTTTCTTTTCACAAAAGGAAATTGGGAATTATAGGAAATAAGGTGGAAGTGACATCCCCCTCCATAAATTCTTCATACTTGTATTCATTAGGGGTGGTTGTTTGTTCAACTACCAACCCCATTTTTATTAACTGATTTTCTTCAGCTGCAAGCTAGAAGAATAATGACTATTTCCTCCACATCATTCATCAAGGTGGCTTGGGGTCATTTACACATGAATCCACCTCACTAATCCCTCTCATGGTATCATGTCCAATAATTTTAAGGCATCACCCATTAGTCAACTAGTTGGCATTTTCCAATTAAACAATAATACAATTACAATGTTTATATGTCATGGCATGGCAATCATTAAGCATGAATAATTGCATGTAATCAGGGGTTTAGAGATGGGTCGTTACAAAAAACATAGCTCCTTAGTTCATTGAATAAACCAAATTATGATAAAATGAGTATATGGAGAGGAGTTCCCTTAGATGTAACCCAGTGTTAGGAGTCCAACGCAGTAGATGATTTTCCAATCCAAGCCCTGGTTAGAGTTTTATGGCAAGTTTCAAATCGCTTCCTGAAACCACTCAAGGACACATTAAGATTTTGGTCCAGGGGCACAAAAATAAAACCGAGTAGCACAATTGAGTTCCATAAGCTCTGTAAAGTGTGTTTGTCCAAGACCCACATGAGCATTCCACCCAAAATCACCTAAGCTAGTGTTTTGTAAAATCGACCCCTTTGTGCGAAAAATGCATTGTCCCTTACTAAGAAAAAACCTAGATCTAGAGATTATCAAATAAGCCAATTTCTAGGAAATGGATTCTTGAGAGAGGGTTTCCCTTAGCCATAACCTAGTCTCAATATTCCAATGCAATTGACAATTTGTTGATCTAAGCCTCGGTTAGAGTTTTATGGTAAGTCATAACACACTTCCTAAAGCCACTCAAGGAAAGATTGAGAATTTGGTCTGGGATCATAAAATTTGAATCAAGTAGAATAATTGATTTTAATAATCTTCAGTAAATGTTTTCGACCAAGGCCCATGTGAGCATGCCACTCAGATCACCTGAGCCAATGTTTTTCAAAATCAACCCCTTTGTGCAAAAATTGCATTGTCCCTTATTAAGAAAAAAAATAGTTTTGGAGATCATCAAATAAACCAATTTTCATGAAATGTATTCTCAAGAGAGGGGTGCCTCTATTTGAAACCCGATGTCAAAATTCCAACAAAATCGATGGTTCAGGCTGATTCGATCCCTGGTTAGATTTTTATGGCAAGTTGTCACTCACTTCCTAAAGCTACTCAGGGACACATTGAGAATTCGGTCCAGGGGAATAAAATCCAAATAAAACATCGTAATTGAGTTCCATAAGCTCTATAAAGTATGTTTTGCCAAGGCCCATATGAGAACACCACCCAGAATCGCCCAAATCAGTGTTTTGAACAATTGACCCCTTTGTGGAAAAATAACGTTATCCCTTATTGAGAAAAACCCTAACTCTAGAGATCATCAAATAAACCAATTTCCAAGAAATGGAGTCTCAGGAGAGGGGTTCCCCTATCTATAATCCAATTTCAATATTCCAATGCAATTCATGGTTTTCTTATCCAACCATGGTTAGAATTTTATGGTGATTTGTAACTTGCTTCCTAAGGCCACTCAAATACACATTGGGAATTTGGTCGAGGGGCATAAAAACAAAATCAAGAATCATAATTGAGTTTTGTAAGCTCTGACAAGTGTGTTTAGACAATTCCCACGCGAGCATACCACCTAAAATTGCTCAAGATAACGTTTTGAAAAATTGACCCCTTTGTGCAAAAATTGCATTGTCACTTACTGAGAAAAACCCTAGCTTCGTAGATCATCAAATAAACCAATTTCTAGGTAGTGTAGTCTTGGGAGAGAGGTTCCCCTAGATGTAACCTAAAGTCGAGATTTCAATGCAATCGATGGTTTTCTTATATGAGCCCAGGTTAGAGTTTTATGGCGAGTTGCAACTTTCTTCCTAAATCCACTCAAGGACACATTAATAATTTGGTCACAGGGCATAAAATGTAAATTGATTAGAATAATTGAGTTGTGTAAGCTCCCACAAGTGTGTTTGGACAAGGCCTATGTGAGGACACCACCCACAATATTAGAGTCGGTGTTTTCAAAATTGACCCATTGTGGAAATCATGGAATAAAATATTTTCTGGGAAATGGAATCATAGGAGAGGGGTTCCCCTAGATGTAACCCAATCTTAGGAGTCCAACACAATCAATGGTTTACTTATCCAAGCCTCGATTAGAGTTTTATGGAAAGTTTCAACTCGCTTATTGAATCCACTCAGGGACACATTGAGAATTTGGTTTGGGGACATAAAATTTGAATCAAGAAACATAATTGAGTTTTCAAGTCTCTCAAAAGTGTGTTTGGCCAAAGCCCATGCGAGTACACCACCCATAATCACATGAGCTAGTGTTTTTCAAAATTGATCCCTCTGTGAAAAATATCCATTGTCCCTTACTAACTGAAACCTTAGCTTCGAAGATCGTCAAATAAAGTAATTTGTAGGAAATTGAATCTTAGGAGAGGGGTTTTCCTAGTTGTAATCCAGTATCAAGATTCCAATGTAATTTATGGTTTACTAATCTGAGCCTTGGTTAGTTTTTTATGGAAAGTTGCAACTCACTTACTAAATCCACTCAAGGACACATTGAGAATTTGGTTTGGGGGTATAAAATCCATAAGCTCCCACAAGCATGTTTTTCCAAGGCCCGTGTGAGAACACCACCCATAATCACATAAGCTAGTGTTTTGCAAAATCGAACCCTTGGTGCAAAATTTGCATTGTCTATTATTGAGAAAAAACCTAGCTCTGGATATCGTAGAATAAGACATTTTCCAAGAAAATGAGTCTCAGGAGAGGAGTTCCCATAGTTGTAACCTAGTGTTAAGAGTCCAACACGATTGTTGGTTCACTGATCCAAGCCCTAATTAGATTTTTATTGAGAGATGCAACTCGCTTCCTGAAGCTAGTTAGGGACACATTGAGAATTTAGTATGGGGGCATAAAATTAAAATAGATCATCATAATTGATTTTTGTAAGCTCTTGCAAGTGTGTTTGGACAAGGAACACATGATCATATTACCCACAATCACCCAAGCTAGTTTTTTGAAAATTCAACCCCTAGTGCAAAAAAATCATTGTCATAGTAAATTAAGACACACTTCATAATGACAACATCCTTGGTTTTGAACACTATATTCCATTCATCACATGCTTGAATCCATCTCTAATGGTAACCGCTCCTCAAATCCACTTTGGAGAATATTTTTTCACCACCTAAGCAATTTAATGTGTCATCCAATCTAGGTAATGAATATGGGTACCTCATTATGATCTTGTGGATATATTTAGAGTCCATGCACATTGTCCATTTTCTTCCTCTCTTATGTTAGAGTAGAGCCAATGCCACAAGGACTCATTCTCTCCATTATGAATCCATTCTCTAACAAATAATAATGTTTCCTTCTCATTTCCTAATTTTTTTTGTTGAGCTAACTTGTAGGTATCTTGATTAGGAAGCTTTGATTCTAGGACCACGATAATATGGTGTATTGTAATTCCTCACAAGGGATGTAAACCTATTGGTAATTCTTTTGGAGTTACATCTTAGTACTCTACTAAATATTTTTGCACTCCTTGTGGAAGTTTGCATCATTTAGGTTCCCTTTCTTCACTTGGGTAGGGTAGATAACAAACTTATCCTTTACTTATTATTATATCTTGTAACCCATTGTTGAAAGAGAAAAAGATGATATTTCATATGTCCCTTCATCTTTCCATGGTTTCAACAAATGATTCCACCCATAATGTTGTATGTATAGGTGTTCTCTTTTTCAAGATGGATTACCTTCTAGTCATATTTCAAGGGCCTTCTTGACAGTGAATGTACTCATGCATCCACTAGCGTGACATCAGATTAAATTTTGTCTTCATAAGGAGAAATATAAAAAATCACTCTACGATTCATAGGCAATTTTATAAATTTTAGTAATCCAAATAAAGTAACATAATTGAGTTTTGTAAAATCTTGCAAGCATATTTTTTCAAGGCCCATGTGAGAACGTTGCCCATAATTTCTTGAGATAGTGTTTTTCAAAATCCACCCATTGTGTAAAAATTACATTTCCTCTTACTAAGAAAAAACATAGTTCCAAAGACCATTGAAGAAATAATTTTTATTTCAATGGAATCATAGGAGATGGGTACCCTTAGCTATAATCCAATGTCACAAAGCAAAAACAATAAATGATTCCTCAATTGAAACCTCGATTATATTTTTATGGCAAGTTGCAACTCACTTCATGAAGTCATTTAGGGACACATTAAGAATTTGGTCCAAGGGAATAAAATCCAAACTAAGCAACATAATTGAGTTCTATAATCTCTTGCAAGTGTGTTTGTGCAAGGCCCACATGAGCAAGCTACCCACAATTTCCCAAGCCAATGTTTTGCAAAATCCAACCCTTAGTGAAAAATATGTGTGGTAGTGGATTTGGAGAATGGCCTCCTTTTGGCATTGTAGGTAAACATGGACACTTAGAACCATCTAAAAGAATTATAACATAATGAAAATTTATAATAAGACACCTAAGACTATAAGGACACAACTAAGATGTTACTAGGATGCAACAAGGACATTGACAAGGCACATAGGATGCTAAAATGACTCAATTGGGATGTTAATACAATATAATTAAGACACATATCGACACATAGGATGAAAAAATAATGCAAATAGGATGTTATGAAGACGCTAGTAAGACATTGAGGAGACACTAAGACCCTAGTAAGATGGAATTATGATGAAAAATATGACTGCAAGGGCATTCAAGAGACAATAAATGTAATAGATGTTACAAAGATGCTAATGTGGATGCTAAAATACTTATGAGGGTGCTAAAAGGATGCAACATTAATGAAAATGATGCATAATACATCAATATGACATGGTATTCAATCTTGAATATGGGAAAGCTTCAAAGATGCAATCTAAAGAAAGCCCATGAATCCAAACAAAGATGCATAAGAAAAACTTTTTATATATGTATGAATTTGAATTAACATTTTTGTACTTGCAAATATGAATTGTACTTTGAATAGGGATAGTTTTTGGGATCAAATTTAAAATAAGTGTGGTGATTTTGCATAAAGGTGGAAAACCTCATTTTGTGCTAATCATCTAAACTAGGATTTTCCTATAAATATGACTGTAATTGAAGAAAATCCAAATAAAACCATTACACATCCATCACTCAATTCCAAAAGAGCTAAAAGAGCAACTCAAGTAATAAAAGAAAAAAAATTACATATGTATGTATGAATTTCAATCAACATTTTTGTACTTTCAAATATGAATTATACTTTGCATAAGGATAGTTTTTGGGATCAAAGTTAAAATAAGTTTGGTGATTTTGCATAAAGGTGGAAAACCTCATTCTGTGCCAATAAAATTGAGGAAGAAACCCTCATCATAAACCTAGATGATTTATGGTCAACACCTTGCAAAGAAACCTTCATCATGTACTACCCATATTGGGTTTTACAAATTTGAAGGTGATCTGGATTTATGAGCGGAACGAAATGAATAATAGAATGAATACAAAAAAATAAAGATACGGAGAACAACAATTGATATCCAGTGAACAACAACTTCTATTTAATAAATAAAATAGGTTGAAACTGTAAAACTGCAGAACTGAAAACAACTTGTTCGAATGGTGGTAGTTATCTCTGAGAAGAGATGTGGTTGCTATGTGCATACGTCTGAGAAGAATGATTACAATGAGGCTCCAGAGGCCTTTTTAACATTACTCATGAATGGAAAAAACCTATACATCTAAAACCCTAACCCTAGGAGATGAAACGCCAAAATTTGTGTGGGCCCCGATGGGTAAGTTGGTACCTCAACTTCCTGGAGTCGTAACTTTTGCATATGACCTTTGTTTTAGGTGCGTGATAGCTCGTTGGAAAGGTATTTTCGAGAACTATGCATTATGCCATCAAAATTTGACTCCATCTACAATTTTACTATGGCAAGACAAAAAAACATTGTTTAGCACCCCAAAATGACCCTGGAAGTACAAAAATATGTACTAACATGCAAACTTCCAAAATAATCCAGTTGGATTAGGTGAATGGCCACCAATATCCATCTGGAAGCTTTGTAGGGCTTCAGAAAACCCCGAAAGTGTAGAAACAACAATTAAAAAGAAGTACAAAAGAACATATTGAACTAAAAACTGTCAAGAGGAGGCAATTGGAATAGGTGGGTGGCCACCAATATCCACCTAGATCAGTCCTCCCCCCTTAGGAAGAAATGGTCTCCATTGTGTTGAGTTCCCCCATTAGGTGAGGAAAATTTTGTTGAATTTGGCCCCGGGTGAGCCACTTTCCTTGGTGTAGGAGTTGCCCTGCCTTGACAACCCGATAAATTTGGATCCTCTGCTGGCGAGTGCCCTTGACATGTGTGTCCACTATATGATCAATGGATGCATGTTCCATGCAGTCAGGGTTGACATCTGTTGGTGTTAGCTATTCTGTGATCTCTGAGGTGTCCAATAATGGTGGAATATATGGTCGAAGGAGGTCCACACTGAACACTGGGTGCAATCCAAGGAAGGGTGGAGTGTTGAGCTCAAAATAATTGCTACCCATAGCCTTGGTGATAGGGTAGGGCCCATAGTGAAGTGGGTGGAGGTTATGATGGGGCCCTGTAAGGCGCTCTTTTTGAAAATGTAACCAGACATTGTATCCCACCTAAAAATGGTGCGGTACCCTATGTTGATCATCACGTTGCTTGTACTTAGCATTGGCTTTTTGTAAAATCTCATGGGCCTGTTGGAAGATGTGTTGAATCTGCTCAATGAGTCTGGTGGCTTTGTTGGCCTCAGACTAAATATGGGAAGACTCTTCCTATGTAGTTGCAAGAGGTAGTGCAACATCAATGGGACCCAAGGGTTGGAATCCTAGCCCCACCTGAAATGGGCTATGGTTGGTGGAGCTATGGAGAGCCTTGTTGTAGCTATGGTGAACATAGGAAAGACTCTCATCCCATGTATGCAGATTCTTAGATTTGTACATGCGCAAGATGTGCACAATCATCTGATTGACAACCTATGTTTGATCGTAAGTTTGGGGGTGGAAAGCAGTGGATTTAGTGAGCTTGGTGTCCAACAATGACCAAAGACTCAACCAAAATGTGTCGAGGAACTTGTTGTCTCGATCTGAGGTGATGGTCTATGGTATCCCAAAATGGACCCACACCTGCTCGAAGAAGAGCTTGGAAGTATCTGCCACTATGATGCTCTTCTTGCAGGTTTTGATAATGGCCATCTTCGAAAACCAATCAACCACCACAAATACACAATCATTGTCGTGCTTGGTGGATGGAAGGCCAGACATGTAATCCATCGAGATGGATTCCCAAGGCCTCTCGGGAGTAGGAAGAGGGGTGTATAAGCCTCACTTCTTGATAGATGGCTTGGAAATGGCACATGAAGTGAAAGATATGATATACTTGATGACGTCTTGTCAAAGTTTTGGCCAATAAAAATGTTTTTGTAGAACAACCATAGTTTTCTCCATACCAAAATGTCTCACCATCCAACTGTAGTGAGCCTCCCAAATCAACTTTTCACGCTTGCTTCTGGGAACACAGAGATGGCCCAGATGACATAATAGTTCGTCCTGACTGTGAAAATCGGTGACATTCACTCATGTACCCAAGAGCTGATAGGTGGTGGCGAAGTCCAGATCTTGCTGATAAAGTTGGGGCCACTCAGATGCCTCATGCCCATAAGAATAGATCACGGTGGTGAGTGCATCCATGTGAGGTTGACTGAGGCAATCAATGACAGGATTTGTGCTCCATGTATTATACTTTATGTTGAGATGGAATTGTTGTAGGTAGGTGGACCACTTCTGATGACAGTTGTTCTGCAACATCCCTTGTATTTGTATGAACTGCAGAGGCTTATGATCAGTGTGGATGATTGTCTCCTTTCCCATAATGTAATGTTTCCATTGATGATATGATTGTACAATGGAATACATTTCCTTGTCATAGGTGGGGTATTTACGGATAGTATCTGAGAGTGGCTCACTATGGTATGTTACTAGATGACCATGTCGAGTGAGAACTATGCCTACAACATAATCAAATGCATCGGTCTCAACATTGAATGGTTGTTACAGATCGGTTAAGGAGAGTACTGTAGTTGAGCACAAGCGATGCTTCAGATCATCAAATTCTCATTATTTCCCCTTCCCCCACACGAACTTTTCCCTACCACTGCCCTTGGTCACTTGGTTGAGGTCCCATGTAATATCGGAGAATCCCAACATGAATCGTCGATAGAAGTTGTCAAGACCCAAGAAGCTCTGAAGCTCAGTTAGTGTGGTCGGGGTTGGCCAGTCATGGATGACTTAGATATTATATGGATCAACATGTACCCCAATATCATCAACAATGTATCCCAGGTATTGGACCTTGTTCATGCCAAAGGATCATTTTTCCAAGTTGGCATGTAGCTTGTGTTGCCGAAGAGTGCTCAAAACCTGTTGAATATGTTGCATGTGCTCCTCCCAAGTTCTGCTAAAGATGAGGATGTCATCCAAATATACCACCACAAAAGAGTTAGTGAATGGTTGTAATACATCATCCATCAACCTCATGAAAGTGGTTGGAGCATTTGTTAAGCCAAAGGGCATGACCAACCATTCGAAGAGACCTTATTTAGATTTGAAAGTTGTCTTCCATACACCGGTTGGTTCGATGAGAACCTGGTCGTAGCCAAACTTTAGGTCAATCTTGTTGAATAAATTTACCCTCTTGAGTTGGTCAAGAAGGTCATAAATTCTGGGAATTGGGTATCGGTTCCTGACTATGATTTTGTTTAATGTTATGTAATCAATGCAGAGCCATCGGGTCCCGTATTTCTTCTGCACGAATACAATCATGCTTCCACAAGGGGAGGATTTGGGTCTGATGTTCCCCTTTTGAAGCAGTTCTTGGATCATACGCTTGATCACATCATTTTCCATCAACGAGTGACAATATACTTGTTGGATTACTGAGAGGGGGGGTGAATCAGTAATAACGTAATTATAATCCTTTTTCTTCAAATGTTATATCAATGTAGAATTATTATCCAAAAATGAGCAGTAATAAATAAACAATCACACACATGAACAGTACACCAG
>ML784326.1:355713-417533 GCA_009831015.1 Picea engelmannii | reverse complement strand
TTTTGTTTGCTGATTTTGCAGGGCAGCGTCATACTTTGAAGGGTCAAGCTGCATGCAACACCTTGGAGGCTTCCCAAGCACTCTCCTTGGTTTGGGTGACATTTCTCCTCTCTTCTCCTTCATTTCCTAGAAATTTCTGAAGTTTTTCTAAGTAGTTTTGAGCTCATAAAGTAACCTAACTTAGTTAGTCATTCTTTTGTTTATATAACACCTAGATTAGCTTGTATATCATTCTTTTATTTGTTAAATAAAATCAATCTAATAATGCTTGTTAGCATTATCAAAATGGTTCTTGCCTGAGGAGTAAGCCAGCAGCTTGTCCTTCGTTCATATTCAAGAACGCCTCTGTTTTCATCAGAGTGACTGGACTCAAAGCCCTCMTTTTCTGTGCAAGTTCATTTTAGTGGTGTTAGCTTCACTTGCCGGCACCTTGGGGGAGTCATCCCCAATATCGCCCTTGGCTTAAGGAAATAAACTTGTAGTGATTGCCTTGTTTAACTACTAGATATATCTTAGATAGTCTATCACTTGCAAGCTTAGTTTCTTTCCCATTATCTCTCATATGCTCTTGCTTTCTATGTTAATGGTTAGATAGTTTCTTTGTGTTCATGTGTTCTAGATCTATTATCTTTTGAAGTTGTTTAACCTATTTAGATTGCATATGATGATGAGGTTCTAAATGCCTTTTACTTGCTAAGTTCATTATTCTTTACAAGCTATTTCACATTAGTAACTTAGTATAATATTTAAAGTGGTTTTGATTGAACTTAAATACATCTTGAGACACCACTTTTAGCCCACGGCCTAGATCAGATTTTGGCACTTGATACTTCACACATATTTGAGTTAAACGCTTATAGTGCAGGCACATTGGATATAAGGTTTATAAGCTGCTGTTTATGGTTCTAATGCTTTAGTTGTTCAATATCTTATTGCTCACATAAACACCTTTTCACACACCTTAGTGCTCACGGCTCATTCTTGGTTTATCACACACCTTTCTTTCACACTTTTCATATGCATGTGATAATCTCTTTATGATGGGTGTGATGATTTAAAATTTATGCTCATAGCTTAACTTATTAATCTTTTAAAAACTCACACCTCTTAAAGCATATTGCAAAGCATCTCTTATATCACCTTTATATGCTTATGGGTACAATGATCATGGTTTAAAGCTTCACAAGTGAATGTTTAAATTGCTCATAATTTGACACACTTGTGGTATGATATTTATGTTTTGAATGTTGATGGTTTAAACATATATGCTCACATTTTGATTTATCTTTTAAGCTATCACACACATTACATCATCCATTCACTTGCTCATGGTTTAATCATCTAATGCTTTAAAGTTAAATCTTTTACCTCTTTTGATAGTATCTCATATGTGATGGTCAATGGTTTCACATTTCAATATCTTGCAAGTGCCCTTCATATGATGCTATTGTTGATGGTTTAAACATTGTGATATCTATTGCTTTATCTTTACATGTTTATGGTGGTATAATTTTTTCGTTTTTAAGCACTCATTTTGGATAACTTTGCTCACGACCATTCGTTAAATCACTAAAATTTAAGTGCTTAAAACTTTCTAAAATACATCCAACACACTTTAAAGACCCACCCGGAGGTCCTAACAACACTTAGTAACATTTTAGGGGTCTCTAACAACTTTTTCTACCATCTAAAACGGGTAAGAGGGACAGTCTTTGGGGGAAGTGGCGGGGGACCGTCCCGTGATTTCGTGGGGGAGATCCCCTCTCTGACTACTTCTTATTGTGGTGAAGTGACGGGCTGACCTTGGAAGCTAGGCTTGGGACTCGTAGCCCAGGTATCTTGAGCACCGGGCAGTTATTTGGTGGAATTAGGAGTTAAGACACACATCTAGTTAGGGGGTTGGGAAATAAAATATTTAAGAAAGTACATTAGTTGCATAGATCACACTGTGTATGTTTGGGAAGTAGATGTATTGATAGGCCAACACATATTGTGATAATCTTATTGCTATATCTTTCACTTGCAATTAATTTCTTTATCTTTCATGTTGATGTGATATATTGGTTCATTTTTCATTGAATATCTTGTTAGCCAATCTTTTGTGGTGTGGATAAAGCAAGTGATTGAGTATCCCACTTGGGGAGGCATCACTTGTTTTCATCCTTGAGTGCTTTTATGGTTAGTAGCCAGTGAAGGCGGTCCAAGTGGAATAAGTGCCACTTGGGGCATGCTTGGCCCTAGGGTGTGAATTATTGTATTTCTTGCATATCTTGTATATTTGTGTATTTTGTATTTACTTTGATGTATATTGGCTACTTGTAAACTTGGTAACATTTAACCCTTCATTGTATAGTTATAATTTTGGTTTGGGGTAGTTTAGCTGATTTGATTGTAATACTTCTTGTAATTGAACCACCCCAAAACGTAGTTGACCCCTTGCCCAACCTTAGGCACTAGTCTTTAGTTGACTTAGGGAAAGGGCTACTTAACATTTAGACTTAGACTTGCACTTGCATTGTTGCTTGTCATCATAGGCTAGTTCCTTTGGCCTATAACGAAATAAAACTAACTCCTAGACATTTAACTCTAAAATCCATTTAGTAACTAGGGACAACCCCCCTTGGCTTCCCTAGGAGTAAGCCTAGACGGAAGAAGTTTCAGTCAAGGTGACAGTGTGGGCTGAAACTTAGACATTGTGTCTCCGAGGGCACACTAAGTGAGTAGGACTTAACTCACGTTTGCAAGTGTGCATTAGGACGGCAACAGGTTGAAAAGAGGAGACATCCTAGGCCTAGTTGGACTACACCTAGGGTTTCACCTTCTAGGGTTTGAAGGCCTTGCCATTGCAACACTTTCTCCCTTAAATTTATACTTTGAACTAGCCATTTTGCCAAGTTTATTTAGAGAAGGAGGAAAGAGCACGAGGCCTTGCTTAAGCAACACCAGAGTGAGCCTCTTTCCCCTAGGGTTTTGATTCTAGGGCCCTGCTTTTGCAGCACCATAGAACCCTACCTTCTAGTCTCTAAGTTTTCTTCCTCCCGAGACCTTGTGCCCTTGCTTTTGACTCCATATACCCTAAGGCACTGGTTAGATCTCCAACGTTGAGCCTCTAGTGTACAAAAACTACCTTTAAAACCCTAACTAACATTGCTAACATAATAAAGGCTGACGTCATAGCTAAATCTCATCTTGACGCAGCAAAGGTATAATATAAGCAATTGAATGATGATGTCAAGCATTTATTGAACAAATTATTGATTGGATCTACTATTGGCTTAGTCATCTTGGTAGATATTGATGAATTAATGATCTTTCATAGGCTAATTAACAGAACGTTGACTTCATCTTGTATCTATTGCATTGCTTATTGAATAAAATCAGATAGTTAAAGAAGTACTAACCCTTTGAGTTATAGCCTGTAAATATATATATTGTGTTGTTATTATCTTGTTCCGGGCAGGTGTTTTCAACAGGGCCTACACTTCTTTTATTGGCTGATTAGCCAGATTATCTGACACTGGTGGTAACCTGCAAGGAGGGAAATCTTAAAACTTGACCTTGTATCATTTGCCTCTTCAAACCCCAGGTTACCAGGGACGTCTCCCCTAGGTTAACCTCCCTAAACAGAAAGAAACTCCCCATCGAGGTGACATTGGGTGGGGAAGGTTCCTGTTACGCCAGTTTGTCCTCTATCATTTAGCCTGTGACCTAAACTACAAACTGTGCGATAACAGGAACCAATTCTATAAACCAAAGAATGATCAAGAGGTTCCAAACACTTTGTCTCCTACAAATATCATGGATGAAAATCCATGGTGCTTGCAGTGTAATGAAGCACATTGGGAACATGAGTGTCCTTACAACAATGATGGCCATGAACAAGTGAACAATATAGGTCATCTCATGGAAGGCCCCCAAATAACTATCACGGTTGAAGAACATCGAGAGGGTGTGAAAGAAGCAGCCAGGCTGGCTAGAACGACAGTGATAAACCTAGACTAGGAATCAAAAGAAAAGTCGAAAAAACAAGAATTCCAGGTGTATAGACGAAAGAAGCTGAACCAACCCATATCTACCATTCCTGTGGCAGCTCAAACAAAACCTCCACCCTCAAAAATTATCCTCACGAAGACTTCCAAATCCGAGAGGGTGGACTTGAACTTTGACTTTGAAGGGGTGTTATCTAAGATGCATGTAACCATCCCTCTGAAAGAAGTCATTAAGGTGCCATCTGTTAAAGAACGATTTGACAACTTTTTCCAGGGATCAGATGGACTCATGGACCCTCCTATCATGTTACAAGCCGATCACTTCAGGGTCCAATATGATAAGCATCCTCCCTTCTTCATGACCTTGATAATGAATAACAAGAACCTCAAGAACTACATACTGGATTCAAGTGACGGTGCTAATATGATGTCCCTCAAGGTCATGCAATAGGTAGGTCTAAAGGTCACACAACCTTACAGGAACGTTTGTGGCTTTGAATCTAAATCCATACCCACACATGGGGTAATTAATAATGTCAAAGTTTGCCTCAAGGAATACCCCAAAAAAGTGATCCACATAGACATAGTGGTGGTCGACGTCCCAGATGTGTGGGGAATGTTATTGTCTCGGAAGTTTGCCTCAAAACTGGGGGGTACCCTTGAGATGGACCTCACTTACGTGAATATAACTTTAAAAGATGGAACTACAAGTCGTCTCCCGAATGTACCTATGACTACAACTCATGTGCAAGAAGCTAGTAATCCCACCAAAGATGGAAAATCACATGAATAGATCATGGAAAGTCTTCCTGAGTTTTCTCCGAATGATATGTCTTTTGCAACAGAGGAAGACTTCGATTAGATTCAATGGCCTAAGAAAGAGGACTATCATCAACTCCTAGATAAATATAAAGACAAGGAAGTTGGGACTGTGAAATTACTAAAAACAGGAGAAGATGGCGTACTGATTCATCCATCCCAGCAGAAATTTTTTACAGCAAAATCCCACCCCCCTCCCTCTGCACAATACACCAGGGTCGTTTAGGGAACAACCAAATACAAGATCAGAGAGTATAAGGAAGGGGACGTAGTATGGATGTGGGATACCTAGAAGGGAGAGCCAACTAATGTCAAAGGAAACACTCAATCTTGGCTCGGACCTTTCAAAGTTGGAAGAAAATCAGTTGATGACTCATACTACTTGTCCACTTTGGAAGGAAGAAGGCGCCCATTACCGATCAACAAGCACCTCCTCAAACCCCACCAAGGTGGGGGAACCTGACTTCACAGGTAAGTACAGGTAAGTAGGTAGGCATTTTGCATCCATTGTATATACCATTGCATTACATACTAGATTAGATTGCTTTCACATTTGTACATATGATTTCTTTTATTTCAGTCTTATATATATGTGTGTGTGTGGATTAGGGTGATATCACCACCCCAAGTGGTTACTGATGTTTGCTATAGAGATCAAGCAAGTTACAGGTCATGCCATAGATGCGGAGGTTCTCATGCGCTCTACGGTGAGCACATGTCTCCAAGTTGGAGCTAGATGTTATCCCCCACTTTTAGGGATAACGAGGAGATTATGTCTTGAGGCCCACAGGTCCCAGACATGGAGTGCCGAGATCCAGATCGACTTGAGCATGGCCCTGGAGGGCCCATCTTTTCTCCCTATCATCGCCTTCGCTTTGTTAGCAGCAGCAGCATCCATCACCTTCGACTTGGTCCTGTATCAAAGATGGTTCTTGCTCCATGAGGTAATGAGTCCGAGTAGCATGGTATGTGTCACTCTGATCCTCAAAACCTTTGAATATGTGCATTTGATTCCTTTGTTTCTAATGGGTGCTTGGATCTTATGCTTGTCCACTTGACCATGTCTGGGAGGAATGACAGAATGCCCTAGCAAGCTTATGTCCATAGGTTTTGAGTTTGCCACTGGGGGGATTTCTGAAAAGCCATCGTCCATTCCCTTCATACATTCAACTTTCCATCTTTTTTTTCCGCTCCCCCATCCCAATACACTGGTTTGGGCATAGGGTTGGAAAATAATTTATGGGTTGTACCTTACCTTGTGGGAAGAATGGGCTAAGAGGCCTAGGGGGTAAAAGCAGCTGACAATAAAAGCCTAAGAATAAAACCTCGAGATGATTCGCCCAGGGATCCCTGAGAAAGCAATAAAAAGCTTCTCAGCAAGAAACAGAGGGACTCGTAAAAAATAATAAAACAAGACCTAGTTGAGGGATAGGGGGTCTCATCACGAGCCAACCTATTAGGTGCATGGGTGCCTAATGGTATGACACTACTAGCAGTTGGTTACCACGCCAGGGTAGTGGCTCTTGGTTGCATGGCCAAGAGAAAGGGGGTCTCATCACGAGTCAACCTTCTCATTTCTGTGAAAGTGCTTGTGGGTAACATTGTCACCTCTAGTCACCAAGCCAGGGCAGTGTCCCTTGAATAACTTCTTGAAAGAAAAAAAGCAGTAAAAGGATAAAAAAAAATAAGACAAGACCTAGTTAGAGGATAGGGGGTCTCATCACGAACCAGCCTATTAGGTCCATGGGCATCTAGCGGTATGACACTACCAACATTTGGTCACCATGCCAGGGTAGTGGCTCTTGGTGGCATAGCCAAGAGAAAGAGGGTCGCATCAGGAGCCAGCCTTTTCATTTCTGTGAAATGCTTGTGGCTAACATTGCCACCACTGGTCACCAATCCAGGGCAGTGTCCTTCGACTAGTATCTTGGAAGAAAAAGAATGAAGATAAAAGGCATGGATGGGCTTGGAAACATTGCATCCATGACAGGTACATCTCACTCTCCACAGAGGCACCCACCGGTAAGCCATACCTACTATCACTGCACCTTTTGCCCAGACATCCCCATCCACCTCACCCACTTATATGATTTGGATTTAATCCTTTCCAGAAACATCCCTCTTCCAGTAGACACTAGCCCAATAGGACGTCCTGTCACTTCCTCCAAACTTGCCCTGCAAACTTGTATAATGTCTTTGATCACTAGACTGGGGTAAAGGGGTTTCATGCACATGTTTAATAATATTGATGATGAGATGTGATTGACATTGCTACGATCCTTGTGACTTATGAGCCCTTGGAGGGTGTAGTTGTTAATGTGCAGGATCATGCCCGATGGACAAGTACCATGTTGGACAGGTACACATGGGGAGAAGATCATTTTAGACCTCCATGGGGCTAAAGAGCCCACCAGATGGATGTTGAGACCCTGCCAGGAGGCAGAGATAGGACAGAGGGATTTGCACCGGAGAAGAGGAGGATGTTTCACAGAGGCACCTTGGCAGAGCCTTACCTAAGGGGGATGAGCCCTCTCCACAGGAACGTTGGCCTTGGAAGGCCCATGCCATCACCCAACATGCCCATGACGTCATCCAACATTATGGACATCTTGGGGAGACAGTTGTGGCAGCATGGCACATGTGGCAGCTTGGAGAGGCCCAAGGAGGGCTAACGTTTTGCTCCAGGAGGCTGCATTTTCCCTAGAAAGGGCTAACGTCACCCTAGAAAGGGGATGACATCTCACTTGTTGCTTGATTAGGGTTTCATTTATGACATTTAATGTAAAACAATATGATTTTGGTATTTTGACCTTGTCAACCTTTTAATGACCTAAAATGTAATTTAGGTCATTGGTATGCTATATATTGAGGGTTTTTACCTTCATATTTTCATCATCTTTCACTCACACATTAGTGAGGTCTGAAATTTGCGCCCTTCTTAGGGTTATTGGCTTAAATTTTGAAGCGCACTTGTTGAAGGAAGACTTTTCTTGGCATTTTTGGCATTTCTCTTGGTGGAAGGTATTACAACTAGGGTTTTGCTATGTGATTTCTTGGTTAAATGTAAGTGAATTTCTGCAAAACTTCTTGATTGAATGGTTGTAGTGTTGTTTTCTTGCATTTATTATTATAATTTGTTGAATTAAACCCTAGGTGACAAGCACATGCTAAAGGTCCATGTCTCATGTCCCTATCAAGTTAAAAAGCCATTTGATTTTGCTGAAGATAGATAGAACCTTGCCATAGCAACACTCTACTACTATTCTTCTATAACCTAGCCATTTTTATCCTTCTTGTTGAGTTAAGAAGGAGAAAACGGACCAAGGCCTAGGGTTTCTACACCTTGGTGAGTCGTTTTCCCTAGGGTTTGTCTAGTGAAGCCTTGCTTTAGCAACACATCCCTTACAAACTCTCTAGTCTTAGACTTTATCAATCATTATTCAAGCTGGTCATTTTATTATTGCCATTGAGCTAAAGAAGGAGGAGAGAGCACTAAGGCCTAGGGTTTCTACACCTTAGTGAGCCTCTCTCCCCTAGGGTTTCGTTGTTGAGGCCTTGCTTTAGCAACACCTCAACACTTAGCTCTCTTGTCTTTGGTCTTTCATTATCATTTCAGTCCTTCAACCTTTGTGACCTCTTTGACTCCATATACCCTAGCAACGCATTGATCTAAGGCCTTGTGTGTTGAATACTTTGACCTCAAACAACTTCCAAACAGTTTGAGCAATCTTTTACTAACCTTTCTAACCCTCGCCTAGACTAATCTTCTAACCCTATTGTTGCTCCCTTTTACTTGTGCTATAAACATACTCATTGCAGCATCTATTTGTCTTTAAAAGCAATTGAATGATTAGCTAAAGCGTTGCTTCAAGTATTATTGCATTGATGATAAATTGTTCATTGCGAAGCTTCATTAGCACTTATTGTGATGTGATATTGTGTAATCATTGCTATCATATAAACATTGATTTTCTTCATCAATACTATTGCTCAATTGATTATTATCAGAAAGTCATTTGATTATATGAAGTACTAACCAGCAAGCAAGCGTGCATATGTATAGTTTCATTGTTTCTTTGTCTCGGGCAGGTACTCTTATTGGTTACTACTTCCAGTGAATGAATGAGAAGTGCACCCTTCCTTTCTTTTATACTCCAAATCTATTTCTCTGTTGAGTTAGTTAACCCCTAGGGTTAACTCCTAGCTTTTCCCCACATGCTCTTTTCTTTCCTTTAGTTACCTTTTTCTCCCAAAGTCAACTCAATAATATAACGTTGTGCTTAGGAAATGGATTTTGGTTGACTTTGTCCCCATAATACATGATACTATAGTCTAGTGGGGACAACTAAACTACTGAGTCTCTCCAAACCTCTTCATCAAGAGGTGGGGGACATTACAGATGCTTTCCCAAGTAGCAAGCATAGGTCTAACGAGATTTTAGACCTAGTACATTCGAATGTTTTTAGACCAATGTCAGTAGCGTCAATTACAGGGAGCATGTAATATGTTTCCTTTACTGATGATTTATCTTGTAAGACTTGGATCTACTTCTTAAAGACCAAGGATAAGGTCTTTAGTAGGTTTCAGGAGTTCAAAGCCCTAGTTGAAAACTAGACAGGGAAGAAGATCAAAGTCTTGAGACCAGAAAATGCGGGAGAGTATACCTCTAAGGAGTTTGAGGGTTTCTACAAGGAGGCAAGAATCAAGAGGGAGTTGAAAGTTTCGTACAACCCACAACATAATGGGGTTGCAGAGAGGTAGAACCAAACCATCATAGGGGCTACTAAGGCCATGATACATGACCGGGACTTGCCCATGTTTCTTTGGGAAGAGGCATGTAGCACAACAGTCTACATCTAGAACTGGTGTCCTCATAAGATCTTGGAGGACAAGACACCAAAGGAGGCATTCACTGGTGTGAACCCAGAGGTGAGTCAATTTTGCATATTTGGTTGTCCAGTTAATATCCATGTACTGATAGAGAAGAGGACCAAGTTAGAGCCCTCTAATAGGAAGAGTTTGTTTGGCAGAGACCAAGGGAGATTTTCCTTAGGCAAGGTAAGTATGCAGTTCAAATCCTGAAGAGGTTTCGAATGGAATACGACAAACACAAGGCCACAACCATGATCACTAATCTGAAAAAGGTGACAAATTCAGATTCAAAGTTGATTGATCCCACATTGTACAAGCAAATAATAGGTTCTTTTATGTATTTGGTTTAACACTAGGCCAGATATATGTTTTGCAATGAACGTCTTGAGTCAGTTCATAGTGGAGCCAAGGCAGGAGCATTGGGTAGCAGTAAACCATGTGCTGGGGTATTTGAGGGACGCAATGGAATATGGTTTGAGATATCTTGGAGATGGTTAAGTGAAGTTGCAAGGGTATATAGAGACAGACTGGGCAGGTAGTGCAACAGATAGGAAGAGCACCTCACAGTTTTTCTTTTAGCTTGCATCAACAATGATATCCTAGTTCAACAGGAAGCAAACTTCCATGGCACTTAACTTAGCAGAATAAGAATACACGGCAACCAATACAGTTAGTTGTGAGGCCATATGGCTTTGTAAGTTACTTGCATGATTGTTTGATCAAGAGATGGATCCCACGATCATTAACTATGATATCAGAGTTGTATCAAACCCTCTGAGAATCTAATGTTTCATGATAGGTCCAAGCATATAGAGATAATATATCAATTCATATGAGACAAGGTTTAGAAGGGAGAAGTGAAGATCCAGTATATTCCCACGGATCAACAGGTATCTAATATTCTAACAAATCCCTTGGCAAAAGGGAAGTTTGAGGCATTCATAGACAAACTTGATTGGTGTAGAATTCCTTCCTCAATGATAGACCTAAGCTCACCAAAATCTGCTTAGAAACCACATTATGCTAGTTACAACCAGACTTACCATTATCTCTTGATACTTGCCATATCATATGCCTGATCTACAAATTTCATTGTAGGACCATCCTCATATCCATCCTTCCACTGCACCCTCAAGTTCCACCCTCATATGCTTCTGGGTTATGACTGTATGTTGAAACCAAAGTTTAAGTTCTTAACTTCAATGACCATAGGCTATATCTCTCCATTCTGACACTTAAACAACAACGTTACTAGAAGATGTTGAGTGACAAGTCGTTACCAGAATTCATTACTAGTGGCTCTAACAAACCATTGCTCGCGCTCGATTCGACTCATCAATGGATGCATGTATGTTGCCACCCAATATTCATTATCTATCACCAAAACATCAAACCTTCAATTCCTCTGTCTCTTAATAGAAATCTACGCTAGATATCAACACCGGGGATATTGAATTTCCACCGTTAGCTTGGTAAGGAATTGAATGCCTAGAACTCGCCTTTCACCAAATGACCAGACCTACTCTTCATATATGCTCAACTAATGATACAGGGGTATCTTAGATTTTCATTGACATTGTCAATGACATCCATGGACTGGTGCGCTTCTCTTTTCTAATTTGAATGCGAGTCACATCACATATTATGCTGCAACATCCAATCTTGGACCCTATATATATGACTTGACTTCTCTCACCTTATTGAGCTCATAATCTTCAAATTGGTGCCATAGTATGTTCAGATACAATTTGTGCCTTCAACCTCTGAAATAGAGTAGTGAGACTATTACAAACTCCGATTTGCTTAGTATTGGTTCCACGACCTTTTCCCAAACTCTTCTCTATTTTCCATAAATCTGGACTCATGAGAACATTGTCCCATCTCACTCTGCATCCAAGCGCTCCACAATCTAGGTTAATTCCATTCAAAGAGGAATAACAATACCCACAGGCCACATCCACATTTTTACTTTGAATGTCCCAACGCTACATAACACAATGCTACGAGATGGAATAAATTTAAACAAATTGTAACCCAACGAACAATTCAACAATTCCCTGATTCAATTCTGTCAATTTTGCCAGCAAGACAACGAACTCTAAACAGACTTACGATCTACTAATGATCATGTAGTCTACTCCACATTTCAGAGCATCATCATAAAGGATCAAGGGAAAAATCGACTTACAGGGCTACGTTCGGTGATGGCTTGCATTTACGATTTCCAATCATACATAAAATATTTTTCTCACACTCTTCCTGTTAATTATTTATCACTTATGAAGTTCATAGGAGTTTCATCTCTCTCTCCACGATACCACGAGTTTAACTCGTTCAACCTTTCTTTACAGAGATCCTTTTCCACTTTGTTGTAGTACTCATACATAGGTTTACTCTCGTATACACATGTAACCTGAATTCACTAGGGCTCGGCCATCTTACACAATCGCTTCACAATCTAGGTTAATTATGTCCAAAGAGGAATAACGATACTCACAAGCCACATCCACATTTTTAGTTCGAATGTCCCAATAGTACAATGCTACAAGATGGAATAAATTTAAACAAATTGTAACCCAACGAACTATTCAACAATTCCCAGATTCAATCTGTTAATTTTTCCAGCAAGCCAACAAACTCTCAACAGATTTATGATCTACTAATGATCCTGTATTTTGCTACACATTTCAGAGCATCATCACTAATGATCAAGGGAAAAACGAATTATAGGGTCGCGTTCAGTGATGGCTTGCATTCACGATTTCCAACCATACATAAAGTATTGTTCTCACACGCTTCCTGTTAATTCGTTATCCCTTATGAAGTTCATATGAACTTCATCTCTCTCCACAATACCACGAGTTTAACCCATTCATCCTTTCTTTACAGAGTGCCTTTGCCACTTCGTTGTAGTACTCATACAAAGGCTTACTACACACACAACCCAAATTCATTAGGGCTCGACCGTCTTACACAATCACCTCATCCTCACACTAGAATTCATTCACAAATTTGAAACCCTCATCTATAGAGTATAAACGCATTAACACAAAGATATAGAGAGACATTTACACAACAATGGATGTATAACGTAGCCATTAAAACCAATTCTTTACATGAATTCTGCTACAAACTCAATCGACCTCCTATATCTCTATCTCTCTACTAGCCAAATTCCAATTTTCTTGGCCACGCCTTATCTCTATCACACCTGCAAGATTACATTTATAAAATAAGGAAGTCGATGCTTCCAAATTAACTGAATTCCTAAAATCCTAAAACTATTTTCCTAACAACTCTATAGATCCAGTAACTAATTGCTAAGAATACCATTTTAAACTCTATCTACTATCCACCTATGGACTGAATCCTTATCTTCTGGATGTTAGCTACATTCACGCAAGGAACCACATATTCTTACAACGGTTTCACCTTCTAGAGGCTTGAATTTCGATGACAGTTTTGGAGGGAGAGAAATGCTCCTGCATCACACACTAAGAGGGAATGTTGAGAATTATAGCTCGGATTGGAACTTCCACGCAAGTTGCATGTGAACTTGTGAGAAGTAGTTCAAGATAGTTTGGAAAAGTGATTATATTTTCAAAAAGTAAATTGTAGTTTGTAATTCACTTTAGTTGAAAAGTGAAAGTCTTATTTTTAACAATCAAGTTTAAAAAGTATATTTCACGCAATCATAGCTTAAACTAAGAGTAATCTTAAAAATAGATTATGGTTTTGGTCTCAATTAAAACTATAAATACAAGTCAAGATAAGAGTGTTCAAACACACAAGAACACTTGAGCAATTAAGAAGGTTGAGTAACAGCGAGGGAAAGAGAGTAGGCAACACACTGTCCATGCAACATATAGAAAAATTGTGTATAGTCGTACGAAATCCTGTATATTAGTATGGAAGTTCGTACAGACATATTCATACTAGCATCCGTACAGGCCATACAACCATACAACAGGCCACACTCTCCTAGCAAGTTGTTCCGCTCAATTGGACGTCTTTTTCGATATCCATGCAATGCTTTTTTTGGGGAAACTTGTGGAGGTTTCCTTGTAAGTTTTTTGAAGGAATGAAAAGCTAGTTATGAAGGAATAATTACTTATGTTGTCTGAAATTAGTTTTTATGCTTCTGCTATTTGATTCCAACTATTGTATGATTAATTCTTTGGTCTGAAATTAATTTCTGCGTTAATTAAATTCAACAATCTACTTGTTTGATTGACATCATAAGGACATTAGTCACCTAGGACTAGGGAATTTTCACACCAACAAACTTTGAGAGAAACTATGGACCATCAAAAATTTCACCAACAAAAATTTCCAAGTTAGGCAACCATCATTGAAAAGGATGAGAGGATAAAGGAACTATGAAGGCAAAGTAGGGGGTTAGTTGGGAGAAACAATTCTCCCACAAAAGGAAAAGAAAAAGGGAGGGAAGAATGTATTTTTCTCAAGGAAGAGTGAATCCAACCAACCAATAGTTGGTTTAACCCACAAGGAACCACTAAAACAATGAACTAGATAGGGACTCAATGTGGGGTCATAGTGGAGCAATAAAAATGTAACACATAGTTCAATAGATAAACTACATGCATCACCCCAAAGCAGGTGGATGACTCAAGAGATAGCTTGAGCCCCATAGTGTCCAAGGCTAAGCTCGGGAAAACAAAAAGAGAAGGTTTGCATATTCCTTTGCAATAGTCTAGGTTGTTGGAATTGTGCATTTTAGTGTATTTAGTGCTTCAAATATTTCATTTATCTAGCCCCTTTCACGTGAGCCTACTTGGCTTGCTCAAACTAGTGAATGAAAGTAAAAAATTAAGAAATCTCAAAACATAATTGGTCCCTCAACCCACTGTCTATGATGAGATTAGTGGTTATATTGTTTTCTACAAGATTGTTGATTCCCTTTGCAAAATATAAATCATTGAGCAATGAAAATGAGCAACGAAGAGATGGCTAATTTCAATTTGGATGAGAATCCAACCTATAGTAAGTGATAAATAATCCAAATAGTAGGCACACAAAAAATGAATTAAATATAGGGGTAGGGACCTTCTAGCACTTTTGTTTGTGACAGAGAGGCACAAAACAAGAGTGAATCTCTCCAAACTCCACAAATTATTGAAAAAAAGGAAATGCTATGTTATAAAAAAGAAAACAAAGTAAAATAAAATCCTAGATTAAGTTAAAGAAAAAAGAAGAATTGGAATTCCCAAAGCGCCCTTGAAATAAAAGGTATGGAAGCTTTGGGCTAGTCTTCCATTTTTTGTTACTAGGTGCAAATGTAGTCTTCTCCCTCAACTTTGTTTCAAGCTCCAAGCCAAGGAGAATGAGGCTAGAAGAAGGAGGTGGAAATGGGAGAAGATGGGGAAGAAGAGATGTAAGCAAGGGGCAATGGGAGCCAAAGTAGAGGGGGAGTGAAAGAAGCATTGACATGGTGCAAGGATGTTAGTTTTCAAACCATGAACAAAAGGATAAGGTTGATAACCATAATTGAATCTCAATGAACAGAGGCTTCTCACTATTATGGAAAGAAACCATGGGAATGGCATTAAAAAAATGGTGGAGAATGTGGATTCTAATGTGAAAATATCCTTGACTAGAGGTGTCAAATGTTGTGATGGGAGTCACCAAGCCACTCCTTCGATCCCAAACCAACAAAATGAAGCAAGGGGTCAAAGCAAAAGGGCCGTGGATGTCCAAGGAAACTGAAAAAATCCAAAAAAGCAAAACAAAGGAGCAAAGTCTCCAAGAATGAAGAAAAAAAATCCATGAACAAGGATGAAAAATCTAAGGGAAGGTTGGCAAAAGTAATCCTATGGAGCAAAGGTTCAAGGCAATGAAAAATAACTCTAAACTAAGAGAGATATGCCTAGTTTGTAGAAAAAAGACAAGAAAATGCACCAATAAACGACTCCACAAATTTTTAGCAACATGTGATCTTTGTTCCAATGGAAAAAAAAAAAATCAACACTATGTTCAATAAGAAGCTAGCAAACTCTCACTAAACAATGAAAGAAAACCTCATGAATGAGTAAAATTGTGTGGAAGGGTCCACAAGTTCATAAAATAGAAAGGAAACAAAAGGCAAAAACACCCAAAAAGGAAAAAAGGCAAGGTCAAAGGTAAAAGGATGGGAGTTTGCCCCTCAAAACAAAACAAGGCATCTAGGGTGCCCCATCTAGGAGTGCACCCACTAACAAGACCCAAAGAAAAAACAATGCAAGGGATCCTCCACTAGATTAATTTAATTGCACATTAAACCAAGTGATAAGAGGATTCATAAAATAGAAAGGAAACAAAATACAAGAACACCCAAAAAGGGAAAAGGCAAGGTCAAATCCGAAAGGATGGGAGTTTGACCCTCAAAACAAAAGAAGGCACCTGGGGTGCTCTATGAGGAGTGCACTCACTAAGAAAACCCAAAGCAAAAACAAAGCAAGAGATTCTCCACTAGATCAATTTAATTAAATGGGTGTCACTTGCACATTAAACCAAATGATGAGAGGTGATGCTCTATATTGGCACAAGTGGGTCCACTAAAAGTCACAAGTGATAGTGATACCTGAATGGATAATGCATTAACCTGAGAAGGATCAAATAACTAAATAACTAAATTGAACTAAGGAGGGTGGTAAAAGAGAAAATAAAAGGAGAAACAAACCTCTAAAAAATTATCCCACGGTTAATTTTTTTTATTCCACGACATTAATATCTAAATAAATATTAAACTAAATTTCCTAAGAGATACTTAGGAAAAAATTACAACACTATGTCAATTCCTTAAATCCTTAGTTAACATCTTTGCACAAGCCACATTTACTTTTCTCTTTGTTTTAGATGATTTGATATTTAAATTACTCATGAAAAAATTACAACACTATGTCAATTCCTTAAATCCTTAGTTAACATCTTTGCACAAGCCACATTTACTTTTCTCTTTGTTTTAGATGATTTGATATTTAAATTACTCATGAGTACTATGGCTAAATTTGATGTTAGCTATTCATAGTCAACTATGGCTAAATTTGATGTTAGCTATTCATAGTCTTATCGACTTAAGGTTCATCATAGCTCTTCAAAGTGAAATAGAACCTTACCCTCCAAAATTTGATCCCAGAACACCAAAAAAAGCTCAAGCTTACGGGGTTAGACACACGGATATTTACAATACACCTGCCCAGCCAGGGGGACTTACCACCAGACCTCACCAGACACCCGCCAAAGGATGGATGGATTTATAGATTTATGGATGATTTATGGAGGGATTGATTGATGGAAGGCACTGTGCTGCTTTACCAGAGACCTACCCTGCCAGGGACCTTTCTTATTATTATACGATGCATGCCACCACCTCACCCAGACCAGATACCTTTTAARCCAACCCAAGCCTGCTACCCGGGTTTATCACTATGGAAAGGAAATGAAGCTTGCTTCACGTGTTCGGACAAGCGGAAGGACAGCCAGCCGATGATACTTCACGCCATCCCCCGACTTTGAAAAAGCTTCAGCCTACTGTAAGACAGGATCACCAAACAAAGGATTACGATGGAACCTTAGAGCTGGACCGGGGTCAGCCCGGGGACACCAACCCACCATTTTCACTTATGTTTATTTAGGTTATTACCACTGAGGTTTGACGCGGATACACACCCATTACAATAGCTCTTCAAWGTGAAATAGAACCTTACCCTCCAAAATTTGATCCTTACACTCAATGTAACAAACGATGAATAGAAATTGAAAATGCAAATACTTTTCCATTTGGAATATACCTTTTTCATTAAGACCATGGTTTATATGAAAGACATGCAATCTTCATCGAGAAGACCTCCTTTTGAAAATCGGGATTTACATGATCAGATTTATTTGAAGTAGCTGGTGATTTGCTTTCTAATATTAGTGCGCCCAATAGAAGCCTTACCAAGTGCGTCCTGAACAATCTTCTCTGATTCTGCAACTAGAGCACTGGCGGCTTCGTCTAAAAGTAGAATGAAAAATCGCTCTAGATACGCTACCTTCTCCTACCTGCATTTGGAAAGATCACGATATGAATACTTGTTATTTTTTATTGACAAAATATAATTATGCTTATGAATTCTGCTTTTAAAATTTTTGAAAGAGAACCTGTGTGTCATAGCCTTTTGGGAGTTGGCTAATGAAGTTGTGGGCATTGGAAGCTTTTGCGAAATATCATGCTATCTGGTCTGGATGGATACTCAAATTGAACGTTCCGAAATTCGACATCCCCCGAAACCTTTTTCAGTTCTTTTCCTTTCACATCCTCTTAATGTATTTCTGGTACTCTGTCAATCATCTTGAAAATGCGAATAGCCGCTACGCATGCCTAGGAAAAGTACTTGAGATTTGGAAGCACGCCCGCCATAGCCCTAAATTTGAGATCAATTATTATGTTTTCCAGCGAAAGAATAAACCAGGGACAAATAAAATTGCAATAATTAAAGAGAATAAATGTAGTAAGACTTACAGTCCACCCAGGATTATGCAGTAGCCTACTCCAAAAATCTTTCCACCGCTCACATCGTGATTCATCACCAATGTGCTTCCATACCATGAAATGAATGACCACAAAGAAAAACTTACAGATCCGTTGCCACCTATGGTAATCCCTTTTGCCAACACTTGTTTAAGCCCAATTTTAACTGTTGCATCAAGTGCGGATGAAAAATTGGCCATAGCTTTTATTCTAGACTTGTTCTGCAATTATACTAGACTTGTTATATTCTGCATGCATCTTTCTCTCAACCATAAAGCAATCCCCCTAGTATCAGTAAACTGGCTTGGGGTAATGATACCAATGCCAACCTCCATGACAAATATAAACTGGCCGCATAGCTAGCAACGAAATTTGACAAATTCATGGAAAAATTGGGAACCTGAAAATTCTCCCATGCTAGATAGATTAGAATCGAGCCAGCTACAATTGCAATTACCATCAAATGAATTTCTGACAGATAATGACGTATCAATAGTTTGAGTTCATGTTTCGGGATGGGTAGATGTGGAAACACAATTTTTCACTAAGGGTGTCATTGTAAACGCTATTAACCACCTCAGCAATATGTGTACGGCTGGTGTCGAAAAATCCAACTTCCTGCCTGAGAACAACTCTCAAATACTTCCTGCGCAGCACAAATGCCTATCTTTCTCCAGTCCTTGACCAGCAGAAACCCTCTGAAACGCGCGGCCAATGTTCAATAAATTGCTCTACTTTAAACCCACACACAACTTATATCGTTAAAGAATAAAGAATAAACAGTAAGTTGAGAGTATAAAAAACACCTAAAAATGCTGCTATCCATATTCCAGCTGCCAAATACAGAAAAATACACTATTTGCTGCATCATGGCCACAGCAGTATTGTCGAAATGGGTTGTGAAAGGAAGGCCAGTCAGGATCCGCCCCTTTCCAATTGTTAAGGTGCCTTGACCCTTGCGAATTATATATATAGAAAACCCATCTATTCAGAATCTCCGTTTTACCTGGATCATATTGAAAAACAGTGGGGATGTCTTAATATTGAAAAACTGCAACTCGGTAGGTGGTACTTTGGAGTAATAATCTTTTGAAGGCAGAACGGTTTAAGCCCAGAATGAATGAATGTAACCAACATTCAGGAATAGTACCAGTGAGAGCTTTCAGATTACCTTGTGTGAAACTACCCTTTTCCAAACCATCACATCCGGGGATAGTAATAGTACGTTGTTTTCCAAATGAAGTGAAGCGCCAACTCCACGAGAAATAATGGCCTCTATTCTTCATCTCCGTCATATCATGTCTGCAAATAAACCAAACACTACAGGAGAAGCCAATTTCGTGTGATATATGTTAGAGAAACATATATTTCCGGAAAACTGGAACTGTATTTATTTGAGTTAAAGAGAGACACAATGAAGCGGGCTCGGATAGAACTAGAGATTCAAGCATACCCACTCATACGTGCGGGAGTCGTACCAAAGCCATCTGAAAAACGAATCAATACGGAATTTTTAATTGGAGGCAGATATAATATAATTCATTACGGAATTCTTTACCTGGATTCGATTGGAAGCGGATATAATATTGGAGTAGCATTTAGGACTATGCAAGGTTCCATTAAGGTTCCGTCTATTTGTATTTAGGAAATTTCTTTTTAATGTTTTATTAATGAAAGTTTTTTTTATAAATATTTATAGTTTTATTATTGTAGGCTTTAACGTTTATTATATAAATGTTTATAAAGTTTTTTTTATATATGTTGTATGTCTATGTATTTAWTTAATTTTAATTTATTTAATTTTAATTTTGAATAATTATTATTAATATATTTTATTTAATATTTATTTAATTTTAATTGGAGGCAGATATAATATTGGAGTCGTTTTTCATTACGGAATTCTTTACCTTGATTCGATCGGAAGCGGATATAATATTGGAGTTGCATTTGGGCCGATGTAAGGTTCTGGATATAATATTGGAGTTGCATTTGGGCCGATGTAAGGTTCTGTTTGTATTTAGGAATTATTTTTTAATGTTTTATAAATACATAGTTTAATTAATGTACGCTTTATTTTATAAATATTTATAGTTTTATTAATGTACGCTTAATTTATATATATATATAGATGTTGTATGTATAATTTATAAAGTATTTATTTAATTTTAATTTTGAATAATTATTATTAATACATTTTATTTAATTTTGAATAATTATTAGTTTAAAAATATATATAAATTTATTTAATTTGAATAATTATTATTATTAATATATTTTTGTTTTAATTTTATATTTGTTTATTTAAGAAATTATGTTTTTAATATAAAGTATAGTTTTTTATAATTATTGTTATTAATGATAATAATATATATGTATTTTAATATTATATTTATTATTGATAATATTCATATATATTTATTTTAATTTCGTGTATATTAAGTAATTATATAAGTACTTAATTAATGGATAAAGAACATCAATATTCCAACTAAATCTAATTGACATGTCAAGTTTATCTACTTGTTAATTTACTCCATTGTAATGTTTATATGAATTGAAAGTGGTTATATAAGATTGAAGTAATATTTAGGCTTTGTCAATATTTCAATAAATGTTATGTTTATTAAGTAATTAAATGAGTAAGTTAATAAGTGGATAAAAGGTGGGAGGATAGCCGTGAATCACCTACTCTTCTCAAGAAAACCAATTCACATGTTGAATTTTTCCACTTATTAACTTATCCATTGTATTTAAATAATAAAAAAATAAACAATTTTCCATATAAAATATTAATCTCAATATCATTTTATTTTCATATTTATTCAATAATTACATTAATATGGAAAAAAATTCAATTATATTAAATTATACATTAAATAATATATATAATAAAATTTTATTTTATTTTATAAAAATTTTAACACCCTAAAATATTATGCATGTGATTTAATTATATTAAATTATATATTAATTATATTAAATGATAAATACAATTTTTATCACTTTAAAATTATCATTTGTATTTATAATTTTTCCAAACCTATTAAATATAAAAAAAAAAAGAAAAATAATTTTTTTTAAACAAAATCATAATTTATATATAGTCTTATCATTTTAAGTTGTGTATACACTTCAATATTTTTATACAAAATCCAACTAAATTCAAAATAATATATATTTTATATTTTATTTTATTTAAAAAAAATTAAAACTCTAAAATTACCAATTAACATTAAATATCTATAATTTATTTAAATAAAAATAAATATAATAATGAAAAAAAAAACAAACATAAAATTATTTTAAAACAAAATCATTTCTAGTATACACAACAGTAATACAAAATCATATGTAGTATACACACAACAGTAATACAAAATCATATCTAATATACACAGAACAGTAATAAAACCTAGATATGATTTTACCAAAACGTAGTCCTCACTATATCATTTACCAAAACAAAAAAATTAATAAAAAAACATATCATTTACCAAAACAAAAAAATTAATAAAAAAACATATCATTTACCAGCCACTCGTGTAACCTTCGCTAAGAGAAATAATCGATTTTATTCTTCATCTGTCGTGTCATGAAAAAAGGACGAACGGAATGAAAGACAAAGAGAAGAATGTGTACCTGCAGTAGCCGGAGCCGAGGTTTTACGACTAGCCACTAGCCACCGGAGTCGAGGTTTTACGACCAGCCACTAGCCGGAGCCGAGGTTTTACGACCAGCCACCGGAGTCGAGGTTGTACATTCCCAATATTGTTTGCAACTCCAGGTTTTACGAAAATGCAAATGCTTTAATGCTTTTCCACGTGGAATATACCTTTTTCATTAATACCATGGTTTCTCCATCGATATGACCTCCTGGTTGATGCAGGGGGAAGAGCAATACTGTCATGGGGCATAAGCTGTACATGCCCCATTTGGTTTACTATGAGTTCTTGGTTTCCACCGCAATTTTATGAACACCTCGAATAGTGGAGAGGGACGATGACCTACAACCACCGTAGTGCGCCCAACAGAAGCCTTACCAAGTGCGTCCTGAACAATCTTCTCTGATTCTGCATCTAGAGCACTGGTGGCTTCGTCTAAAAGTAGAATGAAAAATCGCTCTAGCTATGGCTATTCTCTACTTTTTCCCTCTTAACATCTGCACCTACCTTGTCCTACCTGCATTTGGAAAGATCAGGATATGAATACTTGTTATTTTTTATTGACAGAATATAACTATGCTTATGAATTCTGCTTTTAAAATTTTTGAAAGAGAACCTGTGTGTCATAGCCTTTTGGGAGTTGGCTAATGAAGTTGTGGGCGTTGGAAGCTTTTGCGAAATATCATGCTATCTGGTCTGGATGGATACTCAAATTGAACGTTCCGAAATTTGACATCCCCCGAAACCTTTTTCAGTTCTTTTCCTTTCACATCCTCTTAATGTATTTCTGGTACTCTATCAATCATCTTAAAAATGCGAATAGCCGCAACGCGGCCTGCCGCAACGCGGCCTGCCTAGGAAAAGTACTTGAGATTTGGAAGCGCGCCCGCCATAGCCCTAAATTTGAGATCAATTATTATGTTTTCCAGCGAAAGAATAAACGATGGACAAATAAAATTGCAATAATTAAAGAGAATAAATGTAGTAAGACTTACAGTCCACCCAGGATTATGCAGTAGCCTACACCAAAAATCTTTCCACCGCTCACATCGTGATTCATCACCAATGTGCTTCCATACCATGAAATGAATGACCACAAAGAAAAACTTACAGATCCGTTGCCACCTATGGCAATCCCTTTTGCCAACACTTGTTTAAGCCCAATTTTAACTGTTGCATCAAGTGCTGATGAAAAATTGGCCATAGCTTTTATACTAGACTTGTTCTGCAATTATACTAGACTTGTTATATTCTGCGTGCATCTTTCTCTCGACCATAAAGCAATCCCCCTAGTATCAATAAACTGGCTTGGGGTAATGTCACCAATGCCAACCTCCATGACAAATATAAACTGGCCGCATAGCTAGCAACGAAATTTAACAAATTCATGGCAAAATTGGGAACCTGAAAATTCTCCCATACTAGATAGATTAGAATCGAGCCATCTACAATTGCAATTACCATCAAATGAATTTCTGACAGATAATGATGTATCAATAGTTTGAGTTCAAATGGACAAAAACAAACTTCTACTTCAGAACCTCTGTTTTGGACTTCTTTTCACTAAGGGTGTCGTTGTAAACGCTATTAACCACCTCAGCGATATGTGTACGGCTGGTGTCGAAAGATCCAACTTCTTGCCTGAGAACATCTCTCAAATACTTCCTGCGCAGCACAGATGCCTGTCTTTCTCCAGTCCTTGACCAGCAGAAACCATCTGAAACGCGCGGCCAATGTTCAATAAATTGCTCTACTTTAAACCCACACACAACTTATATCGTTAAAGAATAAAGAATAAACAGTAAGTTGAGAGTATAAAAAACACCTAAAAATGCTGCAATCCATATTCCACTGCCAAATACAGAAAAAGACACTATGCATCATGGCCACAGCAGTGTTGTCGAAATGGGTTGTGAAAGGAAGGCCAGTCAGGATCCACCCCTTTCCAACTGTTAAGGTGCCTTGACCCTTGCGAATTATATATATAGAAAACCCAGCTATTCAGAATCTCCGTTGTACCTGGATCATATTGAAAAACAGCGGAGATGTCTTCATATTGAAAAATTGCAACTCGGTAGGTGATATTTTGGAGTAATAATCTTTTGAAGGCAGAACGGTTTAAGCCCAGAATTAATGAATGTAACCATAACCAACATTCAGGAATAGTACCAGTGAGAGCTTTCAGATTACCTGGTGTGAAACTACCTTTTTCCAAACCATCACATCCGGGAATAGTAATAATGAAGGCGCCAACTCCACGAGAAATAATGGCCTCTATTCTTCATCTCCGTCATATCATGTCTGCAAATAAACTAAACACTACAGGAGAAGCCAATTTCATGTGGTGTATGTTAGAGAAACATATATTTCCGAAAAACTGGAACTGTATTTATTTGAGTTAAAGAGAGACACAATGAAGCGAGCTCGGATAGACCTAGAGATTCAAGCTTACCCACTCATACGTGCGGGAGTCGTACCAAAGCCATCTGAAAAAGAATCAATACGGAATTTTTAATTGGAGGCAGATATAATATAATTCATTACGGAATTCTTTACCTGGATTCGATTGGAAGCGCATATAATATTGGAGTAGCATTTAGGACTATGTAAGGTTCCATTAAGGTTCCGTCTATTTGTATTTAGGAAATTTCTTTTTAATGTTTTATTAATGAAAGTTTTTTTTATAAATATTTATAGTTTTATTATTGTAGGCTTTAACGTTTATTATATAAATGTTTATAAAGTTTTTTTTATATATGTTGTATGTCTATGTATTTATTTAATTTTAATTTTGAATAATTATTATTAATATATTTTATTTAATTTTAAATAATTATTAATTTAAAAATATAGATAAATTTATTTAATTTTAAATAATAATTATTAATATTAATATATWTTTTTTTAATTTCATATTTATTTATTAAGAAATTATGTTTTTAATATAAAGTATATTTTTTTGATAATAATAATAATCTATTTTTAAGGTCATATAATAATAATAATAGTAAAGTCTCTATACCCTACCCCCTCTGGATTTGAATTTGTGACTCCTTAAACACATGTTCTTAACCATTAGGCCCACTCAAGCTGTATTGCATGTTCTTAATATAGTCATATATGTATTTTAATATTATAATTATTATTGATTATAATATTCATATACATTTATTTTAATTTCATGTATATTAACTAATATATGAGTAATTAATTTGTGGATAAAAAGCACATATGTCATAAGTGGGAATTGAAACTAGGAGGGTAGGATAACTTGGATTTAGGCTTAGTCAATATTACAATAAATGTTATGTTTATTAAGTAATTAAATGAGTGAGTTAACAAGTGGATAAAACACATGTAGGAGTGGGAATTGATACTAGGTGGGAGGATAACGGTGAATCCAATTCACATCTTAAATTTTTAGACTTATTAACTTACCCATTATATTTAAATGATAAAAAAATAAACAATTTTCCATATAAAATATAATTATTGATAATCAAAATGATTTACATTAATCTTAATATCATTTTATTTTCATATTTTTATTAAATAATTACATAAAAACTAAATAAAAATGTAAACCAATAACAAACACAAATGTTATGCATGTGGTCATATTTCATTTATATTAAATTATACATTAAATAATATATATGATAGAAATTATATTTTATTTTATAAAATTTTAACATCCTAAAATATTAGACSTGTAATGAGATTGAATTATACATTAAATAACAAATACAATTTTTATCACCCTAAAATTATCATTTATATTTATAATTTATTCAAACCTATTAAATATAAAAAGAAAGGAAAATAAAGTTATTTTAAACAAAATCATAACTTATATATAATCTTATCATTTTAAGTTGTGCATACACTTCAATATTTTTATGCAAAATCCAACTCAATTCAAAAGAGTATGTTATATATTTTATTTTATTTTTAAAAATTTTGAAATTCTAAAATTACTTATTATCATTAAATATCTATAATTTATCTAAATAATGGTAAAAGTAAAAATGAAAAAAAAAAAAAAAACTATTTTTATAATTTAAATATAAAGATATTAAAAATAACAAATATTCAAAAACTATTTTTATAATTCAAATATAAAGATATTAAAAATAACAAATATTTAAAAACTACTTTTATAATTCAACAACATTATGATTAGAAATTGTGTATCTTTATAATGGATATTGGTTAGAGATTGTGTACCTGTGCCATTGCCTCAAAAACTTGGTTAATTTTCCATGAATTCAAAATTACAAAAATCAATTCCAAATTCAAATTAAACTTTGCTGATGAAACATAGCATGCCTCATGTTGATATTGAGAACACTTGTAATCCCAGTTCGTTCTTAAATGGAACCAAAAGGAAAAAATTAATAAAAAATATATATGATATATTCCAAACAATTACCAACAGAATTCTACAGCCCCCAAACGCCATATGACTCACACACAAAGCTTATAAAAGAGATAATTGATTTTATTCTTCATCTATCGTAAATTAATAAAAAAATATATATGATATATTCCAAACAATTACCAACAGAATTGTACAGCCCCCAAACGCCATATGACTCACACACAAAGCTTATAAAAGAGATAATTGATTTTATTCTTCATCTATCGTGTCATTAAAAAAAGGACGGACGGAAGGAAAAACAAAGAGAAGAATGTGTACCTGCAGTAGCCGGAGCCACTTGTCGTGTAGCTATAGTGTTTGCAGCCAGACACCATATTGTTTGTTGGGTTAAATGCTTTTCCATGTGGAATATACCTTTTTCATTAAGACCATGGTTTATATGAAAGACAGGCCATCTCCATCGATAAGACCTCTTTTGAAAATCGGGATTTACATGATCAGATTTATTTGAAGTAGAAGCCTTACCAAGTGCGTCCTGAACAATCTTCTCTGATTCTGCATCTAGAGCACTGGTGGTTTCGTCTAAAAGTAGAATAGAAGGGTTTTTCAGCATCGCTCTAGCTATGGCTATTCTCTGCTTTTGCCCTCCTGACATCTGCACGCCACCTTCTTCTACCCGCATTTGGAAAGATCATGATATGAATACATTTTATTTTTTATTGACAAAATATAACTATGCTTATGAATTCTGCTTTTTAAAAGTCTGAAAGAGAACCTGTGTGTCAGAGCTTGTTGGGAGTTGGGTAATGAAGTTGTGGGCTTTGGAAGCTTTTGCAGCACTAATGATTTCATCCATAGTCGCATCATCCTTTCCAAACAGAGCAGGTTCTCGACTAACTAGCCCGATTTGGTTTCGCAGCCATTTCAGTTGCAAACCTTTAATATTCTCTCCAACCAGAAGAATTTCTCCTTTAAGTGGATCGTAGAACCGTTCGATTTTCCAGATCCACTGCCGCCCACTAAAGCCACTGTTTCGCGTGCTATCATGAAAAAATAAACTGTGAAATATCATGCTATCTGGTCAGGATGGATACTCAAATTGAACGTTCCGAAATTCGACCTCCCCCGAAACCTTTTTCAGTTATTTTCCTTCACATCCTCAGAAATATGAATCTATTTCTGGTACTCTGTCAATCATCTTAGATATGCGAATAGCCGCAACACCTGCCTCAGAAAAGTACTTGAGATTTGGAAGCGCGCCCGCCATAGACCTGAATTTGAGATCAATAATTATGTTTTCCAGCTAAAGAATAAACGAGGGACAAATAAAATGACAATAATTAAAGAAAAACTCAGGAAATGTAGTAAGACTTACAATCCACCCAGGATTATGCAGTAGCCTACACCAAAAATCTTTCCACTGCTCACATCGTGATTCTTCACCAATGTATTTCCATACCATGAAATGAATGCTCACAAAGCAAAACTTACAGATCCGTTGCCACCTATGGCAATCCCTTTTGCCAACCCTTGTTGCATCAAGTGCGGATGAAAATTGGCCAGAGCTTTGCATCAAGTGCGGATGAAAAATTGGCCAGAGCTTTTGCTTCTCCAACGAAAGAATAGACGGTTCTAATAGAAGAAATCGCTTGCTCTGCAATTATGCTAGACTTATTATATTGGCAGTTGATCAATGGAGTGGAGAGCCTCGGAGCAGACCCCGAAGGGTAGTGCGCATTCACAAACAGATCATCTAGCCCCCGAATCCCGAAATAAGAAAAGATTTGCTTAACTACGGGACGAAATATCTGATGCATCTCAAGCCCGATTAGGGAAAGATCATGAGCACTCAAGACCTGGATCAGAGATCTTTGCAATGAGTCGAAATAGGTTGTGAAGGGAAGGCCAATCAGCATCCGCCCGCAGGATTCAGGGAGCTTGATGTCTAAAATTTAGTAATTCTTCCTGGACAAACCCCAATGCCCAAAACAGCTTACATGGCCATTTTTCTCCCATTGAACATCACTTTCCGACCGTAAAGAAAGGAAGCGAAGCGATTAAGGATCCGTACGCCAGGACAAGAGAAGTGGTGTCGCGTTTAAGCTTTATCGAAATCCAGTCTCATGGATTTCATTCATCTCTCCTCTGCATCCGGCAACAAAGTAAAATCGGCCCGCCAAACAATTCAAACACGCACAGGAAAAATAAAAATAAAAAGAAAAATCAACCAATGCACCCAATCCAACAAAAAAACAACAAATAAATGTAAATCAACCAGCATGGCCACGCTGTGGATCAAACAAATCACAACAAGAAACCAGACAAGACAAGCGAATGCCGAATACCAAAGAAGCCAAGATGAAACTACAACTGTGTTTGCTTTTGAAATGGTTTTATATACGATTCATTTCCAACGGTCACCAACCATCGTATAATTTAAATTTTTTTGACGCTAGCTTTTTCTGATTTCAAATCCACCGCAAAACGATCTTGTGCTACCATGGCGAAGGCAGAGTTTAAAGATTGCGTTACCATGGAAGGGTTAACACAAAAATGAGGCTGTTACCATGGGAAGGGTGAACACAAAAATACAAAAATTAGAGAGTAGAGTAGAGGAGACGTGTGTTACCAAATTAATTGAAATTAAATGCACACAACACAACTGACCAATGAGGAGACGTGGCTTGTTATAAGTCATCTTGTTAAATTATAATTAATAATTACACTTACACCAAAAGCAACATTTAATTACCATTTGCCTAAGATAATATATAAGTAATAAGTGGAAGAATATAACTTGAACATTCCAAAGCAGATTTTTGTGTTGGAGTAGAGTACCTCAAAGAGAATATTTTTATTTTATCTTTAACTATTGTGTGAAAAGTATTGTGTTTTTATTTTTAATTATTACCTTAAAAGTAATATGTTTTTTATTTTATTTTTAGTTATTGTGTTAAATTTTTTATATTTTTATTTTATTTTTAATTATTGTGTTAAAATTAGTATGTTTTTATTTTATTTTTAATTATTATGTTAAAATTAGTATGTTTTTATTTTAGTTTTAATTATCATGTTAAAAGTGGTAAGGTGTTTTATAATTTAATTTAAGGTAAATGTTGTTACATGATTTTATGTAGTTAAAATAAATAACTATGTACTTACATATCTATGTGGATTTGAAATCAATAGTACATACATTTTAATTTGGAAATTCATTTTATTTAATAAGACAAATTTTGGTATGGTTTAAATTCATATGTTAGTTAAAATAAATAACTATGTACTTACATATGTATGTGGATTTGAATTCAACGATGCATACATTTTAATTTGGAAATCTTTTTAATTTAATAAGACAAATTTTGGTATGGTTTAAATTCAATGATATGAAGTCCATTTTATATTAATAACAAACTATCTTTAGGTGTCATGTAATACTTCACTTAGTAACATTTTCTAACCATAAGTGTCATGTAATACTCCACTTAGTAACATTTTCTAACCATATAACCATCCTGATATGTGTTATAAGTGGCTATGTTGCAACTTTTTATATGCAAATACTTTATAGTACCATTAAATAGTTTGTATTATTTGGAAATGTTGCAAAGGAGTTGAGATAGTGTTAAGAAATAAAGAATATGGAGAATGGAGAATTGAATAACATAGTATTTGTAAACAAGAGTTGAAATGTTGCAAGTCTCCCACTATTTAGGATTTTCAAACAATGAATAAGAAATTGAAGGGTTGCATGGTGAGAGAATATGCTCTTTAAATTGTAGTGTTATTATTATGATGTTTGTATTATTAAGTTTTAATGTTAGAAGCGTAGATATGAATGATTTTAAAGAAGAAAATGAAGATATTTTTATCATATTAGTATAATTTAATTTTATTTATTTATATATCAATGTTTGTTGTGGTAGTAATTAGGTTTATATAAAACTTTAGAGAGTTGTGGTAGTTTTATATACTTACTTATGTGCATGATAAGAAATTTAGAGTTGTAGAGACTAACATGGTAGAAACCAATTTTTTCTAGTTTGATGTAGCACCAGGTAATAGTAGCCTTAGAAGACAAGTGACAACCTCTTTATTTATCATCTTGGTTCCATTGTTGGATGGTACATAGAAGAGAGGCATATTATTCTTATAGAGGTGTTTGTTGTGTCTATACAAGCCTCTTTCCCCACATATCAATGTGATTTTAATGTGTTGTTACTGTCTAGTTCCGTCCCAAATATCGAAACAACTCTAAGAGAAGGTTTATCATAGGTCCTTGGTTGAAAATACCCAACTTTAAGCACACTACTATAATGATTGGATCAAATTTGATCCTTGTATTATCAAGAAGGGAATGAAATAATTAATTCCAATTGCAAAGCCTCGAATGACACTAATACATGAGCTCAATCAATCAATACCTCATTTTGTAAGCATTGGACTTGTTCCACCAAGGATTGCAGGCTTTTCATTTGTAAGTGGATTTTTTGCTAAAAGTGGAGAAGTATCTCCATTGTAACTAATAATTTAATGAACTAATAATTCTTTGTTGCGCTCATTTAATTGCATTAATGAGTTAAAAATTTGTTTCCTATTGAAATTATGTGGATGTTTTTTTTAACTTTATTCTACTTATTCCATTGATCTACCCTTGATAATATTGTTACCTTACAATCAACTCATCTAATAGGGAAAAAGAGTTAAAAGATTCCCCCTTATCATTTAACTAACTGGCCTCTCCTTGTCATGACAAAATGTAATGTTTTCATTCACTCTCCCATGTTGCAATTATGCTTTGACTAACTAAGAAGAATGTAATCTATTCATTAATCACCACTCTCTAAAGTTTTATATATTTAATTATGTGCACCATAAGAAATTTAGAGTTGTAGAGACTAACATGGTAGAAACCAAAATTTTCTAGTTTGATGTAGCACCAAGTATTAGTAGTCTCAAAAGAAAAGTAGCACCCTTGATGATACAACGCCATGCATATAATGAAATAAACAATGGGAGTTTGAAAACTATATCACCAACAAGTTGTAGCAACTCACTAGAGGTACTACTAGTTGGCATAATACCTTTATGGCTTGATGATGATTGTTCTTACATTATTAGCAGCTAAGAAGTAGGTGACAATTTTCTATTTCTTATGTAAAAACTCTATTTCCCCTTCCTTGAAAATAATCATTATGTTAGCCTATTGTAGTGGAGAAGTATCTCCAATGTAACTAATAATTTACAAGTAACTATGTTAGCCTACTATAGTGGAGAAGTATCTCCAATGTAACTAACCATTATGTTAGCCAGTATCTCCAATGTAACTAATCATTATGTTAGTGTACTGTAGTGGAGAAGTATCTCCAATGTAACTAATAATTTACAAGTAACTATGTTAGCCTACTGCAGTGGAGAAGTATCTTCAAAGTAACTAATCATTATGTTAACCTACTGTAGTGGAGAAGTATCTCCAATGTAACTAGTAGTAGTGGAATTTTTGTTGGAAGTGGAGAAGTATCTCCAATATAACTAATAATTTAATGAACCAATAATTCTCTATTGTGCTCATTTAATTGCATTAATGAGTTAAAAAATTGTTTCCTATTGAAATTATGTTGATGTTTTTTTTTGTAACTTTATTCTATTTCTTTCAATGATCTAAAATTATGTTGATGTTTTGTTTTTGTTTTTTTAACTTTATTCTATTTCTTTCAATGATCTACCCTTGATGAAATTATTGCCTCACAATCTCATCTAATAGGGAAAAAGAGTTCAGAGATTCCCCCTTATAATTTAACTAACTAGTCTCTCCTTGTCATGACAAAATGCAATGTTTTCATTCACTCTCCCATGTTGCAATTATGCTTTGAATAAATAAGCATAATGTAATCTACTCATTAACCACTACTCTCTAAAGTTTTATATACTTATGTGCATTCTAAGAAATTTAGAGTTGTAGAGACTAACATGGTAGAAACCAAACTTTTCTAGTTTGTTGTAGCACCAAGTAATTTAGTAGCCTCGAAAGATAAGCGACATCCTCATTGATACAAAACCATGCATAGAATGAAAGAAACAATGGGGATTTGCAAACTATATCACCAAAAAGTTGTAGTAACTCACTAGAGGTACTACTAGCTGGCATAATAATTTTATCGCTTGATGATGATTTTTCTTACATTCTTAGCAACTAAGAAGTAGGTGGCAATCTTCTATTTCTTATGTAAAATATCTATTGCACCTTACTTGAAAATAATCATTATGTTAGCCTGTTGTAGGCCCAATGAAATTTACATTAACTTAATATTACATGAATTTTCTTCTTTTACAATCTTTAAGCAGACTTCGTTGCAAGCCATGATAATTTACAATAATCCGTCTCACCAAGAGAATATTAATTTGGACATAAGGTTCATTTTTCCTTTATGTCATATATCTATTGCAAGGGAAAGATATTGCACTACTACCGAGCAAGGCTCAAGCCCATTTAACAACTTCATGATCTCAAGGATAGTACTTCAAACCAAAGTCGGGAATAACAAAGACAAATTTAGAACCATTTTTATAGTCTTCAAGGGAAACTCAAGCTATTGTAACACATCACACATGCCCTTTTCTTACAAGATGGAATTAATAATGAACATATGTATGAAGAGTGTGCAAGTTTTGTTGATACTACATGTTTGTGGTAACAATACTCATAGCATGATATGAATAATGTCTTCAAAATATGTCTCTCTATGGTTGGCACTTGATCACAAGACCTATTGTTGAGTACTCTTGACACATTAGCTTCTTATGTCCTCAAAGAGATTTCATATCATTAGCCTGGAAGTTAGGCACCAATGTTATGGATTTCCTCACCTTTGTAGTCTTCATCAACAACAACACAAAAGGAATTTCATTCTTTAAGGCATCTTCATAAACTGAAATACCTTTTCAAAAATGATTCTCAAATGTGCATTAAGAAGTTCTAATGTATCCATGTGCTTTCCATTGGATTTCAGAAATGCACTTCTTTCAAATTCTGTTAAAGGATGAGCCATGTTGTCTTGTCCATTTTTTTTTACATTTGATACAAATTTCCCATACACCATAGGTAAAAACCTATGGTTCCCCACAAAATTGTGGGTAACATATAGCTCCTACTTTGGAACATGTACTCCTCGTGGGAGTGCATGAGGACCTCATAATATTTCCTTCTCAAAGATGCAACAACTCTTTCCTCTGTGCTTCATCATCATGCAAAATAGAGCAATGTCAAAATCCAAGTGTATGTGTGCTGAAATCCCTATTACTGATGACAGGTCCATAAATCTAAGTGTTTGTAAATCAATTGTGTCTCTCATTGTTTGTCGAGAAGTGTTGCTACAAGATCCTTCTACCCACCTTTGGATATGACTTTTATAACAATTATCACACCATGATGGATCCTCCAACTTTTCTATCTTGATCCTAAAACCATTTGGGTGTAAAAAATGTTGGTTATTTTGTTGTAGTTTTGCATAATGGAATATGCAAAAAGGATTACAGATAGAACCTCATCTATATTGTGAAAATACCAGTCATGTTTTTCTTCATATTTCCTAATCAGAGAATTTCCTTTCTTTGGTTCCTTTAGGTTCTATGTGAACAATGATCCTGAAATTCACCAAATGAAAAGTTATTGGGCCTTTTCTGATTATGATATTTTCATTTCCATTGCTTATGTCAATCCTAGAATCTAAATCCAGGCTCCTGTCCATATCAAAGTCAGAGTTTTCTTGTTTATTGATCACTTCATTCTTTTGAAAATCATCACTACCCTGTCCAAATTGTGGGCATGAATCCTCTAGGGAATGTTTATCTTTGTACTAGTCCTCTTGGAGCACAAAAAAGTGGGAAGAACATAGCATATTAATGCTGATATAAAATAGGTCTTTATTCCCATTCAGAAAACTAGCAACATCGTCCCCCTCAACAATATTCTCATCTGACACTTCATTACTAACAATATCTTAACCAACTTGTAGCAGTGACAAATCCATCACTTCTATGGAAAAATTAGAGACATTTCCTATATGCTCTCCTATTGTGACAGGAAGAAAATCATCACGGTCCTTGGGATTAAAACTGAAAATGGGCTCATTCCATAAATACTCCATGATTGCCTCTTCATTTTCCAAATGTTTTTCCTTGTCCCTTTCTTTATCTGTAGAAGTTTGTTCGGCAACAGGACAATCATTAGCATGTTGTTCTCCTGTTCCAAAAGCAATGATTTTTTCTTGCATTACATTGTTTTCATAGTGGTCATATTCACTATCGTCAAAGGGTGGAGTAGAGGCTTCTTCCATGACTTTTCATTGTTCATATCATAATTGTCATAAACAAGACTTCTTTGAAAGATAGCAAAATATGACCTTGGGTTCACATGCGAGAAACTTTCATATTCCCCAATCTCCTCATCCAGATCTTCAATGGTGGTTTCATATGAGATGTTATCTTCATAAATATGTTCTTCATATTCCTTTAGGATAGCAAGAGCTTCTTCTTCAAAAGAAAAGAAAAAGGGGCCTTTTCTTACATTGAACAAGAAGAAGTCACCCAAGTCATACCAGATGGAACCCTTTTCATTTCTTTGTTCTATCATTGCATTGGGATAATTAATAACACCTCCAACAAGTACATTATCCTCTTCTTGAAACTCGTGACTAAAACTTGTATCTATTTCCACACCAAAATCAAGGTAATTGTCATCATCTTTTGTGTCTTTCATATTCCCCAATCTCCTCATCTAGATCTTCAATGGTGGTTTCATCTGAGATGTTATATTCATAAATATGTTCTTCATATTCCTTTAGGATAGCAAGAGATTATTCTTCAAAAGAAAATAAAAAGGGGCCTTTTCTTACATTGAACAAGAAGAAGTCACCCAAGTCATACGAGATGGAACCCGTTTCATTGCTTTGTTCTATCATTGCATTGGGATCATTAATAACACCTCAAACAAGTACATTATCCTCTTCTTAAAACCCGTGACTAAAACTTGTATCTCTTTCCACACCAAAATCAAGGTAATTGTCATCATATTTTGCATGGCTACCAACCTCCTCAAATTATGGGCAGGGGCCTTTTCCTTGAGAAGATTTATCACCACAATCAGTATTCAAGGATTCACAAACCTTCTCTTCGAGAACAACATGAACTTGTTCTATTGTCATTGCATTAATACTATCAACACCACCAATGAACACATCCTCCTCATCTTGGAACTGATCACTAAATACCATCTCAACAAGTGTCTCAACCCTGACCTCAAAAAAATTTCGCAATCATCTGTGTCCATGTCACCCCAATGGTCATCATTAAAAATCGATGGTTCATCAAAGTGCAGCATACATGATCTACCTATGTTATGACCCAAATTTAGGGTTTGATTTAGATTTATGAGGTGACCACTGCAACTCAAATATGTTGTTTTCATCACCACACTTATTGTTGCATTGTTCTTCTATATTCACAATATCCACATTGCCTTCTTCATGGCTTTCAATGCTGACCTCAAATTGTTCATGAATCTACTCTTTATCTTCCTTTTGGACAATAAAAACAATGCTACATGTTTCTTCTATGGTTGCTTCAACCGAGTCATTATAAGGCCCTAAAAGAGCCCCTTCTTCTAGGGTTGGGATTACCATGGAATCCTCACCAATACCACTGTCAAAATTTGCAGTTAAGAGTAGACCAAGGATACACATGAGATCGTGGTTTAATGACTGGAGAAATTATCAGATGCAAGTCTCAATTTCTATAGTTGTAATATTGTATAGATTCATCTCACCTTAGACCTAGCTCTTACAGGTGGTCAAGTGCTTACAAATTCTAGTTTTATTTTAGTATTGTTTTAAGAAAATCATATTTTTTGCCTGGATTTGATGCAGTGACACTCATGTTTAGACAACTTTGTTGGAAACTTGAGGGAACTGACATCTATCCAAAATAATTCATTGACCATTGGCAGCCTGATTGTTGGTTCTATTATGATTTTATCCCTTCTAGAAATATGGCAACTTACTTGTGATCCATATCCAAGTAAAAGGAGGAAAATAACGATTAAGAAGAAATAAAGGAGAGTGATATAAGATACTATCTATTTTATTCAAGATAGATGTAGTGTGTAAACCTCGTAATATGGATGTTAACTTGTCATCAATGAAGAAGGATGATAATGTGTGGGTAGTGCATGCGATTTTTATATTGTTGTTTCCTAGTTGTGCACCCCTATTTTATTTGTTGTTTCATCATTGTGCATGTATAATTGTGCAATGGTTTGTATTTTGTTTTCATACATCTAATTCTACAATGATTTTGTCTTTTGTTTTTGTGTATACTCTGTCTTGATGGTTGTACAAAAAGAGTTAAATATAACTAATAAACTATTGATGCATGTGTTGTATATTCAATTAGACAATCTGAACTAAAGCTTATATCTTTTTTTATATCCATTGATGCCCAACAAATCCTTCAAGGTCCTCTGGCACTATTTCACTACTTGATCCAACTTGGAAAGGTCTTTTTTTACTTTTCCTATCAAATTGACATTTTTATTGAACTTCTTTGGGTTAGGCTGGCTTTGGACATGTTCACACTGGCATTTATGTGAATTGTTAAATAAATTTTGATTATTTCCTAGTGAGATATTTTTAAAATTGTCATAAAGACCTTACAAATGATAACATTTTTGGCACTAAGGTCGAACTCCAAGAGCCTTTTACCCCACATGAGTCTTTGATTGAATCAAAAGTTCATGCATCTTTGACTGAATTATCATTTGTGTATTATATGTGGTTTCATAGTAATTATGTTACTTGTACTAAACATATCCATTGTGTCTACTGTAATTACAATAAGTTCAATGGTATGCAATGCTTTTGTAAGCAAAATATGTTGAAATTGATGTTGTGGGCAAAGAATTCAACAGTTTTATTAGTGTGGTTGTTGCACTTGTTTGAGATCCAATTCGGAGAAACAATGAGTTGAATTCTTTGGTGGGATATGGGTTTCATTGCACTACAGATGTTGAAGAGTTGGAATGGTTTCAGAGTTCATCGAAACTTATGTAAGATGTTGGCTATATTTTTGGGAAGTTACCACTTGCTAAGGAGAACTATACTTGGAAACATAGACTTTTTACAGGTATGTTTATTCCTTACATGTATCGATGGAATGTCCTTCTTGGGGATCCTTGAAATTGTCACAAATATGTGTTTAACATTTAGAGGTGTGAATTTAGAAGCTACCAAAATTGTTGCACTTCTTGACATCATGGAGAAGTTTGAATTAAACAAAATTTCTTCATCTCAAAACATGAACAAAGCAATGAACGTTGCTCATTGCTTTGATATTTGGACAAGGTTTTGACTACTATCAAATTGGTAAGACTTCTTCAACCATTCCATCTCAATTGAAAAGCTATCCCATTTTTCAATCACGTAAGATGTTTCTTCACTTGATAATGAGGATACTATAGACTCTAAACTAGAGGCTTCAACATCCAGGATGGTGTCTCCTATTGTAAAGGAATGTGTGAAGTAGTCCATGCCTAAAGGAACTGATGTATCAGAGAAAAAGGAAAATAAAATCCTTGTTTAAAGAACCACTGCAATTGGTGTAACATCCCCACTATAATCCCCAATTTAATTATTGCACAATGTAGATATGAATGTGGCTATGGCCAAGCAATGTAATATGTGAATTGTGTGTGTGTGTGTGTGTGTGTGTGTGTGTGTGTGTTTAACAAATATAATGTGATACTAGCTGCTGGGAATATGGATAGAGATGGGGGATGATTAATCCACAAGAGAAGAGAGTGTCTGAGAGGGATCTAAGGGGGGAATTAATTATGGGTATTGATTCATGTTGGAAAATTGGTTGTCATTGATGTCAACTCTTAAAGAATGCTAGAAGCTTCTAGAAGTAATGGGTGTACTTGAAGAAGTCTCCAAAGTGATCCCCTTATCGTGTATCTTTAAGCATGGCCCCCACAGGAAGACACTTTGAAGAAGTCTACAAGAATCCCCCAAGATGTGGTCATGAAGCCCAAAGTTGTTTGAAGAAAAAGGGTATGAAGGACATCATAATTAGATAAAAAAAATTATCATAGATGGATAGTCCTCATCATGCAATTTCTAATGGTAAGTGGTGTTATCTCCTCAAATGGTTTTGTAAATTTTGAGGCACTTTCATTCGTTTGCGTTTAATTTGTCATTTTCCTTGGTCATTTGCCATAATCCATATCTTCAAATTCCCCATTAAGTCCTCATTGATCATGTTTTCTTCAGACTCTTGTGACTCCATATATGACCTTCATGTCAATAAAACACAACTATTTTATCAGTTTTCATATACCTTCATTCAGTTTTAGGGCTTCTCGTATCTTTTAATAAAAATAATATAATTTTTAATTTATATTATTTAGCCTTTTTTGTCTAGAAGTGTTGTGTGTGCTTAAGTGAAGCATTCTAAGCCCTTAGTCTAATCCTACTACTAAGTCTAGTACATAGAACATAGTCTAAGGTCGAAGCCACATCCTAATTCATCACACTACATATCAAATCTAGTGCATAGGACAAAGTCCATAAGTTAAGCCTATCGGGTTTTATGGTTTTTTATAGCCAATTCTTATGCCAAGTGACAAGCTAAGCTATGAGTTGACACACAAAGCCCAAAGATGAGCCAAACCATAAGCCTATTCTTATGCTAAGTCGACAGGTCATATCACATATGTCAAACTTCAAACCAAGCCACAGGTCGAGCCACATGCTTAAACTACACAGCACATAATCCAACACAGAGCGCCCAAGCGCTAGGTTAAAGCCATATGAAAGAGAAGCTCACGGGATGGCTCCTCTTGATACAATTCATCGAGCATATAAGGAATCGATGGTGCTATGAAATAATATTTGTACAAATCGATTTCTGTATCTAATTGCTGCAAAGTTTGAGGTATCCACCGCCAACTACTAGAATCAAGGATCAGAGGGTTTTGAGATCTTAGCTAACAAGTGTGAAGTTACAGGTATTTTCAGATTTTCAGAAGACACGAATCCTTTTCTCTACTCTGCATTTTGACATCACTGAGTTGTTTTCTCTACTTCTGCGGCATCAAAACTTGGATTTTTCATCCATATAAACAAAGCATGGCACCGCCTTTTTCTTCTCATTGCCGCAATTAAAAGATGAAGTGATTGATGTTATGGGTGCAACTAAGGGAAAAGGATACGAAGGTGTTGTAACTAGGTGGGGTGTTACAAGACTACCCTGAAAAACTCACAGGGGTTTGCGTAAGGTTGTTTGTATTGTTTCTTGGCATCCAACCAGGGTTTCCTTTACTGTTGCCAGGGTTGGTCAGAATGGGTATCATCATCATACTGAGATGAACAAGAAGATTTACAAGATTGGCAAGAAAGATCAAGAATCTCATTGTGACAGTCGTTGCTGAAACAAACTTCCTGAACTGCATTAGAAGAAATCAAGTTGAAATTCATTGATACCTCTCCCAAACAAACGACGAAGATCATAGTTTTTTCACTCCTACTGTCCCCTCCACTTCAATGCATTACATATGGTGTTGGATGATTTAAGTGTACATATCGTTCTTTGCAAAACTGTCAGAGTTTCCTCTTCAAGTGATGATCAATCAGAACATAATTTGAGGGGTGATTGCAATGAGTAACCAGGGAATAAACTCTGGGGAATCAAGAGTTTATGCCAAGGACATTGCCCTGTGGAAAGCACTGTGTGCTTCACGAGATATTCTTCTTAATAAGATAAAGAGAATTGGTAGTGGAAACAATCGAAGAATTGATAATCTGGAAAATACAGAAGAAATATCAATAAAATCCATTACAAGTAAACCCGATACACCATTTTCTAAGGGTCATGCAAGGTCAAGAAGTCATTACCTTGTGGGAATTTCTGGGTCACAACGACATGGAGAAATCAGTTTATTGGCAAAGGGAACTTTTCCAGACTGTGTTTTTAAGATTCCTAAAGCAGAAGTGTCATTGGATGCTTACACACTTATATTGCAGGAGAGGAAATAATACTGGGATAGAAAGTTTCAACCGAAAACAGGGTTTTCGGTTGCTTATGTGCTATCAATTTTTGTCCCCAAGTCACCGAAAGCACAAGTGTTTGCAGAATGTTAATGTTTTTGACCAGATCAAAGATTTTGATTTCCAAAAAATTTGGAAAAGGTTCTAAATGAAATATAATAATTAAACGGATGAAGATCAATATCCCTTTCCAGATTTTAAGGCAGATATTAAGGTAAACAAGATAAAAGGCCTTTCTAGTTTTGGTCAACAAACACCCAGTTGTCGAAGAAAGAATTTAAAGTGCTCAATCATGCTGGTGAAATTGTTAAAGACTATTGGAACTGTCGAAGTTTGCAAAAGATGACTTGATACGGGTTTTACCCTCATTCTAGGATTATATCCTATATATCATATTATTTGATTTTTCTCTATTTTAAGCATGTAAGATCCAATTTTATAGGATCCTGAACTTATTTGTAAAACTTATTTAGTCTCATTTGAATTAGAATGTAAGGGGTTCGAGTCTGAAGACTAACTATACTTCTTTTGTAATAAACTTTTCTTGCTTATACTACAAATACACAAGCTTCTTTCTCAGTTACTATGAGATTTCCATCTTATTTCTATTTATGTATTTTGAATGATTACTTTTATTCTAAGTTTGTCTAATTGAAGGTGACTTTCATCTCACCCTGTCAATTCATAAACACTGATTGAATAGTAATCTGTGTTATTTTTATTCAGCCCATCATATATATGGTCTAGTTGATAAATATAGTCTTCTTCACCCACCAAGTTCAGTTATTCATCTGATTATTAACTCTTGAAATCCTTGTCTTACCGATTTATATATATATATATGAGTGTCTTGAGAGTGAACCAATTGGTTAAGTTATCCCATTTGATCCAAAAAACACATAAAACCAAAACATACTTTAAGTTACCAGGCTAACAGGTGATACACTGCATGGTTCCTCACGGTTGAGAAGTTATGCCCTCTTAGAGAATATGGTTAAGAATCCCCTAGATGGTTGCAACAAGAAGTTATAAGTCAACCCCAAATTAATTAAAGAATAAAATTTGTTCCAAACAAGAAGTGATAGGTCGGCCCTAAAGAAAGTAAATGACTTACTTGAAACAATATAAATACACATTAAGAAGCCTCTCATTTGATCATCCATCTAAGAAAGTATGTGATCTCTTAAGTGAATATGAGGAAAGAAATCTGAGTTAATGAAAGGGTGTGAAGGAGAAGTCTTGGATCCGTAGGTGGAAGAAGGGTTTATGAAAAACCCTAGTTGAGAAAAACCCTAGTTGAGAAAACCCCCGTGGGTCAAGTGCAGGGTGTCTCACAAGGTCCCGTTGGTTGTCTTGGTAGCATCACACGAGGCACCGCTAGTTGCCCAGTTTTGTCCAGCAAGGTTGAAGTAAAGTTTAATGAAGATGTTATCCTTTTGTTGAAGAAGTTGAGGAAGGTATGCAAGTCTATAATCATATGCACTAGGTAGTTACATGATTAAAATGTATGTTTTCTATGTGTTTTTTTATGCATGCTTTTGGCACATGGTTTGAGGTGTATCTTGGATATTTTGGGCATACGAATTGAGGTATATTACTGGTATATGGTTTATGGTTTATCATGGTTGATATGGTACTTCCTTGAGGCACATATTTGGCATATGGTTTGAGGCATATGTTGGTGATGTTGGGCATATGTTTGAGATATGTTCTTGGTGATCTTGGCATATGATCCATGTGAGTGGATCTAGTTTTGTTGATGATGAAATATCAATATCAGTTACATAGATAGTGACAATGACATAGACAGTATCAGTGACAGTGACAGTGACAATGACAGGTTGAGTCTCCATTTATATTTCAAGGAGGAAGGAAGCGACAAGGAAAGGGGGTTGTAGCTTCCTTCCAATTGGTGTTGGAGAATACAGGGAGTTGTAGCTTCATTTAGGTTGGAGCTTGTAAACATGGGGTTGGAGCCTCCTTCCCGTTGGTGCTAGAGAATTTTGGAAGTTGGTGCTTCCCATGAATGTAATCTTATGAAATATAAGAAAGCATTCCTGGTTTTCTCCCATTTGGGTTTCCACATAAAAATATCTTATGCATTGTGCATGATGTGATGTATTGTTGAATGGTACTATTTATGGTTATATGTTCATGTTATGTGAAATGAAATTATAAGTTAATGGAATTATTAATAAGTTAAAGTTTACATGTTCTGATTAAAAGTGGTAAAAAGTGCTCAATACTAATTCACCCCCCCCCCTCTCTCAGTATTGGTGAATATTCCAACAATTCGTATGAGAGCAGTTCCTTCGAAAAATAGTCTAATCACTGGAAGGAATACCATGGAGTGCACTAAGAATGGAATACCACTATTTGATGGTCATAACTATGCCTTTTGGAGCATAAGTATGAAAACGTTTGTGCAAGCATAGGGATTTGGTGTTTGGCAAGCAATGATAAATAGATACAAATCACCTACCACTCCCCCAATAGATAAGGATGGAAAGAAACTCGATGAAAAATATTTAAAAGCTAAAATGATATTCTAAGCGGGCTAATTGATTCAATACATGTAAAGGTTATGCATTGTGACTCTACAAAGGATCTTTAGGACATGCTTCAAAATATTTACAAAGGAGATGACAAAGTCAAAGTGGCCAAACTTCCAACTTATAGAGGTCAATTTGAACAGCTGAAAATGAAGGAAGATGATGAAATAGTGAACGTTATTAAAGGATTGGAAGAATAAATTGAAGAATTGGTGATTGTCCAAAAGGTACTAAGATCTCTTCCAATGAGATTTGATCCTAAGATTTTAGCCCTAGAAGAAAGAGAAGACCTTGATGCATCGAGCATGGACGAGCCACATGGAACATTTACAGCTTATGAAATGAGAACAAAGAAGGATAATCCATATAGGAAATAAGTAGCTTTCAAGGCTTCAAATAAGACAAAGAAGAATAAGAAAAAGCCAAAGTCAAACTGTTGTTGCAGCGATGAATCAGATGAAGATGAAGAAATAACAAACTTTGTAAGGAAGTTTAAGAGAGGAATTGGCAAGTACAAAGGTAAGATTCCCTTAATGTCCTTTAATCATGGTAGAGTTGGTCATTTTTCTTATAAATTTCCTTATGCTAAGAATATAGATAGTGATGAAGAAGAAGCACCCAAGAAAGGAAAGAAATATCATAATGGAGACAAGAAGAGAAACAAAAACAAATTCTTCAAGAAAATCCTCTACTCAAGAGAAGACAGTTCCTCATTGGATGAGGATGATGATATCTACAATGACTCATAAAATGTACTCTTTATGGAATTTGAAAATGATGAATATGATTATGAAGAAGAAGGTGAGGTAGATCTTGAAATAGCATTAATCAGTGTCTTAATTGAGCTAAAAAGAGAAAGGAAGAAAAAAAATCACTCAAGAAAGAACTAATCAAGCTTAAGGAGGATTCTCAAAATCCCAACTCTGAAGAAGACCGAGAGATGATTATGAAGCTAAAGGTCCAAGTAGAAGAAGCTGGAAGGATTGAAGAAACACTTAAAAACTAGTTGGAAGAAAAGGAGAAAATATAGGAAAGCTTGGAAGCAGAAATAGTTTCACTAAGGAAGGAACTTCAGAAGAAAGACATGTAACATAACAACACCAAAATATTGGATGAAATCATCAGCAGTAAAAATCCATACCACGACAAGTTTGGACTAGGATACAAACAAATGCATACTGAGAAGGCTTTGAGCTCAATGACAACATAAAAGAAAGTAGAACAAAAGAGTTATGCAAAAGTCATCAGAGGACCCATCAAGAAGGAAGAATGCAAGCCTTCAAAGGAGAACATTTGGGAAATGGAGAGAACTCAAGAAGAAGATTACAGAAGAATGACACCACCTAGAAGATCCAGAACCCATAATCAACAACCAACAATGGAGAGAACTCAAGAAGAAGATTACATAAGAGTTGCACCAATTAGAAGATCTCCCACACTCAGGTACCAAACTATTTTTCTTGGTTTATGTTATTCCTGTAACAAATTTGAGAACAAGGATATAAACTGTAGATATTATGCTAAGAATAGAGGCAACTATGAAGTCTACTCTAGAAACAATTATTTCAAAAAGCCTCATGAAGCATATGACATAATCTATAACAATTTTGGCTCATTAAATAATGAAGTAGAATGTTATAAATGCAACAATATTGGAAACATGGCCAAAGACTGCAAATTGATGATTCCTCCAAAGGAATAAAAACAAGATTTCAATAGTCATGTAAAGGAACCATCAAGGATGTGTAAAAAGAAGCAAGATAAAATAAGCATTGAAGAATGTTCAATTTCTCTACAAGACCAAATAAGAAAAAGTGATTGGTACACTGACAATGGTTTCACAAAGCATATGACAGGTGATAAGGAAATGTTTATAACTCTGGAGAAGGAAAGAGATGGATCAGTTTCATTTGGCAATGATAACTCAACCAAATTTATAGGAAAAGACACAATGAATATTAGAAGAAAAGATGCCATGACAGAAAATTTCCTACTTGCCAAAAACATGAAGCACAATCTACTAAGTGTGAGTAAAATGCATGACCAAGGACACAAAATTCTCTTCGACTAAAAGAAATGTGAGATAAGGAAAGAAAGATTAGACAAATTGGTGGCTACAACAATAAGGACTCCAAACAACATATACATATTAAATGAGATTGGAAAGGAAATATGTTGCTTGGGAAAGGAAAATGAAAGTTGTCTTTGGCACAAAACAATGGGTCATATGAACTCTGACAATCTTGTCAAAATTAACAGAAAGGAAGCAGTAAGAGAAATGTCTAAAATTTCAAAGCTAGCCAATACTATCTGCAAGCATTGTTTACATGGAAAACAAACCAGAATTGAGTTCAGAACAAAGGAATACTCTACAAAAAAACCTTTGGATATTGTACACATCGATCTACGTGGACCAACGAGAACAAAAGGACTGAATGGAAAACAATACTTCATGCTACTTATTGATGATTTTACAAGATTATCGATGTCTTCTTTCTCAAGAAAAAGTCAGAGGCATTTGAATGTTTCAATATATACAAAGATATGGTTAAAAACGAGACTGATTTGAAAATCAAGTGTTTAAGATTAGACAATAGAGGTGAGTTCACATCAAAAGAGTTCATGGATTTCTATGAAGAACATGGAATAAAAAGGAAATTTTCAGTAGCTAGAACACCTAATCAAAATGGAGTTGTTGAATGGAAGAAAATAATTGTACAGGAGATGGCCATAACCATGTTGAAATATTCCAAGTTGAGTAATATATTTTGGGTACAAACAGTATGTACAATTGTTCATATCTTGAACAGAGGAATGCTTAGAAGAAACAATGACAAGACTCCATATAAGTCGTGGAATGGAAGATCGGAAAATGTCAATCACTTTAGAGTGTTTGGAAACAAATGTTATATAAAAATAGAAGATAACAAGATTAGAAAATTTGACTCTCGAGTTGATAAAGGCATATTAGTTAGATACCCAAGAAAAAGCAATGCATACAAATTCTACAACCTAAGACTCAACAAAATAGTGGAAAGCATCAATGTAAAGATTGATGAAACAAATGTGTTGAAGACCATAGAAGAAAGAAAAAATTCAAAAGAATAGAAAGCATAAGAAGATCTAAAAGAAGAAGAAGAAGAGGAAGAACAACAAGAAGAGAAGCAAGTAGAAGTAGATCAAGAAGAAAATGGCCATCAAGATTTTCAGATACCTTCTAGGACACCTAACTGTCAAGTACAAAAAAATCATCCACCGGGACAAATTATTGGAGATAAAAATGCAGGAATAGAAACTGAAGGGAGTAGATGATCTTTCACGCTAGAACAAAGACATCTAGCACTACTATCCACAAATGAACCAAGAAGTTTTAAGGAAGCCAACAATGATGAACATTGGATCAAGGCCATGGAAGAAGAACTAAATCAAATAGAGAAGAATGAGACTTGGGAATGGGTTCCAAGACCAAAGGACAAAAATATGATTGGCACAAAATGGGTGTTCAGAAACAAACTAAACGAAGATGGACATGTAACCAGAAATAAGGCAAGGCTAGTATGCAAAGGATATGCTCAAGTTGAAGGAATAGATTTTGAAGAAAATTTTTCTCCTATTTCCAGAATGGAAGCAAACAAAATGATCTTGGACTATGCATGTTCCAAAAGGATCGGAGTATATCATATGGATGTAAAATCAACATTTCTAAATGGAGAATTAGAAGAAGAAGTCTACATCGAATAACCAGAAAGATTTCTACTATCGGAAAAGAGAAGGCTATGCTTGCAGATTGAAGAAATCTTTGTATGGACTCAAGCTATCCCCTAGAGCCCGATATTCAAGACTGGACAAGTATTTGCAACAATAAGAATTCAGAAAGGGCAATACAAACAACAATCTCTACATAAAATTGGATCGAGACAACATACTTATCATTGAAGTATATGTAGATGACATCATCTTTGGAAGTGAAGATGATAGGATGAGTAAGAAGTTTTCCAAAGACATGCATAATGAATTTGAAATGTCCCTACTTGACGAGTTGAATTTCTTCTTGGGACTCCAAATATCTCATCTTGATGAAGGTATTTTCATTTCCCAAACCAAGTACATCAAAGAGATGATGAAGAAGTTTGGAATGAAAGATTGCAAACTCGTAAGCACTCCTATGGTGACTAGTTGCAAGTTGAGAAAATATGACCAATCTAAGGAAGTATATCAAAGACTCCATAGATAAATGATTGGAAGCCTACTCGATGTGATAGCCTCAAGACCATATGTGATGAAATCAGTCTAACAAGTTGCAATATTTCAAGCAGCACCGAAGGAAACACATGTTATGGCAGTAAAGAGGATCTTTCGATATCTCAAAGGAACAATAGAGTTTCTATTGTCATATCCGAAAGAGAATGAGCTAACTATGGTCGCCTACACAGATGCATATTGGGAAGGAAGCATTGATGATAGAATAAGTACTAGTGGAGCAACCTTCTACTTGGATGATTGTCTGGTGTCCTGGTTAAGTAAGAAGCAATCCTCAGTATCTTTGTCTATGGTAGAAGCATAATATATCACAACAACAACATGTTGTACTTAGGTCCTCTGGATGAAGAAAACCTTGCAAGATATACAAGAAAAATATTATGAGCCTATTTCAATACTCTGTGATAATACCAATGCTATAAGTATCTCCAAAAATCCAGTGATTCATTCCAAGACCAAGCATATTCCTATCAAGTTTCACTTTCTATAGGAACAAGTCACAGAAAAGAACATCAAGTTGGATTAAATTAGGATGAAAGAATAGATTGCATATATCTTCACCAAACCTCTCCCAAGGGAGACTTTTGAGTTTATTCGACAGAAATTAGGAGTAGTTTCTTCCCCACAGTGATCTACACATCATTTTGCAAAGAATATAGGGGGAGAGAAATCGACATGGGGAGTTACCCTTTGCCATTGATGTCAAAGGGGGGGAGAAAGATTAGAAGCATGAAGACAGGGGGAGAAAACATGAAGACAAGGGGATCAATGGTCACAAGGGAAGTATGAGTGTTTCCATCAATGCCAAAGGGGGGGATTGTTGGAAAATTGGTTTTCATTGATGTAAAATATAGAAGAAGTCTAGAAGCTTCTTGAAGTAATGGGTCTACTTGAAGAAGTATCCAAAGTGGTACCCTTATGGCATAAATTTAATCATGGCCCTCATGGGAAGATGCTTTGAAGAAGTCTACAAGAAGCCCCGAAGATGTGGTCATGAAGTCAAGAGTTGTTTGAAGAAAAAGGGTATGAAGGACATCATAATTACATACAAAACTCTCATAGATGGATATTCCTCGTCATGAAATTTCCAATGGTAGGTGGTACGCCACGTGGTTCCTCACAGTTGAGAAGTTATTCCCTCTTAAAGATGAAGCCCCAGAATATGGTTAAGAAACCCCTAAACGGTTGCAACAAGAATTTATAAGTCAGCCCCAAATTAATTAAAGAAGAAAATATGTTGCAAACAAGAAGTTATAGGTTGACCCTAAAGCAAGTAAAGGAGTTACTTGAAACAATATAAATACACATCAAGAAGATTCTCATTTGATCATACATTCAAGCAAGTATGTGATCTCTTAAGTGAATATGAGGCAACAAATTTGAGTTAGCGAAGGGGTGCAAAGGAGAAGTCTCAGAAGAAGGGTTTCTGAAAAACCCTAGTTGAGAAGACCCCCACAAGTCAAGTGCAGGGTGTCCCGCGAGGCCCTGTTGGTTGTCTTGGTAGTATCACACAAGGCACGTCTAGTTGCCCAATTTTGTCCAGGGAGGTTGAAGTAAAGTTTAATGAGGATGCTATCCTTTGTTGACGAAGTTGAGGAAAATTTGTAGTTTTGTAATCATATGCACCAGGTTGTTACATGATTAAAAGGAATGTTTTCTATTTGTTTTTTATGGTCATATCTTCATGGTTATGGTATATGCTAAAGTCATATCTTGGATGGTTTGGCACATGGTTTGAGGTGTATCTTGGATATTTTGGGCATATGATTTGAGGTATATTTCTGGTACATGGTTTATTGTTTATCATGGTTGATATGGCACTTTCTTGAGGCACATCTTTGGCATATGGTTTGAGGCATATGTTGGCGATGTTGGGAATATGTTTGAAAGATTTTATTGGTGATATTGGCATATGATCCATGTGAGGGGATTTGGTTTTGTTGATGATGATGTTAATGATGATATATCAGTATCAATTACAGAAATAGTGACAGTGACATAGACAGTATCAATGACAGTGACAGATTGAGTCTCCATTTATATTTCAGGGAGGAAGGAAGGGGAAAGGAAAGGGGGTTGTATCCTCCTTCCGGCTGGTGCCAAAGAATACAGGGAGTTGTAGCTTCCTTTAGGTTGGAGCTTGTAAATTAGGGGGTTGGAGCTGGAAAATCTATGGAGTTGGAGCTTCTTTCAGGTTGGAACTTGTAAACAAGGGGTTGGAGCTTCCTTCTAGTTGGTTCTAGAGAATTTTGGAAGTTGGTGCTTCCTATGAATTTAATCTTCTGAAATACAAGAAAACATTATGTGGTTTTCTCCCATTTGGGTTTCTACGTAAAAATATCTTGTGCACTGTGTATGATGTGATGCATTTTTGAACGGTACTATTTATGGTTATATGTTCATGATATGTGAAATGCATTTATAAGTGAATGGAATTATTGATAAGTTAAAATTTACATGTTCTGATTAAAAGTGGTAAAAATTGATCAATATTGATTCACCCTCCCTCCACCCTCTCAGTATTGGCGAATATTCCAACAATTCAACTCATATTTTTGAATTTTATTATCTTTTGAGGAACCCATCTATTTTTATGTTTGAGTGTATGAGAGCCCAATCATTAAATACATGTCAGAGAGTGGGTGTATAAGTCACATCCAATAGTTATTGGAGAGCAGGGGTTGAAGTACAATCAACATTGGACAGAGTGAGTAGTCAATTGTCTTGGGAAAATAAATGAAATTCGTATGGGGAAAATAGGCAATTTTTCAGATTCAGTCTAGGCATGAACAACAAGGAGATATTAGGGGGAAAGAACACCATATATAGAGAAAGAAGGCTAGGAAAATTATGGAGAATGATGAAGCATTTTTTTATCATTTTGGAGTTGGAAATTGAAGAGCCAGGTTGCCAGGCTTGAAGAGTGAACTCCTATGTGAGTTGCACTATAACAACAAGTGTTTGTTGTTGGTTGTTGGTAGTTATCCTGGAAATGAGTTCCATTAATTTCTCGACAAAGATATTCTTGGTTACATGAGCCAAAGAGACCCTAATAAATGAATGGGACACTCGATGGACTGAGAGCAGTGAAGGGGTACATTCTTTGAGTTGGGTAGGTCAAGAGGAAGAGAGATGGAGGAAATTTGAAATAGTTGTAGGAGAATACTAGTGGGTTGTGACATAGTGAGCTATGAGGGGACTGTAAGAGGCACCCTTCTCTTGTGGATTCCTAGCCCCAGCTTGAGAGTGACTTGTTGTTGATATTTGGAACATCAAGTCTATGTTTGGGTAGAACATCCTTCCCAAGCACTTAGTTGCACAAACTTCGTTTCAAATATAAGTGTTTATATGTTATCTGAGTTTTCTTATGAGTCTTATGAATATGCATTTTACTCTGTGAATGAGAATGGTTTTATGTGTTGTTATAGATTATTTATTAGCTACATGCATGTGCATTTATAATGTTGTAGATGCATTTAATTATGGGAATTATAATCCAGTTAAATCTGTGCATAATTTGTAGTTGGTAAGCCACATGAAATGAATTATCAAGAAAACTTTCCATTTTATGTGTATTTTGCATAGTAATGTTCCCTAGTTAAGATGTGGAATGTTACAATTGGAAATGAATCTATATCAGAGAAAAAAAACACACTGTTTATAAATCTAGGTGGGACAACGAACACAACACTACCCTACTCTCTTCAGTCCTTTCCTCTAGAGAATATACCTTATACTCATTCCATTCAAGTTTCTAACAATCCAGGTCTTCTGGTTCCAGTTGGGTTCTCATTACCATACGTGATGCAATTCATGCATTTTATTAATTTGAGTATTTAAATGTACATATAAAATTTACAAAATCATAAAATGGGCATAACCTTTGCCATCTTTATGTCCATGTTTGCATTTAGTGAACATTTGTAATCCTTCATTAATGCTTGTGTCATGCAGGGTATCCACCTAACACTCCTACCTTGCATGTCTCTACTTCTAAACACAATCATTATACATTAATTTGTTTCTATCAGATTGAAACATAGCACAAATAAGTGATTTAGTAAATATGTCAGCTCTCGTGTTTTCTGAAGTAAATAAGGGTCATTCAACCTCTTTTTTGGCAAATTCTTCTCTCATAAAGTAATGTTAGATATCATGTGTTTTGTTCTAAAATGAAATTTTGAATTCTTTGAGTGTGCTATGCAGCTTTGATTGACATAGTGTTAGACAACTAATCACTTGACTCTTCTCTATATCAACTAACAACCTCTTTCGTCACACTAATTGTTTGGTTGCTTGTGTTGTTGATATGTAATTTGTTTCTATGCTAGTTACACCAACATATGGCTACTTCTTGCTGCTCCTCAAAGTTGATTTGTTTTCAAACAAATAACAATACATCGTGTCTAACCTCCTTTCTAAGTATGGACACAAATTTAAGTGGCTCCTAAGCATGATAATTATTGGTTTCGCTGGTTAGTTATTCTGATTGTATGGTACTCTTGATTAAATTCCAATCCCATGCCCTCATACATGATAAAATCCAATGGAAACTCAACAACATTGCAAAACTTGCAATTGTGAGAATTGTTCACCCTGTTGTAGCATGCACTATGAATTGCAGTTTCAAATATATTTACATGAATAGATGAGATTTGATATAATTCATCATGCATGCCCATTTCTTTTCTTCTAACCTTATGTACTAATATGCTATTTATTTTGACGATCGAATAGAGTATACTCTGTGTTCATTTCGTTTATATATTCTAAAATTGGATATGGGGCCATTTCTACCAGTTTGGATATACTCTATTTTTTTTTTATGATCCCAACATTTCAACTATAGAGTATGCCTAATTCACCCAACTATTATACTTTTTCTCTAAACAATGAGTAAAACGAGTGGCAGTCTACAATAGTACTGTACAAAGGATACATTATTCCTAACATCTCTCCATGACATGGCCCTATTTTCTCAATAAAAAAGGATTGTATTGGTGTCCTTCCATTGATTTTAGGGATTTAAAGGTCCATCAAAGTTGAATTAATGGTATTTAAACCCTATGCACCTATATTTTTTGGGTGAAGTAAGGGATTTAATTTATAATTCCCTAACCTTTCTTAATACTACACATCAGAGAGCATTTCAAAATATATTTGATAATATAATAATATCAATTATTTCAAGTATGTATTAAGGGTGTATTGAGGTATGATATGTTGTATGGGCTAAGGGGTTAGTTGAGGGTGTATGATGTGAGACAAAATATTTATTTTATTTGGCTATAAGTTTCTTGTAGCGAGTTAAGAACATTATATTGTACTTATAAGGGGGCTTATAAGCATGACATATTGGTTATATAGAAAGGCCCACATACCTAAATTGTATTGAAAAGAAAATATTTTGGGTGGGATAAATGAAATTCATATATATTAAGGAGATATTTGGTAGAACCATAATCCTATTAAGAAAAAAATCTAGACATTGAAGAAATTTAAGTTGGATAACAATAAATCCTATAGTGTAAAACCTAGACATTGTAAAATAGGTTTGAGAAAGATCCTTGGTGTATTTGATTATGTGATGGAAGATAGACAATTATAAAATAGGTTGGAAACCAAGCATGGGAATATCAAATGACACTAAATATCACATAGGAGGCATGCTCAACATAGACAAGGACATTGGACATTATATATTGTTTATGTGATTAGAAAGGTGGCATCTTGATATGACACAAATGAGAAACGTTGAAAAGATGGTGTTAGGGTTGTAAAAGATAACACTACTAAAATGAAGCATATACTACAAGAGGTATGACCACTACTAAATTGAAGAATAAATAAAGAGCTTGATGGATTTTGAGCAACATTTTGGTATGCTTCTTGGATGGTTGGACTAGGATGTGAGATGGTATAGGGCACTAGTTTTTGCAAGATAGATGTATGGTGGAGTAGACTACGCTCATGTACAATTATGAGTATAGGGAAATGTGTAGACAATGTAAAGTTCCCATGCATGTATTGTGGATAGGTACATGGCATATTCCACATTTTATTGTAGACACTTTGACATGTTGAAGACACTTCATCACTTGCAATGTATGGACAATGATGTTACTCAATTATCAATATGTTGTGTAGGTTGTTGCAACTCTAAACCATCTAATCAAAATGCAGACCTCTCCAAGTGTCATTTGTGCATTCCATACATGCCTTGGGAAAGTGTTTTAGTAAAATTAGTCTTTGGCTTCCCTATGTTTGCATATCACAATAATTATGTTTTTGTTATTGCTTCACTTTAGAGAAATAGTAAAGTACATCCCTTGTGCCAAGTTAGCATTATCTATTAAATTTTATCAACTCTTGTTTGATCATGTTTGTCCCCCCTTCCAATATTGTCTCGGATAGAGACTATCTCTTGATTTGATATTTATGGAGATTATAGGGATCTGCATTGTAGTTACTTGGTTCAAAGGTTAACTTTTCTATGGTTGTGCATATCTAGAATTATGATCAAAACAAGGTTGTCAACCACATATTTTGCTTGACCTTTATTTTTGAACTAAAATTACCAGAGTTTTGGATTATGTGAAATGTTATAATTTAGCATGTGATTTACCTATATCGTAGCGAGTTGTTGCACATTTCATTAAAATACAGTCAATACATTATTCTATGAATACTTCATATGTCAAACTGACAAGAGCTGCAAAATTAGAAGCTTGTGATTTTCCATCTCACTATAAAAAAAATTCTCGGGCATTAAATGAAAATCAATGATTCTTCCACTGAACAATGCAAAGAGATTTATTACAATTAAGTGCTCAATGTAGCTATCTGTATTTGGTTTCCATGTGCAAGTAAAATATGTTGAAATCGATGTCGTTGTCAAAGAATTCAATAGTTTTATTAGCATGGTTGATGCACTTGCATTGAGTTTGAGATCCAATTCAAAGAAACGATGAGTTGAATTCTCTGGTGGGCTATGGGTTTCATTGCACTGCAAATGTTTTCCTCAATGAGTCTTGTCAGTGGAACATTTTATGAAAAACTAAATGTTGTTAAGAATCTTATGTATTTTTTTTTTTATATCTGACCACTATGACATTGCAAAATGATACTATGACATATATTTTTAATGTGATGGAAGTACAATGCTTTGTTTTGTGAGATTGATGGTATATTTTCTGTTAGCAAGTGTTGTATATTTTCATTTGGTAAAACAATTCAGGTTTAGGAAATGGTTTTGATGGGGATTTATGTCCATTCACATACCTATTTAGTCAAAAAATTTGAAATTTGTTCTCAAACTGGGTGCCTCTTAACAAATTGTGTAGATCATACAAAGATAGGTAGGAACTGATTGCCTTAGGACTCAATATGTTGTAAGAGTTCTTTTCCAAATGTAACTTAGAGAGTAGTTACTAGTTGGTTGGTTAAATAGGCCTTGGATGTTCATAGTTTGTTTGAGCACTATGAATAGTCATGTGATGTGGCTACTGAAGGAGTGTGGGAGTGCAGGCATAACTTATTATATTTTTTAATTTTTTTTATCCAAGGACTTATTTAAACAAAGTGGTAATTATTGGCATCATGTAACTAGATTCAAGCAACATTTTTTTGTATTTTTTAATTATGGGGATGTTACACTATTGTTACTCTTTCCATTGCCATTGTAGGAAGTGGTAAGCTTATATTTTTGGATGCATTTATGTTGTATTTTCTTACTATACACCCTAAGTTATTTTCTAGGATTCATGTAAGCATTTGGTGGTTTTCCTTTTTGGGTGTATGTTTTCTCAGAGAATTTTATTTCATAAAAAGGATAATAAATATAAATACATACAAAGATTATATACTTGGCAGGAATTTTACTAATTTTATATTATTTCTCATGCATGTTTCACTTTCGGTTTCTAGATTGATTTAAAATTTCAACTGTGGAATATTTATTGAGATGTCAAACACCAATCGTGGGGAAAAAAGATCAAGAAAAAATGATCTATCATCCTACTTTCAAAGACCTTGATACAAGGATCCACATTATCTTCATGCTTCAAGCTCTTTTGATCAACCTATCAATGAAAAAGATGTCAACTATTATGAAAATGCATCTAATATCCAAATAAAAGATGAGTGAATAGGTTCCTCTAGTGATCAAAGTGAGATAAATGCATTTTAACCAGAAATTGGCAATACAAATTTTGAAAATATTTCATTGGAAAATAACATAATCAATTCATAGAAAAGACAAAAAGGCCAATGGGACATAGGGAGATAATTCCAACCACACTTGGTCTCAAATTTTTCATTTATTAAACCAATATGTCCAAAAAATGAGAAAAATAAACCACAAGTTACATGTAATATATGTAGTTGGAAACTTGGCACACCAATGACATTTCAGATGATGTTAAATACAATAGAGAATCCTGTAGGAAAGGTGTATGAAAAGAAAATTGTAGATGGCAAGGATAAATATATTGCCAAATGGAAATCCTATGAGGAATGTTGACATGTCAAATATGCAGATAAATATAAAAAATATTTAATAAGTAAGGAAAAACTCGAGGCAAGTGGAGAAATCATCACATCTCTATTCGGAAAGACGATGGAAATAAATTTGTTATCCAAGACAATTCAATTAATCATTGTATTTCACATCTTATCTAAAGGTCGTCCTATGACATATTATCTAGATTACATGAAATATCTATATTTTCTTCAAGTATCAAACCTTCCAACTTCTCTTTGGTATTTAATGAGTAATTGGGAATGGGAAAAATATCTAGCTCAAGTAGAAAAATAATGAAATGAAAGAGAGGATTGCAAATGCTAGGTTTCAGACATTGTCTTTGGATGAGGTTACAACTACTGTTAATACTTCATGGGTCTACATGAGTATTTATATGGTTAATGACCATATTAGGCATTCCTATCTATTTGGGATTCATAAAACAAGGGATAATTCTATAGCTGAAAATATTTATGAACTTGTTATTAATAGTTTGAAGGAAATTGGTGGTATGGATCATTGAATGATCGCAAAAACGTTGGTATGTGTTAGAGCTGATGGAGCATTAGCAATGAAAGGACAACGAAGTGGCCTTTTAGTTATACTACAACTATCAGCTTCGTTGTATATGTTGAGTATTCAGTTATATGGCTCATATGATGAATCTTTCATTTAAAATAGTAAGCAACTTTCCACCGATTTCAAAAGTTGAAGATCTTGTAGGAGAGGCTTATGCATACTTTTGTCGTAGTCCCTAACAATTTTCATAGTTTCAAAAATTTGTTGTGGTGTTACAAATGTAAACAATCTATTAAAAGATGTTGATACAAGATGGATCTCATTGAATGGACCAACTCAAAGACTATTTAATGAGCACTAGTCCTTGGTAGGGGTGATGTATGAACAACACTTCAATGTAGATAGAGCTCAATATATTCTCTTTCGACTAACTGAGATAGAGACATTATTAACATTGGTTGGGATTCTTCCTATGCTAGATGAAATGAATGTACTCATGAAAATGTCTCAAAGTCACACAATGTATATTACATAATACATGGCTGCAAGAAAATTTGCATGCCTTTCATTGGATAATTCGTATACGATGACAAAGTATTTTGTAGGTCCACAGTTTACAAATTGGACTACGATCATTGATATAGAAAACACTAAAAAAATATTGAAGTTTGATGAAAAAGGGATACTATGTATGGCAATGCGTGGGTATATGAATCCTTTTCATTATATTGGTAAGATAGGACGAACCACCAAATAGTGCCCTGTGTCAAGATACCTATTCGGCAATGTTTTCATTTTAGTGAGACACAACTTGATAGAAATAGAAAAATCACTAGCATCGGAGATAAGAGAACAATTTCCTTGAGATGAATTGTTGGAGGTCATTTATGTGGTGTACCCTCATATTAGAACAATTAAATGTCAAACTACTTTAAAACATTACTTTGTGGGAAAATCAAATACTTTAGTGCACCACTTTTGCAAGAAGGTCGAGATACATGGAGAATAGGTTGAAGGTATCTTAGATTCATCAAAATTATTTCAACATGCCACACACTTCGCTGAAACAATGTGGAAGCACTTTTGTGTTTTGGAGAATCCTTGAGAATGTGGTGCAATAACAAGATTATGGGTTATTTTAGGTGCTAGCCAATACTTATAGGAAAACATGTCAGAATATTTCAAATTAGCGGATTTATGTCAAACCATGATTTTGGGATCAGTGGAAGATGAGAGAATGTTTAGTGCACTGCCATTTTTGAAGTCAAAGATGAGAAACAAACTTGATAAACATATGGATGTATGTTTAAGATTATATGTCATGAAGTATGCCATTACCAATTTTTAATATGAAAGAGCACTAGCTCTTTGGTGATTAAATTGTGATATAAGGGGAGAAAACAATATAACAAATTTCTCTAATGAACTTGATATGAAACATAATTCTTTGGAGGAACATAATGATAGTCCATCTAGATAAGACCATGTTTAGAATGAAGAAAATGAAGACCAAGATGAGAACTAGGAAATTGACATACCGCAAGATTTTATCTAATCCAATATATATGAGGGCCTAGGGGACACTTATTTTGGCATACGTGTTCCATTGGTGGTGCAAGAAATAGTGGATGGAATAGAAAAAATTGATGTGATTCTTGTGATTCATTGTTCCTCTATTTTTGGATTAGGTTGGAAATGCTTTGTCATAGCAAGATTACTAAATGTCAATTTGAGGTTGCATTTCAAGTAAAAGTAGGTTCTATATTTTGTATTTTTCATTGTAAAATTGGAGCCACATTTTCCTAATGCAAGTTATTTTAAGATTGATGTTTTGATATTTAACTATTACATTGTCTCTTTCTTGTATGTGACATGAATTGAAGTTGGAATTTGATGAAGTTGGGACCTATGTATTCACATAGATAATGTCCTAGTATTAAAGGGTAAATAGCTAATTTAATAAGACTTTCGCTAAGCAAGAATGGTCTCATTCAAGTAGATGGAATTTCTTTGATGTCTAGCTCTAATATCTTGGTAAATTTAAATGGTTTGTTTGTTTGTTGCATTTTGGAGCATTTTGTCAAGTTTGAAATTTTGGGTTTATTTTGGTTAAAAATTGTGTTAGTCCCTTGAGTGCTTCTACTTCTCATTTGATGTTTGACTGAACCATTTGTTGTGGCATGATTGGTTTCATCTGATTTCCATTGAGTCAAGGGTTTGGGTTAAATTTAAAGACCTTTGTTAAGTAAAAAAAAAACTTATTTTCATCTTTTTGTCATGTTTATTTGAAAAACATATGGTGTTAGACTTAATATATGGCTTTGGTTATTCTGTGGGGACTCAATGTGTTTTCCATAATTATGATTATTTTCTTTATATATTTGATGGTTTAAGGAAATATTTTTTTATTTCCTTTCACTTTGTGGCATGAATTGAGCATCTTCACCTTTTAGGCTCTACTATGTTTATTTTATATTTTCTTTGAAAAGACTTATTGATTATTCAGAAATGGAAATGAGCTCTACCTAGCTAAGCAAAGAGAAAAGTTGTCTATGCAAGTTTCTATGTGTTCATCATAGGAGACCTATTAGCATGAGACCAACATTCCTCTAATGCAATTATAATTTTGATGCCAAGACTAAAAGAGAATTACATGTAGCCAGTGGAGGATGAGAGAATGTTTATTGCACTATCATTCTTGAAGTCAAAGCTAAAGAACAAGTTTGATAAACAAGCTTGAAAACAATCATTACATAGTTTCTGATAATAATGCACATGTTATGGATAGTTTCATGTAACTAAGAAAGAGGTATGCTTATTGGTGCTTGTATCACATGGAAAAAATAACTTTCTATATAATTCAGGACCATTTGTTTCTTCATTACTTTTCTACAACTCAATTTTGGGAGTTGGTATGTAGTAGGATCCAAGTGATAGACATTGCATGTGCTATCTTTAATGGGCCTAAAATGGGTGATGAGACTTCGCCTATGCATCATCCTACTATTAGGTATAAATATACACAATGGCATAATAACCCTTACTTAATTTACATCTCTTGTTGTTCATTATTAATTATGGCATTCTAACTAAGACTATGTCTTTTTCTAAGGCCTAATCTATGCCCACCATTTATTACAAAGTTATGTGTCCCTTAACTTTGTTATAAGCCAATAAAAATATAAGGGATAAAATAGGCCTTTCTTCCCTGGAAAGGGGTCCTTTTTGGTACAAATGGATGATTAGAGAGGAAGTCATGCATGGAACTTGACCTATCAATATTCTTATACTTTTGGAGTTATTGATGGATAAAATTATGTGCGCTCCTTTTTAAGAACATCTTATGATGAATTTGTTTGGAGGGTCCTTTCATAATCGATGGATTAGTAATAAATAATCTGTAATAGAAGTGGTAGAGCAAAGATTAATATCTCCCAAGATTGACATAAGTGGTGGTCGGGATCAACACATATGAACTTTGTGGTGACATATTATCAAAATTGATAGAGGGATATGCAAGAGTGTACAGTGAGAACCTTGACAAACACAACCCCTAATGCTTGCAACATTGTCTAGAGGATGGACAAATTGTGTTTATTTTTCCAAATATGTAAAATGAGTATATTACAGTTAAATGAATACATTTTCCTATTATTATATATGGTTTTATACTTTATCAAAAAATTCGCCAAAAATTTACAAGGTTTTATAATTCAATGAAAAATTTTCCAATATTTTACAAGATTTTATAATTCAATGAAGATTCGCCAATTTTTTACAAGATTATATAATTAACTAAAAGATTCATCAAAAAATTATATAAACATATTATATTATTGATAAAATTTCCTTCAATTGTTCCTATGTATCATGGGGATTCACCCATTTATTATACATGTAAATTTAGGGGGGGGTTCTTAAAATCCCCCCTGCCCTCAAGCTACAAGGTAACTAGAGTCTGGAGTACCCTAGGTGTTGAATGAACCCATCACTACACTAGAGATACTAATCTAAGTAGTGTTGAAGTTTGGGTGAAAGTAATTCTCTAAGTTCAAACCATGTGGACCAAAGGTAGGCTCTGTAGATCTCAATATGAATATCTTTGTTTATCTCACCCTTTGAGAGATCAGGAGCATCCACTGAAAACTACACGAGGGTGGTCTGTAAAATCAAGGTCAATGAGGTGAAGCAATGAAGAGGCTCTCATATACCAACATGAATCGGTCTCATGCTCCACCTAATCCATAGAGGATTTGAGAGCAAAATATGGATATCTAAGAAGATCACTTTGTGAGTTTCCCTTCCGTTTGAGCCTATGTATTATTGTCACCATAGGAAAGATCATTGAAGCAATGAGTAAGACTATGTCAAATTCTACAAGAATAATATCACAAGGCACCGATCTCTTGACATGAAGATGTTTGGATAAAATTGTGACAAGTAGTCTCTCTATTTTGTTTTGTTCTACTCTACAAAGGTATGGTCCCCAAATATCACATAGATATAATAGTGTAGGTGTGACCTGTTATCACTCAGTTTGTAGGACAGGTTTAGTAGCTTGGAGGTAAGACTCAAGCCACCCTAAATAGAAAGAGCTCCCCATCGAGGTGAAAGTGGGTGGGGAAGCTCCTGTTACGCCAGTTTGAGTCTTACCTCCAAGCTACTAAACCTGTCCTACAAACTGAAGTGAAAACATCGGATCTTTGATCGAAGGTCCTAACATTGGAGCTGGAAACATTGATTTTCAACAAGAGTGAGCACTGCATATCTCTTACATAATCTAGTCTTTACTGCTAGAATCGAGGTAAAGTATGATTTGGAAAAAAAACCCACAAATATACACACAAAAAATCTACTCAATCCTCACACCTCTATAACACACTTTAAAAAACATTTTTTAAAACTTAAATTATTTAAAATAAAGTTTTAACAAAAAAAATTATTATTATTTTAAAAAAGAAAAATAATTATTAAAAACATTTACAAGTAAATTCCAAAAAAGGATTTAGAGTCCTATAAAATAGTCAAAGAAGTTAAAAAATTATACTTATCAAACAATTATATATAAAATACATAATTATGGCATGCCAAGAATTATATATGGTTATGAAAATGTAAATTTTCATCCTTTCATTAAAAGTGACCAGTATGACCCGCCTATCATACATTGTTAACATCTTTTAAAAACATTGTTGTTTTGAAAGTACTTCATACTTTGCGGTATTATTAAAATAATTTTTGTTTTTAGATGATAAATTTAATAAAATATTCATTTTCCAAAAAACTCTTGTGGCTTTAACTTTAAACAAAATTATTGCTTTTCATACTTTATTTTCAATGATCGGTATTTTTTTTAAATACATTTAGATAAATGATTTTTTTTTTAAATGTCGCAACTTTTTTTAATTTAAGGAATTGGTTTTCTATAAATTATAAATTATAAAGTTTAAAGAATTGGTTTTCTCATAAAATTTATTTATTTTTAATATAATTAAAATATATTTATTTTAATTTGGGATAAAAATATTTATACAGTTTGAGTGGGCTTAATGGTTAAGAACATGTGTTTCCTCTTAAGAGGTTAAAAGTTCAAATCCAGACGGGGTAGGGTATCTTCCAAGTCAAATTGCTATA